>CM077448.1:5999166-6429166 GCA_039654765.1 Mylopharyngodon piceus | reverse complement strand
GCCGTGAGTTCTAACCCAATGCTAACGCAACTCAACCAGGCTTCGCCACTTTTTTTGCATATGCCTTGCTTTATAACTTTGCAGACCTTTTTCATGCTCAAACAGCAACATTACACACTAAAGAAAGTTGAAAATGTATAATAAAAAAAAAAAAAAAAAAATTAACATAATAGGACCCCTTTAAGGGGATAGTTGTCAGTATTTTTTTTTTCCTACCATGGAAGTCAATGGGTGTCAACTGTCTGGTTACCAACATTCTTTAAAATCTCTTTTTTTGTGTTCAACAGAAGAAAGAAACTCATACAGGTTTGGAACAACATAAGGGTGAGTAAATGATGACAAAATTTTCATTTTTGGGTGAACTATCCCTTTAAAATGATACAAACCTTTATGAGTTCATGAAAACGATATATTGCGAAGAAAGTTCATGCCGTTTTGCGTTTTTATTTTATTTTTTTATTGGAAAGAGCAGCATGAACATACTTCAGAATTTCTCCTCTTTTGTTCCATAACTGAAAGTAAATCATATTGGTTTGAAAATGACATGACGGCAAGTAAGCGTCGAACAAATCTTACCAATGAGCTGCAAATGGACGGCAAAGATCTACATGAAAATGTTTCAAATCCTTGAACCGGATAGCTGCTTCGATGTAGACAAAAAGAATCCATAGAGACACAGTGGGCAGACACACACCTCGTTCTGTAAAACAAGAAAATAGATAAACTATGTATAACAGTTGACATTTGATCTCTAGCCTGCTGTTAATAGTTGTGACATTCTTGTGGCATATATAGGAATGCATAATTCTTCAAACTATAAATGACTTCTAGCCCATTAGTGACCTTCAGGGTCATCAGACATCTGAGGGGTTGTATAAAAGGCCACTGGTTGTTTGGCAGATCAATAACGTCACACAGGTTTCACAAAACAAGCTCTAGGCTGCAAACAAAACCCCAGCTTGCTGAAAGCACCCTCTCTTGTTGAGACGCGCTGCAAGTCGTGTGTCAGCAGGAGCAATCACAGTCACAGCTCAAGGCATATTGAAACAGTTTTCAAGGAACAATCACTCAGTGTCAGCAATTCTTTTCCTCCTCTTTCCTGAGGCATCAATGAATCGACCCAAGAAAAGGACATGTAATGACAGGAGCCAACCCTCTACAGACACACTGAAGCCCGAGTCGCCATTGGCTAGTAAATTTTTTATTTTACTCGCCAGACTTTTTACGTGGAATGCAAGAACAATGCAAATGAAAAAAATTCTATATAAATATAATATAAAATAGAAATTTTAATATTATTAAAAGACAAGTAAATAGTAAAATATAAATATAAAAAAATAAAAAGTAAAATAAAAATACAAGCAAATATAATATAATATAATATATACAGCAAGGATTAATTAAATTGATCAAAAGTGATAGTAAAAACATTTGAAGGTTACAAAAGATTTTTATTTCTAATAAACACTGTTCTTTTGAACTTTTTATTTATCAAAGTATCCTGAAAACTGATCAGCACAACAGTTTTCAACATTGATAATAATAAGAAATGATTCTTGAGCAGTAAATTAGCATATTATAATGATTTCTGAAGGATCATGTGACACTGAAGACTGAAGTAATGATGCTGAAAATTCAGCTTTAGCATCACAGGAATAAATTACATTTTAAAATATATTAAAACAAAACATTTATATTATTAATTACTATTTTAAATTGTAATAATTTACAATATTACTGTTTTACTGTATTTTTGATCAAATAAATGCAGCCTTGGTGAACATAAAAGACTTTCAAAAACATTTATTAAAAAAAAAAAAAAAAAAAAAAAAAAAACACACCTTACCAACCCCAAACTTTTAAACGGTATACGACTATGATGTCAAATCACCAACAAGTGTTTTGGGGGGGAAGAAACAATGCTCATTATTCTTTTATGCAATCATCAAACATATTCAAGATAAATGACTATCCAGAGAGAGCTAAAAGGGATCGTTTGCATAAGAAAAGCCCTTTCAACATCTCCCTCTCTAGTAACTGCCAGGGAAGTGAATAGTTGCGTAATATTTAGCAGAATGCTCCTGAATAATGCCACTGAATAATCAGTGACAAAGGCTTTTGGGCACTTTACACACTAGCAAAACATCTGATGGAGCCTTTCAGACAGGAATGTGGAATAAATTGGGTTTCTGGAAGCACAACTGGATCCACATGTCTGCAGTTTTCATTGGTCAATGGATGCCTATGGCAAAGCTTGCAACTTTCAGTTGCATGATGGAACATCACTTTTGCAAACACTTGCCATGCACCATACCCATACAATCAATAGATTCCCAGCATTCTCTGACATTCAATGAGTTCTAATGTGTAAGTCCCCTTAGTCCTAAAAAGATACTCATGGAAAATCCGACGGGGCTTGAGCAATGCTGCTTACCTGTATGCCACACGTACTGTACCCAGACATACGTGCTGGCGGCGAAGAACAGCCATTGCTTGGGGATGAACAGGAGGCAGATGATGTCTGATGTGAATGCGACACACACAAAGAACACAGAGAAAGCCTGTGGGATAAGACGAGAAGAATAGAGATGATCGATTTAACCAGTGTAGAACATGTCACTCAAAGACATCAAGACTGGTTTACAAAAGACCAAGAAGACAGTCAGCCATTAGTTGCTTAATTTCACAACACTGGGGATTCAAATACTCACCAATCCCTGATATCTAAAGGAATCATAAACACTCCTGATGAAGAGCCAGAAAGGCCACAGATACTCGAACCTGAACTCCAGCACGAAATCGGCCAGCAGAACCAGCGCCCAAACGACCAGGAACTTCAGGTACAGAAAGGTACTGCCAGATCAAGAGAAATCATAAGAAACATAACAATATATCAATGTATATATATCTTAGGCAAACCCTTTTTATAAATGAATTTCAATTACTTTTCCATTTGTCCATGATATATATTACTTATGTGTGAGCAAAAGTCTCCAAAAAGAGTCTTATGTAAACATCCATGCAGAGCATAACCACAGAAATTTACATTCACTATAGACATTTCCATGACTCTTCCCAGTCTTTTTCCGAACAATTTTCAGGGGTTTTGTAACTGTGGGAACCCCACATATAAAAACTATGCAAATATACTTAGCCAAAATGAGGTCTTGGCAGAGTATGTCTTGGTAGTGTATGTTTTTATAAACTTATTTCAGATGGGACCGCAGATATAAAGTTTCAGTCAACACAGCATCATGTGGAAGTAGAACAAACCAAAACATGCAGGATCAAGTTTAACACAGGGTTTAATCTACACATTTTTCTAGAACAAGATAAGTTTGTATTAGGATTCCTTCATAACATTCACCTGACACCTACAGAAAACAGCGTAGATGTCAAAAATGTTACAATAATGTGGCATAAACATTTGGCAGCTTAGTTGGTTGCTGGTAAACCATCTTGGACCAGCAACAATCCAGCTACCAGCTGGTCATAATGTTGGTCAAGCTGGGTTTTTTTTTTTTTTTTTTTACATGGTACACTCTTAAATATAATGATTCCAAACGGAGGGTTTCAAAGTGATGCCATAAAAGAATGATTTTTGTTTCTCCAGAGAACTTTTCAGTGAAGAGTTCTTAAATGTAACATTTTTCTAATCCCCTAAAAACCTTTCCACAATTTAAAAAAACAAAAAAAACAAAAAAACCTTTTGTGCAACAAAAAGGTTCCATGGATGTTAAAGATTCTTCATGTAACCATTAGTGCCATTAAAGTACCTTTATTTTTAAGAGTGACCAGCCAAGAACCAGCTACCATGATCCAAAACACATGCTGGATCTTTCAGCAAGACATAGTGATGATAGCTATAAAAGACAACTGCACAACCTGAAGAACATTCATAACATGGCCAAGACCAAATGTAATGCTTATTATTCCAAATTATGCACTACTGAAGCCCGTGGATGATACACAAAAGCCAGCATCCACACATATTATGCTTTACTGAAAGGAGTCAGAGGTATCCTGGTCTAAACTACAGTCAGGCCGGAGCGAATGATCACATTGAACTGTCATCTGTATCTGACTGTGACAACTCATACACGGCCAAGCTCAGTTCAGAGACGCCATTACGGTGCGGTCGACTGCCCGAGAGGTTCTCCGTCCGTACCTGCTGTGAATACCCTCGGTGATTCGGTTCCGTTTCAACGGGCGACGGAGTTTGCTGCAGTCCGCATTGCGCCGCTTCATTCTCCACCCTTTAGATTCCTATAACTTTAAACACTCGAGGGAAACTACGTGAGCGTCCTAATACTGATGCGCATCGCTACGCCAGTGCGAGGATGTCAGTGTTTTCCTTCTAACAGACACAAAGAAATAAATAAAAACACTCTGCGTGAGGCCCTCCCATTTTTATTCTGGAAGCCTCGTGACGTAACGACGCCGTGCGCTACGTTCGCAAGGCAAGATGGCGGCGTCCTGAGCAGTCAATTCTTCTGCATGATTTTCACTATTATTTTGTAGAGGTGAGTGTTAATATTGACATTAACTGTAGATGTGAAATTTTGCATAATAATACTCAAGTAAAACTGGTAGCATATTATGCAAACCTTGTGTAACGTTATATAAGTAGAGCAGATTCGATCACCCCAACACATGCCTTCAGCCATGCTTGAAACAAGAATTTGTTGGGACATGTCGCAAGAATAAATTATTATTTGAATAAAAGTTTTGCAATTAGAAGTGATGGCGAAGTTATGTCTATGTTTATTAAGATTGGTTAATTGTTTTGCGTGTAAGTCCCTCACAGAGTTGTGTTGGTTTCACGGATCTGATAATTGTATCAACATTGTATTTGCGTTGAATAATGTTGCACAGTTAATACAACATACGCATACATACTTTTTGATTTTTACCTGTGTTGTTGTGATGTTAAATAATTTATGTGATTATTTTGCATTTATGTAATTATCTACTCAGAATTATTTTCTTTTAACACATAAAGACCTTTTTTTTTTTTAAGAAAATGTTTAAGATGATGTACACAAACATCAATACAGTACTACCACTGTGTAATCCATCATTTGTAATACGTGAATATATATATATATACACAGGTGCATCTCAATAAATTAGAATGTTGTGGAAAAGTTAATTTATTTCAGTAATTCAACTCAAAGTCTTTGGTTCTTTTAATTGTGATGATTTTGGCTCACATTTAACAAAAACCCACCAATGAAAAAAACATTTTTAGTGAATTGTTGGCCTTCTGGAAAGTATGTTCATTTACTGTATATGCACTCAATACTTGGTAGGGGCTCCTTTTGCTTTAATTACTGCCTCAATTCGCGTGGCATGGAGGCGATCAGTCTGTGGCACTGCTGAGGTGGTATGGAAGCCCAGGTTTCTTTGGCAGTGGCCTTCAGCTCATCTGCATTGTTGGGTCTGGTGTCTCTCATCTTCCTCTTGACAATACCCCATAGATTCTCTATGAGGTTCAGGTCTGGTGAGTTTGATGGCCAGTCAAGCACAGTAACACCATGGTCATTGAACCAGCTTTTGGTACCTTTGGCAGTGTGGGCAGGTGCCAAGTCCTGCTGGAAAATGAAATCAGCATCTCCATAAAGCTTGTCAGCAGAAGGAAGCATGAAGTGCTCTAAAATTTCCTGGTAGATGGCTGCGTTGACTGTGGACTTCAGAAAACACAGTGGACCAACACCAGCAGATGACATGGCAGCCCAAATCATCACTGACTGTGGAAACTTCACACTGGACTTCAAGCAACATGGTTTCTGTGCCTCTCCACTCTTCCTCCAGACTCTGGGACCTTGATTTCCAAATGAAATGCAAAATTTACTTTCATCTGAAAAGAGGACTTTGGACCACTGAGCAACAGTCCAGTTCTTTTTCTCCTTAGCCCAGGTAAGACGCTTCTGACGTTGTCTTTGGTTCAGAAGTGGCTTGGTACGTGGAATGTGACAGTTGTAGCCCATTTCTTGAAGACGTCTGTGTGCGGTGGCTCTTGATGCACTGACTCCAGCTTCAGTCCACTCCTTTTGAAGCTCTCCTAAGTTCTTAAATCGGCTTCGCCTGACAATCTTCTCAAGCCTGCGGTCATTCCTTTCACTTGTACACCTTTTCCTACCACACTTTTTCCTTCCAGTCAACTTTCCATGAATATGCTTTGGCACAGCACTCTGTGAACAGCCAGCTCTTTCAGCAATGACCCTCTGTGACTTACCCTCATTGTAGAGGGTCTTGATGATCGTCTTCTGGACAACTGTCAAGTCAGCAGACTTTCCCATGACTGCTGTTGGGATTACTGACCTAAACCCAGTATTTATACCCTGAGAATGGTAATTTAATAGAACTTGAAATTAAATATTCTAATAATTTGAGATACTGATTTTTTGATTTTGATGAGCAGCAAGCTGTAATCATCAAAATGAAAACAAAAAAGTCTGGAAATATTTTACTGTATGTCTAATAAATCTAGAATATATTTAAGTTTTATTTTTTGAATTAAATTACAGAAAGAAAAAAAAAAAAACTTTTTCATGATATTCTAATTTACTGAGATGCACCTGTGTATATATATATAAAATGTAGTTGTAGTATTTCACTGCACCAAGACCTTGTGTCTGTGAGCAAGTATTGAACCAAGGCTAAAATTTAAATGTTGAGATGACATAACTTCATGATGATATTAAAACACATCAAAACATAACCAAAAACACCACCTGTTGCTTTTCTCATTTCAGCTTTCAGAAAGTACATAAAGATGCCTGCAGTACTGAACCTCAGCAATGAGGTGGTCAAGATGAGGGCGGAGGTTAAAAGGGTGAGGGTGCTCCTCATCCGGAAACTCGGCCGTCAGATCTCAGCCCTGGAGAAGAAGAAAGGAAATGAGGCAGCCGTAGAGAAGTTCCGCAGGCGAGCGGCGAAACTTCGTGAGGAAATCCGTGAACTGAAAGCTGTTGTGCCTGACAGCGTCACCAAGGCCGCCTTACAGAAGGACATCAGCTTTGAGAAAGTGTGCCGGGATAAAGAGGCCAGCCTATCCGACCGGGCCACCGCCCGCATCGCCACACATCCACAGTTCAGCAAGAGAATCCAAAGCATAAAAGCAGCCATCAAAGCTTTCAAAGAGGAGAGAATAAATGCAAGAAAAGCAGAAAAACAAACAATAGGCAAAGCAGAAAATGTCACGTCGCAAGATCAGCCACAAGAGGACGGTGATGATGATGATGATGTTGGTTCAAACGATGATGATGAGAAATTGAAAGAGGAGGAGGGTGACAAAAAGACAGATGAACAGCAAGAGGAGATTGATGGTTCTTCACAGGAGAGCCAGAAGACGATTCTGGAGACATTAAAAGAACAGACCAATCAGTGCCGGAAGGAAGAAACGTTAACAGTTGAGGTAAGTGTATTTTTAAGTGGTGTTTATGAAATTATTTTTGATTGGATTGAGTACAGGTAAAATAATTGGTCAAAGCTATTAAAAAAAACTATAATTACAGGTTACTTTAACTTCTCAAATACCTTAATAAATACAATAATGCTTTCACATGCATGTTAAATGAATAGTTATACCAAAATGAATCAACCTCATGTTGTTACTTTGTCAGTGGAAAACAAAAGGAGAATTTTTGAAGAGTCTTCTTTTTACGTCTTCTGAAGTCATATGATTTGTATGGGGAACGGACTGATAGTTTACTATTGAAAATGCTTCCCTCTGCACACTTTTGAATCAAATATTACTCCATTTCACATATTGTGTCAGATTCAACATGCATCTCAGGATCAAACATCATTGACGAAAATTATGACAATATAATAACGTATGTCATTACTATAAACAGTTGCCAACACTGTGTATAGATGAGTGATGTTATTTAGTTAATATTCACAGTTTCCATGGCCAGTTTCCATATCCACATTCCCACAATAAAATGAGACCAAAAGTAAGATAATAATCAGAAAGTTTGAAATTGTAAACCTGAAAATTGATATTTGCTTAAAACAGGAAATTTAAAACCTGGGATTTGATACTGAAAACAAGTTTTGAAATTTTTAAAAATAATGGTTCAGATTCACTTTTTTCTAGTTAAGAATAGTTTAGTCCAGATACACTATAATAATATAAATATTTAATAATACTTAGAGGAAATATTTCTATTTCAAATGCAGTTCTTTCAGTCTTTTTATTCATCAAATAAAAATTCTTAAAATTCTTGTTGTATTGTAATTTAGTTGAAGAAATTATATGCACCGTTCAAATTAGTACCTTCACAGTAAGATTTTTTGCAGCTGCTGTCTTTATAAAATAAATAATTTCAAGACAGATTCTCCCTACTGTACTGAAATTGTACAGAACCGTGACCTCAAAACTGAGATACATACATCAGAAATTTAATATTGTGTTCCACTGGGGGGAAAAAAGCATACAAGTTTGGAATGAAAATGAGTAAATAATGACAGAATATTCCTTTTTTGATGAACTATTCCTTTGAACGTCATGTTTTTATTCTTGCGGTAAACAACATTACTCTAAAGAACTCTTTACTTGAAGATTATTCTGAATAAAAAATGCCTCTTACAGGACTCATCTGAAACAGTGGCTGTCCCAATGGAGGTGATCAGGATGAGGAAGGAAGTGAAGAGGACAAGGGTGCTGATCATCAGTAAAATGGCAGAGCAAGTGGCTGCTCTGAAGAAGAAGAAGGGTCAGGAATCTGAGGTGAAGGAAAGCCAAGAGAGAGCAGCAGAAATCCTGAAAGAAATCAAGGCTTTAAGGAGTCTTAAACCAGATCAGGTGACCATGACAGCACTTCAGGAGAATGCTGAACTTGAGAAGGTTTTGCAGGACCCTCAGGCAAGCCCACTGGACAGAGCCATCGCACATATCATCACACATTCCCGCTTCATCAACAAGCTCCAGAAGGTCAAAGAAGCCATTGAAGAAGAAAGAGCTAAGGCTGCTAAAGATGAGCTGAAAAACACTGACAGACTAAACATGGCGGAGTCCAAGAATGAAGATGAGGAACCAGAGGAGAAAGATGAGGAACCAGAGGAGAAAGATGAGGAACCAGAGGATGATGACGATAACGATGACGGCAAGGAGGAGGATGATGTAGTAGAGGAAAAATTGAAGAGTTTGTCCACTGAGATCCATAAGTCTGGTGTTGTAGAGCCATCCGAGAGGAAAGACCCTGATGCTTTTGAATTACCACCATCCAAGATCATAACAACATCTTCAGAAAAATCCAAAGGGGATGAAAATAAATTAAAGAATGTAGAGGCCACGGTTCCAAAAGTCCAAAGTTCTCCTGAAAAGTCTTCAACTGTAAGCAGCACAAAGTCTATGCCACTGAAGAACGTTGGTAAAGCAGTAGAGGAAAAATTGAAGAGTTTTTCCACTGAGATCCATAAGTCTGGTGTTGTAGAGCCAACCGAGAGTAAAGACCCTGATGCTTTTGAATCACCACCATCCAAGATCATCACAACATTTTCAGAAAACTCCAGAGGGGTCAAAGTTAAATCAAAGAATGCCAGTGCTCCAAATACCCAAAGTTCTCCTGAAAAGTCTTCAACTCTAAGCAGCACAAAGTCTACGCCGCCGAAGAACGTTGGTAAAGCAGACAAAGAAATGGAGATCACCTTAAAGACACAAAAGAAACAAGACCTACCTGAGACCAAGAAGCTTGAGGCAGATGAAGAGAGCGATTTATCAGATGATGACGAGGAGGAGGAAGAGAAGGAATATTTCGATGACAGCACAGAAGAACGTTTCCATAAGCAATCGTCTCTGTCTGAAGACAGTGATGATGATGACTTCTTCCTGGGCAAAGTGAGCAAATTCAAGAAAAAGAAAAGTAACCCAAAACCTAACAAGGAGGCCACCAGCAAACCTCAGGAGACAAGCTTCGGCAAACTACAGTCTGTGTTTTGCTCAACTTTGTCCAAATCCACCGTCTCCTCTCAGAAAGCACAGTATGGGTCTCACAAAGATGGGTCAAGACCTCCTCGATTCCAGAGCCAGAGTAAAGGTCCTGAGAGTAGGATGAAAGCATCTCAATATAAAGGCCAAGACGTTGGCACTGACAGGAAGATGGGTTCTTTCAAACCCAACAGACAGACTTTTAAAGTTGCTGGACAAAGGCAAGCGGGACCTTCAGGGGCAGGGAGGGGAAGGTCACAGTTTGAGCAGTATCAGAACCAGAATCCCAGAGGTCCACCTGGAAACATGTCAAATCCACCCCAGCAGTCCCTTCATCCCTCATGGGAGGCTAGCAGGAAAAGAAAAGAACAGCAGGCGCAAATCACAGCATTCCAAGGGAAAAAGATCAGATTTGATGATGATGATTAAGAAAGGTCCGCTAAAGTTTATTTAATGCTTTCATGTTTTGATTACTATGTTTTGAACTATTTAGTGTGAATTTGTATTAAAACACACAGATAAAACAATTGTATTTTTGTTTCTTTACAATGAATGTCTGTTAACAGTGTTAATTTTTTGTCATGTCTCCTACATATTTCTTAGATAAAACTGTATTAAAGTGTGTTTTTTCTTCTTCAATTGCATACTTAAAGGGATAGTTGACTCAGAAATTAAAGTTCTGTCATTAATTACTCACCCTCATGTCGTTCCAAACCCATAAGACTTTCGTTCATCTTTGGAACACAAATGAAGATCTTTGATGAAATCTGAAAGCTTTCTGTCCCTCCATAGACAGCTACGCAACTGACACTTTGACACTTCAAAAAGTTCATAGAGATTGTAAAACTAATCGATATGAATTGAGCGGTTTAGTCCAAATTTTCTGAAGAATCTTGATCACTTAATATGAAGAACAGATTTAATTTAGCTTTTATTCACATATAAACATTGATCAGTGAACCGAACCTGCTTGACGTGTGAGAACAAACCTCTTCCGGAAGCTCAGACATGCTGCATAACACATGAGAATGAACCTCATTGGTTTATATGGAAGCTCAAATTCAATCTGTTCATCAGATTAAGCGATCGAGTCTTCAGAATATTTGGACTAAACCGCTCAATTCATATGGATTAGTTTTACGATCTCTTTATGAACTTTTTGAAGCGTCAAAGTGTCAGTTGTGTTGCTGTCTATGGAGGGACAGAAAGCTCTCAGATTTCATCAAAAATATCTTTATTTGTGTTCCGAAGATGAACGAAAGTCTTTTGGGTTTGGAACGACATGAGGGTGAGTAATTAATGACAGAATTTTCATTTTTGGGTGAAATATCGCTTTAAAGATTTTTCATTGTCCTCATTGGTAAAGTATATTGTAGGTTAACAAAATTGTTAACCTCATAATATGGCTAATTTGATCACTTTTGCCTGTTGTATTTCAGAAGCTGCAATACATTTTTCTGTTGGATGGTTTTCCAAAAACTATACATGCAGATTGTACTGTATACACAGAACCCATATATTGTAAAATTCTTGATAACCCTGGAGGTGGTGGGAAGAAGATTTGAAATAAAGTCCCTCTCAGTGTTATTTAGTATCATTAATATACTTTTATAGTATTTATTATTCTTTTGAATTACTTTTTTTTTATTTTAATATTTTCCATTTAAATGTTAGTTTTAGTAATTTTGTTGTTTTTGTTTTAATTTTTTATTTCAGTTTTAGTTTGAGTACTAGCAATTGAAATTTATGTTGTATTATAACTGAAATCAAGTTTAAATAAAAAAAAAAACAGTTAAAGTTAATTTAAAAATATATATATATTTTTACTTTTAGTTAAGAATGACAACAATGGTGTTAAATATATAGTAATATTTATTAAATACATAATACATATTTTACGAGCTTCCTTGAATTTATCTACTTTTTGTTTAATGTTTAGGTATATCGACATCTGTAAGTTAGAATTCTGCTACAAACGTCCAGATTTATTTATAAAAAAAAAAAAAAAAAAACTATGTAGTGCACTCAGTATGTGTCGTATATCTAGCGCCCTCTAGAGGACAAACCGTTGTATTAAAAAATCCGCCATCGTGCGTTTTCATTGGCTCCACTATACCTACACATCAGCACTTAAGGGCGGAAAACAGAACGGAGCTGGCGAATGACTGCGCATATGCAAATCTGTTTCAAATATTTCCCGGGAAATCTGAGTTTCGCGGGAGGACCTTTCGCGCGTAAACCTCATCCCCTACTTCATTGTCCGCTTCCTGGAGCCATTTTTCGTTCTAGCGAGAGGGAGTTTGCATCGCATTTTAATCGCTTACATCGGGTGTTTTAGGATTTAGCAATCTCACTCATATTACAGCTATGCATTCCTAAGACTGTCTGCTTTCATAATTTATGATTATTTTATATCCACTCGCTCGGATTTGATAGAAAACGAGCCTCTAATCACAAGTGGGACAAAGGGAACCTGCGCCTCTGAGGATCATGAGAAAGGGGGGTTCCTCGGTCCCAGGACAAGTTATGTTAACAGGGGTTGTTAGAGGTGAACAACACGGTGTTTTTAGTGCGGTTTCCGATCGACGATGTGCAGCTTATTCCAATGCAGCCCGTATACAAATAAACACACCGCCGTCCACTAATAATGTCTGTGTACCCGAGGCTTCTGCTGACAGTTTGTACACAACTCCTCTACAAGGAGCGACACATGGGACAGGACTGCGACCCACACTAGGACGACCACCGGTAAATGTCTGCTTTAATTCTGTGTTAAAGTGTTGCACATTCAGTCCTGCAAATGTTAAGTCGTTAGGCTAAGTCCACTTAGCCTACTTCTGCTGTCATCATGGCTACTGCTGGATCTGCTTTCTGTGCATTCAGTGTCTGGAGTAACGTTAGGCAGGTTTATTGTGCAGAACTAATCAGCACGTTTACGATACTTAACTAAATAAGAACTTTACTGAATGTCCCCCAAAATGCGTAATGACGCATGATGATTGTTTACCACAAACAGACATGCATATTTCCGCAATGTAGTCTCTGCAGTTACGATATAACTTTAACTGTATTAGACAATACGACTATAATCGTATTAAACAAGATGTGGCATTGTATTGTTGTTCTTTATATTAAAATAACAGTACTGTAGTGTTTGTAACTCGATTGGTTGTCCAGTTACACGCCTTTTAAAGTTTTCTTCGAAAGCTCGAGGGTTGTTGCTGTAAATCGCTTAATGTAGGTCTAATATAGACCATACGCAATTTAATACGACTGGATATGGTCTAATATGAGTACAAGAGTCTGCTTTCCACGCAAAAGCTTGAATTAGTGGAGTCTAGGCCCTGGTTTGTTGTCTTAGGATGGGGGATGGAGTCATTTCTGAGCTCGCGGACTCTGTGCTAAGCCGAATGCTTTGCTAACTGTTGTTTTTTTTAATCGTGATTTACTGCAAAAACTCTTGACTGGCATTTGTTTATAAAGTCGTTTGACATACGTGAGGTCGATGGTGTTCATGTTACACAAACCAAAATGGCTTATTGAGAGAGCAAACTTTTTTAAAATATGTTCTAGAGATTTCAGGGCACAATACAATAATTACAACTTTTTCGAACTTTACAGATCTATATTGTTTTGAATTTAAAAACGACAAATGCAAAACTGAAGTGAACTAGGGTAGGAAAAGTAGATGGGGATGAATGAACAACAACTACAACAAAAAACCCTAATTAAATAATGTCATGAATGAATAATTCAAATTATATTGTGAGTATTAATCATAAAACTAAAACTGTGATGTTAAATATAGGCTACAATTAGGATTTTTCTAATGTTAATGCTACTTATGTTAATGTTACCAAATATATAGGACCTAAAATTCAACCAAAACCAGATTATGCTTATAAACTAATTTCTAACAACAAAAAAAGCATTTTATTTGTTTAAAGTTGCAATGATTGGAATCATTTGTGCAGCACTTAAGAAGTGCACTTCCTATGACATCAAATATATTTCCCATTAATCGTGTAATGATGACAGAAGTATTTTTGCAACATGCAAAATGCAAAAAATAGATGTTCACTGCATCTATATTTATCTAAAGTGTCATTGGTCCTTTATAAGTTTCTCAGTGGTCACTGAGTTTAAGGCTTAGGTAATGGAGGACAGCCATTTTAATTTCCCCCTTACTATCTGTTGACTTTTGAAGTGGTATTACTAGGCAAACAAAAAACTACTATCTGCTGCTTTTCGGATGAGTATGAGCCTGTACAGTCTGCTGAAGATGCTCTTTTAGGGGCACGCAAGCTATTAGTCTTGAAAAATGTACTTTTTAATGGTCTCAGACAATAACATTGGGCCTTTTTTTTGTGATTTGTTGTCCAATAATTTTACCTAGTTGTCTAAATGACACAAGTGTGTTAGATTTGATGTACTCATGCATTTTATATTGATATGCACATTGTTTTTAAATTGAGCACACTGAATGGAGTAAAAGAGTTTTAGCATTTCTGCACATTAGTTTTGTCTGCAATTTTAAATTTAGTAATAATAGTAGTCTCATACTATTCTAACACTGTAGTCTAATAACCATGAAAAATTAACAAATGTGTATAACCAAAAGAGTCACCTTTCATATTTTTATTTCGTTCTTGACAGGCTAAAAGGAGGTTGGAGCTAGACATCACAGACCACCAATACAGCGAGCCAGCTAAAACCCTTCGGAGTCGCAAAGGAGCTCTTAAACTGAAGGTCCCCAAAGGTATTAAATTCATTCTGTCTTTCCACAGTTTTGCTCATGCAATAAGTGTGTAGAGCCACCGATATTAAATTATGCCATCTAATTACATCACCAACCAGCCCTGCTTCCTTCTGCTGCAGAGTTATGAATGATTGAATGACCTCTTACATTTCAGCTCCCAAAACCCCACCGGAGAAGACCCGATACGACACATCCTTGGGCTTCTTGACTAAAAAGTTCTGTCAGCTGCTGGCGCAGTCCTCTGATGGAGTTCTAGATCTCAATAAAGCTGCCATTGTGCTCAACGTCCAGAAGAGACGTCTGTATGACATCACCAACGTGCTGGAAGGAGTGCGCCTCATCAAGAAGAAGTCGAAGAACAACATACAATGGCTGTGGGTTACTTAAAATTGTGGTTCACACTTTATTTTATTATTTGATTATTTTGGAAGTTTTAGTAAATTGAGCTCCTAGTAGCACCTTTGGATTTGAAGTGTTTTAAGTGTTGACTTCTGCTTTGGTGTTTGCAGTGGCTCCAGTCTGCCGTCGGAAGGTGGTCTTCCGTCTCCAGCGATGCAGAGTCACAGCCTGGCCAAAGAGATGCTGGCGCTCACTCAGGAGGAGAGACGCCTGGATGAGCTCATTCAGACCTGCACGCGTAACGTCCAGCAGATGACTGAGGAGATCCAGTGTCAGAAATATCCTTCACTAGCAGTTAGCTGTACTCTCTGTGTAATGATTACTGAAGGCCAGAAAAGAGCGGCACGAGTAGGAATGTAAGCATTAGTTGTAGGGCTGGGTTGAAAATAATAGCTTGTCGATTTTAATAGGTTTTCATTTTGATGAACCTATATCGATTCTTAAATCCCAAGATTCGATCTTTTAGTCTGTTGTTTTCAGTTGATGTGTAAACAAAACTTCGCTAAACCTTATCTGTAGTGTGCCTCCCATCCAATAAATCGCAGTAAGCGTTGTTACTTTTGGTATGAAACAAAGTGTCAGGTTCTGTCGGTTTTATTACAAAATTCATACATTAAATGCCGTTCTGGTGCTCTTTAAAGGGTTAGTTCACCCAAAATGTAAATTCTGTCATTAATTACTCACCCTCATGTCATTCCAAACCAGTAAGACTTTCGTTCATTTTCGGAACACAAATTAAGGTCTTTTTGATGAAATCTGAGAGCTTTCTGTCCCTCCAAAGACAGCTACGCAACGGGCTCTTCGACTCTTCAAAAGTTCATAAAGAGATTGTAAAACTAATCCATATGAATCAAGAGGTTTAGGAACCTGCTTGACACGCGAGAACAAATCTCTTGCGGAAACTCAAACATGCTGTGTAACACGAGAATGAACCTCACTGGTTCTCGCATGCGTCAAGCAAACATGCTTGAGCTTCTGTTTACCACAACTGATGTGAGTTGATGAATGTTTATGTAAATAAAAGCCTAAATTCAATCTGTCCAAGTGGCATGTAAACTGATCATCTCTTTGTCTTCACTAGTTATAGCAGCAAATAAACATGAATGAATATCGGAAGATATGTTGAAAGACTTAGTTGTTACCTGTTTTGTCCTTAACCTTTCTCACATATGCCTATGTGACCTATCAGGACATCCGAAGAATAAAGAGCCTAAAAGACCAAACCGTCATAGCGGTCAAAGCACCATCTGAAACGAAGCTGGAAGTGCCTGACCCAAAGGAGGTAATTTTGTGTGTTAGTTTCATGCATGTAGTGTTTAAATGCCTATTCGCACCAAGAATGACAGTTTTCTACGGTTAGGAATCTAACTGTATTTTGCCATACATGGTATGTTTATATTATGGTCAACTACTACTTTGTACTTCATTTTCTTTTAAAGGGTTAGTTCACCCAAAAATGAAATTTCTGTCATTAAGTACTCACCCTCATGTTGTTCCAAACCCTTAAGACCTTTGTTCATCTTCAGAACACGCATTAAGATATTTTTGATGAAATCCAAGAGGTTTTTTATCCTCAATGGAAAGCAATGAAATGACCACATTCAAGGTCCAGAAAAGTAGTAAAAACATTGTTAAAATAGTCAACGTGACTACAGTGGTGCAACCTTAATGTTATGAAGCGGCGAGAATATTTTTTGTGCGCAACAATGACTTTATTCAACAAATTCGTCTCTACCCCGGCTTGTAAACACATTAACCTGCTTTGTTTTTTTGTTTTTTGGGGGGTTTTTTTGGGCTTATTGAAGCGCACATGTGATGGGCTATATGACGGGAAAGCGTCCTTACTGTGCATTTAAGCACATCCAGACAGAACAAGCTTTTTGCAGTAGCTAGGGAGGAGGAAATGTATCACAAACGTATTGACCCAAGAAATTCTAAAAATGTTTTCTCATCTTGTGCAGAAGTGTAGTCAAAATGCTGCATCTGTAACAGCAGGAGAGGATATGTCCGCAAGTTTCCCGCTGACAGAAGTACTCTTCGGTTTTTAATGCTTTAACTTCACAACAGTCATAATAAATGCAATACTCTTGATTTAGATACACGAATGATTAATCTATGTTCTGACCTCACTACCGGGAAATAACCTGATCTATTAAAGTCTTGAAAACACGGTTTACATGCGTTTCCAGGTTATTGGTTTGCATGTAAACCAGGACAATGGGTTATTTCAATAAGCTAAATTTTTTTGATAGTGTGCATGTAAACATGCTCACTGACTATGATTTGAGCTCTCGTGTAAAGTTTGCAAATTGCCTGTGATATCCACAGGGCTTGTCTTTTTGGTGAAATTTATATGCAACGTGACTTTTTTTTTTTTTTTTTTTTTTTTTTTTTTTTTTTTTTCTTCTAGATCACCAACTCCATCTTTGCTCACAAAATAATAGAAAAGATTGTCATTTTCCATGATTATAAAATGCAAAAAATTAAACGAATAAAGAAACAAGTAAATAAATAAGTATATTTATCAGCTTATTTCAAGATCAAAGACTGCAATAGGAGAGCGAGCTGGCGAGAGAATAGAGCGCTTGCCACTTTTAATGAAAGTGACTTTCAGGACATGCTGCCGAACGTTACATTTAATTTGCAGCAGTTTGCGCGTCTGCTTGCTGAACAAAGATACTCAACTTTTCATCTGTCATATCTGGCTACCAGGAGCCATCAATGGTTAATATTTTCAACTGTAGGGAGAACTTATTTCCCCAAAAAAAGTAATGTAGCTGCGGAGTCTTTTCATATCTTTTTGTCATGCCTTTATTTTTGCACCTAATTATGGAGAGTAGCATCAAAGGTATCAAGCAGTATCTGTATCAAAATCCTAATACAAGCTTCACCAAAAGTATATAGGGAGCCTTAGTGTTCGGTTTGAGTTAGATATGACTTTAATGACTTTCACATGACAGATTTTAATTCATTAACCACTCCAACTGATTCTTGAGTGAGTGAGCCATTTATGACAGATGAGTTAAACTCATTCGAGTTAATTGACAGATTAATTAAAAAGAACCTCTTCATTGGAGTCGTTTGTTCACAAACTGTGTAGTCAGTTTTACGCTGTATGTTTTCTTCAACCGGGATAACACTAAAAAGGTTGATTGATTTTGCTGATGGTGGCAATAAAAATAAACTTTTCATATTGAATTCAGAGATCAAATCTATAAGACGCTGTTCATTTATGTACTTTATTGTCAGATAGTTTGTATCATCTTGCAGCTCACCAGACAAAGATTTCCCTCCCTTTAGTGCAGTGATAGTGTGCCATTAGGAATGTATGATAATCAGGGTTTGAAATTAACTTTGACTCACCAGCTAATTTGGCTAAATTAAGTTGCCAGGCATTCAGAACTTCTACAAGCCTAAACAAAATATCAGAAATTAACCAGATTATTGAAGTTGCACCTTGTCAAATACTGTCTTCTGACTTAAGACCATTAATTGGTTCATTCCTGTCTAACAAGTGGCAGATGGAATGTGAAAGTACAACTAATAAACCCCAGTGTAAATGCCACAAATTGAATCTGATGATGAAATTTGACGATGTCCGTGTTTTGACAATGTCAGCTAATTTTGTGAATGTCATCTGTTTGGATGCTAGGGCTGGGTCGGCTATTGATTTGATATGAATTCCTAAATCTCAAGATCGATCTTTTAGTTTATGCTGTTTTCTGTTGATTCATGAACAAAACTTTTCTAAACATGCCTGCCATCAAATAATCACAGGAAGCTCTGTTACTTTTAAAATGAAACAGTCTCAGCTGTCAAATTGTCAGTTTTATCAATTCAAACAAATGTCATTTTGACTTAACCAGTTAGTGATGTCTTCCTTATTTTATGCTTTTTCGAACAAATCTGTCATTAAAACAAGTTGAGATGCTTGTATAAAGTAGACTTTTGTTAAAGTTGACATAAAAACTAGGGGTGTAAGAAAATATCGATACACGTGAATATTGCACTGTTTGGCGATACTGTATACCATTTACATCCAAGATTCGTGTCAGTGGCTATGTGTTCGGTTTAAACCCAACTGCTAGACTTTAACTTCAATTTCTGTAAATTAATTTTGTGAATATCCTAGTGTTGTCAAAAGTACCGACCACGATACAAAGTCATTAAAATATGTGACTCTTTGTGTGCTGAGCGGATTCGTAAACACCTCTGCTCTGATTGGCCTTCGTGTTCACACGCTCATCAGATATGTCTGTGATTGGTTACAATGATTAACGCAAGGAGCGTTTGAAAGCACACAAGTGTTTGAATTTGAAAGTGTTTTGAAAGCTGGAGCGTTTAAAAGCAGGCGGACTGGTCCGCTGATAGATGCCTGCTTTCCAACGCTCGTGTGTATCTGTGTAAGTGCTCAGTGAAGAGCGTTGATCATTGTAGCCAATCACAGACATATCTGATGAACACATGAACACAATCAGAGGTGTTTACGAATCCGCTCAACAGCGCTCAAAGCGCCACATTTTGGTATTTGGTATTTTTTGGACTTGGTATCGCGGCTGGTAATTTTGAAAACGTTAGTAATTGACCTGCCTTTACTAGAACCAGAGTAACTATTAATGGTTATTCTAAAGTCATTTATATTTCTTCCTTTTGTTCTTAAACTCCATTGCAATGTCTGTTCAGAGTTTACAGGTCCACCTGAGTAGCTCTAAGGGTCCCATTGATGTTTTCCTCTGTACGGACGGTGGTGACTCTGGGAGTGTGCTGCACAACGGCCTTGATGTGAATGGAAATCACCCTGCGTTTCTCAAAGTCTCCCAAGGCAAGAACTCGCAACTTTTACAGCAACAATAACATCTGGTCCTTCCAAAAGAAAAGTTTCCTTCAAGTATATTTTCCCATTTTATATTTCAGAAGCTGCTTCAGATGGAATGGCTGATGGTGTGAAGATGAACGGTAGCGTCAATGGTTTTGGGTCCTTGTCTGGAAGTGCCCCCATGTCACCCCTCAGTTCCTCCTTGTCCTCCATTCTCCAACAGCCAGAGGAGTCCATCCCCTTCGTGCCGCTGTCTCCTGCTCTTCTCAGTGACGAATACATGCTGAGCTTGGGTGATGAGCAGGGCATAAGTGATCTGTTCGACTCCTGTGACCTGGACACACTAGCACTGGATGACCTGCTTAGGATATGAGCGATCCCGGAGGCCAGCCGGACCTGTTTTCAAGTTAGTTGACCGGTGCTTCTTGGTTCCTGAATGAAATCTAGATTGACAAGATTGATGGGCGTGAATCTGGGGATGAACTACAGACTGAATTTCTTTTTTCTTGTCGCATTTGACATTCAGTTTACGCATGGATCTTTAGGTTTACTGCTACAGGATCCAAGGTTTCTCTTGTGTGATAATGTACAGATGGGTTTCTGTACCCTGATAATGTCGTTTTAAAGTTATTTTTAGTGTGGTGAATTGCATGAATTGTGTGATTGGTCTATAAACATCATACTGGTTTTTGTGATGGGAAGCCCCTGCCGCTGCCTCTGCGAATAACTCCAAAAGGTCTATCTCCAAAAATAGAGTACTTCTCTATTCTCAATGCGAGTTGTTTTGTTTGTTATTTTTTTTATTTTTTTATTTTTTTCCCCCCCATTGAGTTAATCTCTTGCTTGCTTTCATGGGGAAAGTCATCTCAGTATCGTAGGCTAGCTAAATATCAAAGAAGATCAGCAAGTTGTTCCCATATTAAATAATCCAAAGTACATTTGGTGCTTTGTCACTTAGTATGCTAAATGCCAGTGTACAGTATCTCAGGGCACAGATCAAGGAGTGAGTGCTTTGTGTGGTGATGTCTGGGTAAATGTAGAATGAAATCGGTTTTCCTGAACTACAGCGTCTTATCACTTGTTACCAAATGATTTGTGCAAAGAAATGAACTTGTCTTTTTCTCCATTTTGGTGTGATTCATGTGTAAACAACAATGTAATGATTCTGCAGGTTCTGCAGTTTTGGCTAACTTTTAAACTTTAGATTGGAAACTGAATTTTGGATATGACCCTAATCTAGTTCCCCTTCATGTTGAATGTATTTCAGTATCTGAATTGCACTGAAGACTTGAGTCTTATGAAGCCATCATGGACATCTGTGGCGTAACTTGCCATGTGATTATCTAACATTTACTGTCCCACAGAATTTAGGTTTTTCAGTAGCAGCTGTTTTGTGTGTAGTTCACAATTTCCCATCATATGTTCCTATGTCCATTCCTATAAATTAAGTTAATTTTTTTTTTTTTTTTTTTTTTAACATTTTTGGCGAAACCTCATTACAGACATATACAAAGGCTGCCGTTATAGCCATGCTAATGTTTTGTTTTGTCTTTTTTTTTTTTTTTTTTCTTCCCTTTTCCCCTTCTATACCTTCAGCCCAGTAAATTAGATTAAACCAATCTGTTACTTTAGTTGTATTTTAGTTGTAAAGTTCGATTGTGTAATACTTCAAATGTGAAGTAACTTGTTAATGCAGTTTTTTTTGCTGTGGTTAAAGTAAATTATGGTACATATTAAATTGGAATTAGTGCTAATGTTCACTAGTTCTCTTGGTTCTGCATTAGAATGAGGATGTTGGTCATGTATGCAGCCATATTGCATAGAAAAATTGGCTAATCAATTTGCCAGTATGTATTCTATTCTACAGTGCAGTTTGATTTTGATTGTTCATTTTTTTTTTTTTTTTTTTCTTTTTTTTTTTTTTCTTTTAAACTAGAGGCGGTTTTGTGTGCCAATGTGTGAAATGTGAAGTTTTATATGTGGATTGTAAACTGTGCATTAATTGTTTGCAAATTGTTTTTAATAAAGAGATGAATTTCTGCACATTCTGCCCTGTTGATCATGGATACATGGTATGGACGTTAAAGGCCTTTTATGCAATGATTTGGACTATCAGTTTCTATAACTGGCTCTATTTAAAGGGGACATTATGCCCCTTTTTACAAGATGTAATATAAGTCTCTGGTGTCCCCAGAATGTGTCTGAAGTTTCAGCTAAATATACCCCACAGATCATTTATTCTAGCTTGTCAAATTTGCCCCTATTTGGGTGTGAGCAAAAACATGCAGTTTTTGTGTCCCTTTAAATGCAAATGAGCTGCTGCTCCCTGCCCGCTTTCCAAAAGAGGGCGGAGCTTTAACAGCTCACGCTTCTGAAGCTCAACAATGACAAAGCTGGAGAATCTCACGCAGCCAAAATTATTTTCAGTAACGGTGTTCAGCCTTACGTTGTTCAAACCGGAGTCGGACATTGATGTAAAGACTCAGGAAGAAGTTAAAACTTTTAGAATACAACTGGATGTTTCTAAATGGTTAGTGGATAAATTTATGTAGTTGCTGTGGAGTTGATTCAACTCACCAACTAGCATGTGCCATCATATTAATCTTTAGTGCAAAACCCATATTGACGCCCACTATACATAGTGTACCTGTTTGCCAATCACAGCCATACACACCAGGCTAATGTTTATGATTGCTATCAAATGCTGTGTGAATGGTCTAATATTTTTTTCAAAAATATCACTCTGACAGAAACGCTCCTTTTTTAGCAATCGAGATTGCCAGGGTCAACTTGGAGCCTATCCATGCTAACAAGACTCTAAATAGGGTTCTGTGCTCGTCTGTGCAGCCAATGACAGAACAGTTAGCATACTTTGCTCAAACTTTTGCCATGGCCTTAGAATTGGTACACCGTGTTCGCTTGTGAAAATAAAATGGCAGCACTGTGGGTGAAAATGTGCAGATTAAGGGGCGGTAATATTATAAGCTCCCCTTCCTACGTCACAAGGGGAGCGAAATCTGAGCAGCTCGTTTTTTCACTTGCTTGCAGAGAAAAGCTTGCCAAAACAAAGTTCACGTTTTCTGGGTTGGTAGATGCACAGGGAACCTGATTATAGCACTTAAACACGAAAAAAGTCAGATTTTCATGATATGTCCCCTTTAAAATTTTTGGTCTTGTCTTGTTCTAACTCTGTGCTAAACTTTCATCATTCAGAATTGGTTCTGAATGGATGTTTATAGAACATCACAACTGGTCTTGTAGGGAATGTTACAAAAAAAAAAAAAAATCTATAGTTGTCATTTCATTGGTTAATCTGAGAAACTTCTCAGATCCTGATGTTACGAAAATACCTAAAGGGAACAAGATGATGTTGCCTATAAGATATGTAATATTGACAATAATATGCCAGTAGGGTAAACTCTGCCACTTTTTAATGTTAATGAGAAATGGTTTAACTCAAATTCCGAATGATATGTCAGGATGTCGGGTATCAACTGAAATGGAAGTGTCCATCAGAGAAAAAAAGTCTAGTGACCCATATTAGGGCTAAGTTCAATCACTGGGGAATTTATAAAGAATTTTCAGTTCAAATAAAATATTAGAATAAATATGGGATAAGCTGATCTTTTGAGCTCACTACTGAATTTAAATGCTAATTGTGTAATGATGGATGCAGAATTGTCCATTTAAAATGTGTTAATGGGGAGAATTTCTCTAGTGTGCTGTCAACATTTTTTTATTATTTGCTCATTTGTATTAAGGTTATAATTTAAATTCATAAGTGAATGCATTTTTCTATATGTATTAAGGTACAACATGATGCCTCTTGTAATGACTGTCCTTCTCTCACTTGCCATTAGATGGCATGTTCTTCATTTGAAAGACAGAAATGTCTCTAATCCACAATCTTGACAATATTCTTCTCACAAAATCAATGCAGTGCCATTTAATGTAGAGCTTAAACTGCTTCTTATAAAATTGCATTATAAAATTGCATATTGTTTTCTTCATGAAGGCTTGCATTTTTACTTATATGGTTTTCTTTAGTACTTCCTT
The DNA here is from genome assembly GCA_039654765.1 of Mylopharyngodon piceus. Lineage (NCBI taxonomy): Eukaryota > Metazoa > Chordata > Actinopteri > Cypriniformes > Xenocyprididae > Mylopharyngodon > Mylopharyngodon piceus. The sequence continues at coordinate 6,405,196 of CM077448.1, read as the reverse complement.
GCAATATGATATATATTACGATCATTGCAAAACCTTTTAAAGACATTTTTGCATAATTTTAGTCCTGCAGTGCAGGTGATTAAATGTTTAATTTCACATAATTCTTTTTTTTCACATAACTGCATTTTTTTCTTTTTTGTAGGACCATCAGAGCAGACAGTGTCATCAGAATGAACAGGCGGGCACGTTCTGCTACAGATGTCCCTTATCTTGCCAAGCTTAGACTAATGTGTCTCGGCTCTAAGGCTGTCTGCTCTTTGTCTGAGAGAAACAGCAGTGAATGGGCAGGCGATGTATGATGTAATTTGTTTTGAGTAGCGCCTCTCTCATTTGCCTCTAGGGGGCACTGTTGAGACACCAAAGAGGGCCCAGACACACTTAACCTAATTCCCTAGTTTTGCTTGCCAGACACTAGGTTCATGGAAAGTCACAGATTTTATCAGTTATCCAAATTATAGTATGCATCCAGCAGTTAAAACAAATGGCTGCAGCTGTTCTCATTGGTTATGTGAAAAGTGATATTTGTGTGCCCTTGATTAATGCTTCATTCAGCTGCTGCTTGTTGTCCGCACAGGCTCCGATGGGAAATTTCAAACCAGCAGCCTTTATTTCAACCCATGTGCTTGTTCAGCCACTGCACCCTGTTGAACTGCCACATTATGATCTGATTTTTCAAAATGATTGTTTAATGAGTAATAATAGAGTTTAGTCTGTTACTAAAGCATGTGATTTATTCCACTGAATGTGTATAAGCTACAGTAAAGCTGAAATGTACACGCAGCGTAGAAGCGCTACACGTGTGCACATGCACAGCATACGCTGCTCCTCATTCATAAAAGCACTCGGCGTGTTTTGATGGATACTGATTGGATGAGGGCTACGCTACGCTTCGATTCGCCGCATCCTACGTGCCCAATCAGAAGCAGGCTGCCCTCCATTCCTCCTGCTCTATGTTTCAGAGTTTCAGTAGTGAGTCTGACTGCTCAACTGGATCCTGCAGCAGTGGCCAGAGGTCTGTGGACAGTATAAACAAGGAGAGATTAGTATTGCTATTGCAATGCAAACAACAGGGCTATAATGCATCGCTTTGAGCTCATAAAACACAGCATACATTTGCATGGGTGATCTTATCCAGATTCATTTGTATTCAAATTCCTAGTTATTACTTTCAGGAAGAGATGTTTGCATACTAAGAAAAGCAGTCATAAGGTCTGAATGTGTTAACTGTGTGTGGAATTCATAGTAGCGGATACCAAGGCAACTGAATGACTGTTGTTACTGTTGATATACTGTGCTATTTTTCGATTCTTGCAGGTTGTTTGCAAGTTTGTTTGAAATTTATATCATGTCAGCATCATGTTTTTCAGCATTGTTTGTGTCTCTTAGGAAAATCATAGGGTTTTACCCAGCTGGAAATGTCTTTTTCTCTTGCTTCATTCACAGATGCTTGAGATTTAAACCCAGATGCCTCATTTGTGGACTAAATTACCACAAACAACTGGACAGCTGCCTCTTCAGACTACTGACCAAATGGCCATCCACAATATTACCCCATACCCCACGTGTTTAGCATTATTTATATAAAATAAGGTCTGTCTGGGTTTTGTTTCATGTGTACAAAATATTTGATAGATAGGCCTTATGTCATGGCTATACTGCATATGCCTTGTGATAAAGAAGTACCCTTTAGCATACTTTTAAAAAGTACTTTTTATGAAAATAATATATTTTCAAAGAATATACTAGGTGCGAAGTGAACTGACACATAATTGCATATTAATTGCAATTAAATTGTATTATGGTTTAAATTTATTAAATGCAATTAGCTTAACTTTTAAGTGCTTTTTGTGACCCACTTAAAGGGATAGTTCACCCAAAAATGAAAATTCTGTCATCATTTACTCCCCCTTAAGTTGTTCCAAACCTGTATAAATTTCTTTGTTCTGCTGTACACCAAGGAAAATAGTTGGAAGAATTTTTACATACATACATAAATATTTATAGATGCATATACACATACATACATACACACATATTGCATATCTCCAGAACCAAAATGTGTAACATTATAAGGTATGATGTTATTGCTGTCATTAAGTATTTACTGATTTCCACACAAAGAAAGGAAAGAAGAGAAATGGAAATTAGATTAAAATAATAATAAATAATAATAATAATAAAATAAAGTTAAACTAAGGTAAATAGAAAAAACTCAAATAAGGGGTAGGTACAGAAAAGGGGATAGACAGAAAAGAAGAATGGAAGAGAAAAGATGGAGGGGGGAAGAGTTTAAATGGCCGTTGACTGGTTTAGTCAATTTCCTGTTGTATATTATGCACATTACAGTGGAATATGGATATGTACATTCCCTTTCCAAGATGTCTTGACATCTTATTTCATTAATATTGTATTATCTGCAAGTACAGTTTTTAAAAAAATACTTAAGCATAATATAATTAAGCACACTTCACAAGAGATTTTAGTTGAAATTCAGAAATTTGATTGTCAGGATGTCAGGACGCATGCCTTTCCCCCAGATGCCATTATTTGCCCATTGAATTTACATAAGATTATTTAATTATATATGTGTTTGAAACCAAAATACGAACCATACAGTTACAATGCAGGCAGTTCAGTGATGGATAATTAATCTGACAGAACTGTCTGTTGTCAGAGAAAATGAGTGTGATTGATGCAGATGGTTTAGTTTCCAGATTGGAATAAAAGAAGAGTGAATGTACTGTTTGTGTAGCAGATATCACACATTTAAATATTAGCAAGTTTCTATCTCTACAGTATATATCATAATACATATTCATGATACATGACAATATACCATGATTCACCCATAAGATATTTGGCACATGCATTTTAACATTATAATTAATTGTGTAACTTAAAGTTGCAATGTAAAGGAAGATCTTTTCTTCCATATTGTGACGTAGTATATCGATTGTAACGGTTATTGGAAAAGACAAAAAATTAGGGAGAGGACGTGGTTCTGTCCAGTGGTTGTAAAAGAAACCTGCATGGATAAATTGTTTTCACAATAAGATCAATAACATGTATTTAGAAAATAGATAATTTCTTTAATATTTAGAATTTTTATTAAAGTTACAAAAGTCATTCAGTAAAGAGCAGTGATTTCTTTGTCCTTTGTTGCTTGATTAACAATAAAAAAAAAAAATAAAAAAAAAACAGCAGCAGGTTTATTAATAAACTGTTTCTCAACTGTTTACATTCCCTTAAGACATTACCAACTATGTTATCCAAATGATGCATGTGTGCTGCAATCATGAGCATGCAACAGAAGTGCTCTCTCTCTCTCTCTCTCTCTCTCTCTCTCTCTCTCTCTTTACCGTCAGTTAACATTAGTAATATGTTTTACTTTATTTGCTATTGATCCGACCGAACTACAAACTTTCCAGCGATGTCTGTGGAAAAGGGGTGTGTGCTCAACAAGCTCGCGCATCTGTGCCGCTGTGCGCTTAATCCACTTCGTGTGTTTCACTTATCAGCTTGTGCACAGCAGATAGGCGTAAATATTGAATTTGTTTAACATTTTATTAATTCGATACATTTACTTAGACATTCAGTGTTTCTTTGTCACAAGCACTGTACTGTACACGCTGCGTGGTATCGGTTTTTGGTATCGGAGCATTTTAAAGCCCCCCTGAAATCAAAATTTAAGTTTTTTAGCTTTTAGTATGAATATATTAGCCTTAACGTTATGAAAACGCTGGTGTGTTCCAAAACAATGACAAAATTAGCATCTTCTGTCCAATCAAATGCTCCCTAGAATCTGAAGTCCCGCCCCCTCCAACACTATAAACAGGCTGAAATCTGTCATTTGTTCACACTTTTACTAGTTTCTATATGGTGAATGGCACATAGTGTACTATATAGAGGATAGGGAACGATTCAGACAGTGTAAATATGCTTTCCATTGACACGAATGAAGTCTGTTTTTGTGTCAAAAGACACTAGAGACACGAGAGCACAGAGCTGATCATATGCGCGAGTTGGCACAGACCACAAAACCTTCGGACACATTTGAATTCTACAAACAATGCTATATTTTAAAGCAATATGGAGGAGAAACGGTTAGAGATTATGAAGAAAATTGGGTTTTACGAGCTCAACGGCTCTGGCCGAGCTGTGATATAGGTGAAACGCTATTGGCTATTTTGAAAAAAGGGGAGGAGCTTCTAGATATATCCTGCCCTGTCTTCCTGTTTCACTGTAAATTACGTCAACACAGTGAATAAAGCTGTCAAGAACCTTATATGGTTCTATATTGAACCCCATTGAACCTTTTTTTTCTAAGGGTTTACATGACAAGGATGTACTAATAAATGGAAAAGTTGGCATTTTGGAATTTTGTGCATACAGATGATAACATTGTCAAAACGATCCCCATTCACATGAATCAGCAAAAACAACTAAAACCACTGTATTATTCATGCCAGGCCAGTAGTTGGCAATATCACTTTGTAAAGAAACACTACACGCCTATAGACTGAACACGTAATACACATGCACATGACATCGTTTTCACAAATTCGCATTTTTGTATTTTTAAATGGAAATGATATTGGTATCATTTTCAAAAACTTGCAAAGGTTTTTCAAACTTTTCAAAGGTTTGCGTTTTCAGGCCCCCAAAATACCGTTGTCGGGTAAATGAACGGCCAAAATGCATAAAAAGTTTTGTTTTTAGTTAAAAATGGTGTTGTGTAAACGGCCCCTGTATAAAGTGTATCTAGAGACTAGAATATCAGATATTTGAGGGTGAGCTCTTTTGATCAGAAAGCAACCACATAGCAACACTCAGATCACCATAGCAACACCCTAGCAACCATACAGCAACTTCATAGCAACCTTAAAGGGATAATTCACCCTCATGTTGTTCAAAACCCGTATGACTTACTTTCTTCTGCGGAACACAGAATATATTTTGAAAAACATTGGGTTTGAACATTATTCCAACCAATTGATTTTCATTGTATGTACATGTAGCTACAAAACTCCTTTTTGTTGTACAGAAGAATATAAAACATACAGATTCACAGTGGCGTGTTTTTTTTTTTTTCACAGTAGCGTGTTTACCCACCACGCAAAGCACGTGGGGCCCCCGCGATTTCTCCCTAGTGGGATCCCCCCAGTGGTGATATGCAGGTATATGCCTTATACCCACTAGGAAAGGTCAAAGATTTCCGTATATCCACTTAAAAAAGCGCGAGGATACGGATTTGGCGCTCTTTAATGTGGCGTGACCAGGGCGTGACAGATCACTGTAGCCTCAGTTCAAGAGAAGCGACAGCCTGATCCTCTCCTCCGCTTAGTTACAGCGCGAAATAAACATGAACGAACATCTAAAGGTATGTTAAAAGATACAGAACAACTTCCCGAAATCCATGTCTCGTGTAATCGCTTACTCAGTGTTCTACCGCGGAAAGACGGCAATAAAAAAACTAGTAAACAAACGTAACGTCACATTTACCAAACATATTCAGTGACCATAAACTCGTTAGTCAGATAGAAAAATTAACTCTAGAGAGGAGCATTTAGCTAAATATATGCACCATATTACATGTTAATTATAATTTTTAATGTTCTTTAATAGCCTATATAATGCATGTTTGAATAAATCCATCAAGTTGACAGCCACCATTTAAATGTTAATATTTAAAAAAAACGAATTGGAGTAGAAATAATTTTAAAGTTAGTAGGCCTATTATAACTTTATTATTATAAAAATTTCCTTAAGTGTAATTTAAGTTTGTAAACAAATTGGTTCGTTTTAACCTTCAATATTAATAGTACCAACTGATTCCCATGTGTATTATACAGCATTAGTTGAGAGATTTTTTTTCTTGGGAACATTTGCCATGTACTGTAGCCTACCTGATATACAGTATATCTAAAATAACTGATATTGACTCGAATCGCAAGCTTGTGAATCGAAATGCATAACTATGATGACAGACTGGCAGGAAATCCAAACAGGGTGATATTGTGACACTGATAAGCCTCATCTTTCCATTGTTAATAATAGTTGTTATTAATAGTTGTTAATAATAGTTGCAATTTGCACTCTTAAATGTGCATTGAAAATTGCCAGCTGATAAAACCAACGATCCAGGGATCATATTCATATAACATCTAAGGCTAAATGTAGATCTTAACTGGCTGAATTAGATAGTGATTGACACTAAACAGTAGAAAATCAGTCCAGTTTCTCCAGCTGTAAATGTCATTGACTGTTAAAGTCTTGTGTTGCTTATAATAAATTGACATGTTGATAACACACACATAAGCAGTCTTTCTCAATTACATGTAGCCTAGATCAGATGCATACTATATGCATTAGTGAGTGTGGTGGTGCTGTGGTGGTGTCGCTCTGGGACGGGTGAGTATGAGGCTGGGAGGAAAAAATCACAGTATACTCACTACAAAAAAGTAGACTACAGACCCCTCAAACCCCCACCCCCGGAACACGCTCGCTGGGGCCCCCTCCCGGAGATTTGCTTAGGGCCCCCAATAACCTAAACATGCCCCTGAGTAACAATTACAGAATTTTCATTTTTGGGTGAAATGCACATCAGAAAATCAGAAAATATGACATCAAATTTTGCTCATATTAAATAAAAAGTAAAATAAACACATTAACATATCCTTAAATGGAATCATAATTTTGTACTGAATGCTTTTATTGGCACAAACCATCTCACAAGAGAAATTAAGTTAAGTCTGAAGAATAACTGTCTTATTGGATTGAATTATTCAGTCCGTAGGAGTTTATTTGATCAGGATTCCTACTGTAACGAATTAAAGCACTTTTTGCTTCAAACTAATGGTGAGATATGAAAACAGCTAGAATATTCCTACTGTAACAGTTGCTGCATGAATATAGGCTCAATAAAAGCATTAACTAAGGTTTTTAAAGGAGAACCCCTGACAGTTGGCACATTGGCTTGTCTCTTTCATGCACTGACCCCGGCCGTCAGGGATGAGGTAATGTGTGCCCCCTGCACAAGTAGCAGCCAGTGACCGCTAGTTTAAACTGGCATGCCACAGATATGCAGCGCTGCCCTGGTGAGTGGCCAGTTTGTAACTTTGGAACAGCACATGGCAATTAACTACCTTCAAGTGACAAACCCAGTCCATTTTATTTGGTGTTAATGTGAAAATAATGTAACATAAGTAGCATTTGTTGAAGGTAGCACCTTCTTGTATGAAGTGACAGACCAGCTGTTGTTATCGTGTAACGCTCCAGTTGCACCAACACAGGCAGATGTACCTGAACTTCCTTCCTGACCCACCTGCAAACCACGTTGCGAGAGGACAGCGCAGTAGGTTCCGGAAGTGTTCCCTGGTCTGGTCATTTGCATGCCATTTGCATACAGTTGCCCCCCAAAGCCTGTTGGTTATGTCAAGAGGCCAAATTAACTAGTTTTCAGTTCGCATCTCATTTGCATAGGAGCTGCTTAACCGAGGTTGCTCTGCTAGGTGACCTTAATTGCCTTCGTCCTTGTGCTGGGAGAAAGCAGCCTCTGATTGCAATTAATTTCATTAAGGAAAGTATCATTATGACCCAGAGAATACATTTGCATGCTGTCAGGATGGGGATGTGCAAGCTGTTCCCAATCAAGTTGCGTTTTGCATGTGTAGATGTTCTGTCATACTTTTCGTAAGGATGAAAAATTAGGCCAGGCTATGATGAGTGTTGCCTTCATCAGCGCGATCAATCTCACTCAGAAAAGAAGCAGATGCATTCATTACATTAGCGGGGGAGGTTCATAGTTTTACCACGTTAAACGGTCAGATTTTGCCACAGGTTAATGTGAAGGTCTATTCTGCTGCAGGGCTGGGTGAAAGGAAATGAACTCGTTTAAAACATTTTTACCGACGTAAACGGACGTTTTAAGAAAGCTTTCAACTGTTTTGAACCTTTTTATATATAGTGGGTTCTAAAACTTTGAGATCTAATTTGAAAACTAATAAGCAGAACATTTACATATTTTTTGATTATTATTTTTTATTATTTTCACAAAATCCAAAACAGACACACATTTTAATGATGGAAATAATATAATTTACTTAAATTTAGTGAAATTTTAAATAAAATGCTGAATTCTTCACATTCATTAATTAATATTATAAAACGGTTAGTTCCTGTCCTTGATTCTGATTGGTCAATAGCTGTGGTTTATTCACGATAAAACACGGCTATGACCGCTTCACCCAACGGTTCTGTGTATCACTACACAACACCCTTAAGCAACCACTCTTAGCAACGTAAACATATGTTTGTTATTGTTCATTGAAGCTTACTGTATTATGTAGAACTAGAAGAGTATTGTGAGAAAGAGATCGATTGAGCGAGTTTATTACCTGCATTCAGATTTAGCGTTATCCTTCAGGTCAGCCCTATGTTCATAATAAAAAATCTGTTTAAATGTCCGATGTATTATCTTGTCCTTTTAACAGTTAAGGGGTTTTCCCGTGACTGACAGCGCTAGTCAAAGCATTTGTCAGTTGCGTCTTGTTCACAACAATTCAGTATTTTCAATGTAAAAGTCTTCGCTACTGACTGACACACTCATAAAGACAGTCTTTGCTGCCATCTAATGGCGTAATAATGTAACTTCTGTTGCTGTTCACGGTCACGGACTATTTTTTTCCGGCGGAAAAAAGGCTTTTAGTGATTTTACTTCATGAAAGTTGCATTGATACATATTTTTGGCTTTAATATTTGTATTGTGTGGTAACGATTTTATAAAAACGTTGTGCCTAGCAACGCCCTTCAGCCGTGACTTATTCACGATAAAGCACAGCCTCTCGTACCTTATTGCTTACATATAATTTTTTATATAATATTATTTTATTATTATTTTTTTTTAAATAGGGATAGTTCACCTAAAAATGAAAATGTTGTCATCACTTACTCACCCTCAAGTTGTTCCAAACCTGTATGAGTTTTTCTTTTCTTCTTCTGTGTTCAACAAAAGTTTCTTTCTTCTGTTGAACACAAAAGAAGATATTTTAAAGAATGTTGGTAATCGAACAGTTGACAGTAGCCATTGACTTCCATAGTAAAATATTAAGGAAGTCAATGGCTACCGTCAACTGTCTGGTTACCAACATTCTTTAAAATATCTTCTTTTGTGTTCAACAGAAGAAAGAAACTCATACAGGTTTAGAACAACATGAGGGTGAGTAAATCATTTTTGGGTGAACTATCCCTTTCATGACTATGTTTCTAAACACACTTAAGTACTACACTTCTAAACACACTCTAAACATGTGAGATTAATACTGGCTGACATGATGAAGAACAAATCTTGAACTTCAGGTGAATGTTCGTTCCCAGTGTCAATAGCTCCATAGAAATTTGCTGTTACTATTCAAAATCTTGTTCATGCTAAACATATGTGCTAAATGAATATTCACTTTAATATTTAGGATTAGGGGTTTCTTCAAATCTCTAACCCTAACTATGAGCCATCACAACAGTGATGCTTGCCTTAGCAATTACTGCTAATGTCTAGCACTGGAAGCTTACAACATTTGAGTGTTGCTACATGATACCAAACACAAGGCGGTTTGGTGTGTTTTCGAGTTAAGGATTGATATTGATTTTTGGTCACACAAATCTTTCCATCTCGAGAACATTTCGCCACTTCGGTTCAGTTATTGTATCGAAACAGATGCCACAATCTCAGTGTGTAGGGCAAATGGGGTGGAAAAACAGAGATATATTTTGATCAGACAGATAAAGACAACAAAGAATGGGTGCTGTAAAGCTCGCACGCTGCCGCTGTCACACTAAAGTTACGATGCTCTCAAAGGTGGTGTTCCAAACGGTGTTATTGAGGCACCACTTCTCATCAGCAGAAGCCCCTCAGGTATGACCCGCACATCTCCTTCATTCCAGATCCTCCTTGTGGATTTGACACGTTCCGCTTCCACAAGCTTCCACCCTGAAGGAAAGGAACCGTCACTGTGGAACGACGCAAAGAGATTCTCATTTCGGACCACGGAGCTCAGAAGCCAATCTGAGCATTTATTAGAGGCGTCAGAGCAATCAGAAGACCTGCGATTGCGGCGAACGAATGAATAACTGATTTCCAGAGGTTGGGGTTAAAAGGCTCAGGAGGCTCCTGTTGTGGGCGCCGGGGCCTTGGTGAGAGATGCTATTGGCATATGGATTCGGAGGTGAATTTCACACTCCACTAGGAGCAGTGTCATTATGATTCTGCTCGCTCGCCTTCTCTCTCCTTCTCTGTTTCTCTCTCTCTCTCCAAAGCTTTTGGAGCTCCAGCCAGGCAGAAAAGCCTCAACCCAAAAGCTTAATTACAAATCTACCCTGAGGAGGAAAGGAAAATATACTCTGTCGCCCTCACACACACACACACACACACACACACACACACACACAGTCTTGTGCTCATTCAACTTGGTGACGTGTGGTTGTGGTATTTGAAGCAATCCTCAGAAAAGAAAAAGTGAGGTACAGTGTTTATGTGCAGTGAGGATAAAACACCTGGGACTACTGCCAAATTTTTTTATTTTGTAATTTCTAATTTAATTTCTAATTAAGAAATAAAAAAATAAATATATATATATATATATATATACACACACACACACACACACAGTACTGTGTGCAACAGTCTTAGGCCACCACCAGCTTTGTTGTTTTATAAATGTTTTAATGACCATCCATATTTATTATTCTGTCTCTTTATTAAGATACAAACAGAAAATACAGGAAATATGTACAAAAATGTGAAAAAAAAAAAAAATCCCAGAACAAAATGGCTTCTTAAATATTTTTAAAAAGCAAAAATAAGTATTTCCTGTATTTTCTGTTTATATTCTAATAAAGAGACTGAGAAATAATTATACCATTGATAAAACAACATCTAATGGTGGCCTAAGACTTTTGCACAGTACTGTATATATAATAAAAATGAATTACTTTTTTAATTCATTCATAATTAAAAAATATTCATTAATATATATATATATATATATATATATATATATATATATGACCCTGTCGCCGATTCACCACTGTTCCTTCCTTGGACCACTTTTGATACTGACCACTGCAGACCGGGAACACCCCACAAGAGCTGCAGTTTTGGAGATGCTCTGACCCAGTCATCTAGCTATCACAATTTGGGCCTTGTCAAACTCGCTCAATGCTTGCCCATTTTTCCTGCTTCTAACACTGTACCGTGATGAAGAGATGATCAGTGTTATTCACTTCACCTGTCAGTGGTCATAATGTTATGCCTGATCGGTGTGTGTGTGTATATATATACATACATATTATATATATATATATATATATATATATATATAAATATATATATATACTTTTAAGATTATAATACACTACAAATGCACATTCAATTCAATTCAGTGCATTTCTATTTCACATAAGCTCCACAAAGGATGAGCACAAGCATGAAAATGACTCTATATAAAATGTTTGCAGTTCATGAATGATTTTACTACCAAAAAAAAAAAAAACCCTTTCTTTGCATAATATTCTGCAAACATTCAAAAAAAAATTTTTTGACTTGGGCCTGCAAGCAACCGCTCACTAACAATTGCATTGCAATGTGCTACCCAGAACACCTTAACAACCGCATTTCAACGACCTAGCAACCACCCACAACACCTTAGCATAACATTTTTATATATTTAAGACAATATTAAAGACTCTTTAAAGCTACACTATGTACAAACAAACAAACAAAAACATGCATTTTGTGGAAGAACATTGTTTTGGTTGTACTTCGGTTCTGCGTGACTATTGCGGATGAATATGGTTCTTCCTCATAACAAAAAAAAAAAAAAAAAAAAAAGAGAGAGATTATCCTACTGCTCATAAAACATTCACTGCTTAGCTTAAGGGATACCAAACCACTAAACCAGTTTAGATGGAAAGGATCTCAAACAGACTAGCTGAAGACGTTACTGTAGCTATACCCATTAATAGACACGGTACTTCCTTGAAAATAAATTCCAGCACAGTGCTACAACAACCCATAATGACATGACCCTTCACAATAGATAACACTTTACAATGAACTCTGTTAGAGCTACATATGGCAATTTGTCGGATCAATAAAATATTTTCTCACCTGTTAAGTAACAAAAACGCCATCGCTTTTACAACATTTCGAATCCCTGAGTTCTCGCCATATCCGATAAGCCAAGCCAATGTTGATTCTTGTTTTATTACAAGCTCTGTCGCATTCTCTTTTTGCCAGCAGACTCTCCTCTGTTCAGCATTTTTTAAAAAAGGTGATTCCCTGCATGGTTCGAGATTTATGTCAAACTTTCTCGCTCATAGTGACAACTAACCTATGCCACTCCCACAACATACAGGCGTCAAAGTAGCCCGGAGCAACTTTTCTCTATTTACAGATATGACGAGACACCCAGGGGCGAGAAATGTTCATACACATTATCCCGCAAAAATCAGGGTAATATAAGGTAATTTATTATAGTAAATCAGGGTAAGACAAAAACACGTTTTGTAACATAGTAACATAGTGTACCTTTAATATCTAAATGATTATCTGTGATGCTTTGTTCCTTTAATTCATTCAGGCTGTTCCCGATAGACAACTGTCAAGTAATTAATAAATAAACAGGAAACATATTACTGAACAGTGCATGAATCTTTGGCAGGTAAAAATAATCTGCTTCCTCCCAGTTCAAACCGATGAGAGGAAGTAGGAGTCAGACTTCATGAGGAGCATCGTTCACGGATAATACACAAAGTCTCAGTGGATATTCAGCCAAGGTCTTGGCAGTGCGCCAGTCCGCCAGTGTTCAGTAGCCTGCAGGTTAAAGTAGTGTGGAAGCCAGGAAGTGTTGAAGGTGTGCATTCAGTGTAGATCCCAGAATGCATATTAAGCCCTATAGGGCTCTGGTACAGTTGCCCTAATGCAGTGTTAGACTTTGATCTGCATGCTGCGCTAGTGAACAATCTCAGCAGGGCATATCCACTGCCTGTGAGGTTGATACATTTGCTTCCATGCAATGATGCTTTTTGCATCAACACTGCAGGCTATTATGGTGCATGTCTATATGCCTACATAGGGCGGCTGTGGAAGTCAGAATGCATACAGATATCTTGAGCACTCGTTGAACTTTGAAACCCTCAGGGAGGATTGTGTGTTAACTCTCTTTAACCAATACTGTGCCCTGTCAACGCATGCATGGAGAAAGCTTGCTCAAACAGACGATTTTAAATGTGGCAGCTGTATAGCTCCATTTTTCTCCCTTGCCACGCTCCAAATGTTAAGTAAGTGTCTACAGTTGGCGTAGTGTCTTATATAAGTTTGTACAGAGGCCAGCATATTTGTTGTGAAACACGATGGCCCCTTGCAGAGTGTGGCTTGTGTTCATCCAAGCTTGAATGTCAGGACGCTTTACTGTGGTGGGTGGTGTTACACAACTTTTTTTTCCCCAAGCGTATCTTTCACCATCAACACAGGGCAATTAGTTGTTTTATCTAAGGTATATAGTAGTGTTATTTTAGTATTATTATAGTATTTACTAAAGTGCACCTGCTTTTTCGAATATCACCCCTCATGTAGGCCTGGTGTATAATATAGTTGTTTGTGAATGTAAAAGGTCTGCAAAGTTTTAAAGATCAAAATGCTCAACAAACAAAATGCTCAGTCTCACTTCCTTTTACATACCTTTGTAACAATGTAACACATTTGCATAATGCCAGCCTATGGTCTTCATTGGCTGCCCATGAACAACATCTACTTTGACCCGCCCTCAAACACTGTAGTTGTAGCTAAGGCCTGGACAGTTTGGTTTGTGTTGTCGTCATGTCGAGAAGACACTGTTTTTAGCTCTGCAAATCCATTTTGATGCACTTTAAAAGGAAGAAAACTAGTGCCGGAATTAATACGGTAAAATGCCATCATTACTGTTTGTATCACTCTGTATACAAGTGCTGAGGAAGCCTCCGGAGCTGAAATTCAAATGTAGTCATATATGTTTCATTTCCAGCATGCACTGTAAGCAGTAGACCAATCACAACAGACTGGGCCATCTGACCAATCAGAGCTGAGTAGAGTCTCAGAAAGGAGGGGTTTAGAGAGTCTAAATCTTCGAACAAACAGTTTTCAGACTTTTTGAGAAATTAGGTGATGTTCAATGTATATTATGAGAAAAGTAAAGTGTTTTTTGACCTTGGATGCATGTAAACCTATTGTAGCAGACTTCCAAAACAAAATTAGGAACCTTTATAATAGCATAATAGGGACACTTTAATATTTTGAATTAGCTTATTTTTATATTTTCAGGGTTCCTTTTAATTTTTTGTAATTACATTTTTTGTAATGTTTTTTTTCTTGTTACTTTTTGTTTTATTTAAATATTTATTTATATTTAGCTATAATTTATTTTTATTTAATTTTTTTCTTTTAATTTTAGCACTTTAACTTAAACTTATTTTATTTCAGTTATTACTTATTTTATTTCTAATTTTATTTGTTTTTTAGGTTTACGTTTTTCAACTTTAAACTCAAATAAAATAATAGTTCATTTTATTTTATTTGAGCTTTATTTTAATTAGCGAAAATAAATAGTTTTAGTTAACAATAGTAGCACTGTTATATAGACCCAATGAATTTAAAGTGGCAGTTTTGTGATCTGTGTGTGTTATTTTATATGCTGGTGTACTGGTAAATGTTACAAAATACACTTTTCAGAAATACACTTTCACTTTTCATATTTAGAAAATATTCAAAAAAAAAAAAAGTACAATCTATCTCTAATGGGAAAATGGAACAAAAATATCCTACACTACACACATTTTTGTTCAAACAAATGCACTCAAGAATGAGAACCTGATGACATCATAGAAACCCTCACTGCCACAAGCAAATTTGTAAGAGCCTGAATATGCATGAAAGCAGTGTCTCTTTTACATAGTTTTAAAAGCATTTAAAATTCACAGTCTTTCTCTTCTGGGAAAATGGAGCAAACACATTGATGATCATCCTGCACTAGTCAGATTTCTGTCCAATCAAAAGTCGTATTTGCAAGTAGGAATTCTGGATGAAACCTGAGTTGCCGTTGAAAGAGGCCAAATGAAATCTGTTTTGAATGGCAATGCAATGATTTTGCAAAATTATAGTAGGTTTCATTTTTGTGCTGTATTTCAACATTAGGTTGATTATTTACCACAGTTTGTTTTTATGTCAAACAAATGTGGGCTTGGGCTTGGCTTGAGAAACATGGACTTACCAACAATGGTTGCAACATCAATACTAGACCAGAGAACAATGAAACATGAGGGCTATTTATACAGAGAGACTAATGACTAACAAGGCACACCTGAACACAATGAACCAATCAAAACTTGACACATAAGACAATGAACCAATAAGAACATAAGACACATGACCAAAACAACCAATCAGACAAACAGAAATGACACATACAGGGGAAGCACAAGACATGGGGCACGTTCAAGCTCAAACCGGCGCAACGTTTTGCTATGGTTTCCGGGTTGAACAACATGTTTCCTGGAAACGGTGTGCAATGGGGTTTGAGATACGTTTTCTCTTGTTTGGTGGGTGTGTCAAAAATGTCAGCCCAATCAACAGCAACATGTATATAAACCAAGCAGTATTAAAGAGACAGCTTGCACAATGGGTCCAAGTAGTCAGCTCGGTATACGCAACATTTGAAGATATCAGAAGGCATGTTTGTCGTAAGAGTTTTATAGTAAATATATAGCATATCCATTCTTCAAAAAGAACACAAAGAATGGCCTTCTCAGCTGCCATAGTTGCAACACTTGCGTCATCAGAACAGGGTGTTCAACGCACCACCGTTTCCGTTTAAAAAACGTTTTACAACGTTTTGTCAGGGCTGAACGCAGCCATGATCACATGATTGCAAGATACATGAGGAGCAAGGGAAGCACATGGCAAACAGGGAACGTGACTAAATTTCAAAATAAAAGACAAGAAACAAAACCAAAACTACACGTGACAGTTAGATACCATGCAAAAGTGATGGAAATGGAAATTTTATATATATAAATCTAAAAACAATATATAATTAAAATGATGTTTGTATCATTTTTCTGACTTGAATGCGTGGCAGCAAAGCAGAACCTGATTTCATAGTACAACATCTTTGTTGATCCTGGAACAACATTCAAATCAACCAATCAGATTTGGGGGACAAGTTTACAGTTTATGTCAAGTTTAGGCTTACAACCAGGGTTGGGTGCTTCTACATCAGTGTTTTTTTTTTTATCTATCATTTCCCTCTGATTTTAGGGATAACTTATAAGTAGGATTAAGTTTAGGGGATATTGTTCCTGAATCGACAAAATATGTTCCTGGATCAACAAAATATGAGCTTCCCAGGTGCACTTAAAGGCTGCATTTTTAAAAAAGGACAAGCCGTTTAATATGTCCCACCCAAACTTCTTGTTTCAACAGGAAACACCTCAACACAAAATAGAAAGTTGCATTCAATGAGTGATTTAATGGGGTCTTTAAGGCCCTTTCTCTGTCCTTCCATTTTTTAATTCCCTCATGCTTGGAAAACATGTGCCTATAATTTTCCAACGACTGTTTAGTTCGCCTCATCTGGTGTGACCCGAGTTTGTGTTCAGCGGTGACTAAAAGCATGACCCTAATAATATGCCTGAGACAGTGGCTTTTTTGAAGAGCTGTATTCATCGTACGCCTTCCTGAGTCACAGCAGGATAATCAACCAAAGGCCCGCAAGGTTAACACTCTTTTGTTTGTGTTTGTGTGCATGTGGGTGTGTGTTTGTGAGCGAAAAGCAAGAGGTAGATGGAAAAAGATCCTCCCCAAATTCCCCTGCAAGGACATCAGAAAGCTCTCAGTGAATGTGCATGATGGGGTTTATTGGGGTTAGGCAGTTAGTGTTTTAACAGCAGCCCTGGTTTCCTCCCCTGTGGTTGCGATGAGTTCAGTGAGTTGGTATGGAGGCTGGCATGAAGGGTTTTTCCACATGGTTTCAGTGTGCCAGTCCATGTGCCCTTCGGTCATTGCGGTATTTCAGGGTGTTTGTTTTACTAGAACACACTCATTTTCATGCCTTGCACCCTGACCGCTTTATGCTTGCCAGGTGTGTACACACACGTGCACAAATACACACACACAGATGCCAGATTTCGGCGCATGGCAAAGTGGCATGGCTATTCGCCTAATGCAGTGTCATCCGAATGAGATGTGAGTGAGTTTTCTGCATTATCTGAATGTGCTCTGTTTATGCCAGTCAAAATACAGTAATGTCAGCCATATGTGTGACCTCTTTGGCAAAGGAAGATGAACCCGCTGCCATCTGAACAGCACCAGGCTGCTGACTACTGCTAAAGCCCCAGTGAAATCCCAGAATGCTCTAGCTGAAAAGCTAACAGGAAAGAAGCAATATATCAAAGAAATTGCCAGAGTAATAAGGTGTAACATCTCGGCTTCTCTCCAGCAAACAGGTGCAGGAGTTCTTGGAATCGTGCTGGCAACAACGTGCAATGTATCGACTGTAAACAGTCAGCAGTTCATAGAAACCCTTTGTAGCAACAGACGCTAGCAGGAAAATGTGGCAACTGACACCGTAGCAGAATACTTTTTTGCTCATACACACACTTTGAAGTGACCTTTATATGCTGTGTCACACCAGCGAGGAATAACAAAAAGCAGCCTGTGAACTGAGCGCTTCAGCGCTTCCCACCGCTGCAGTACTGGCACCCGCACCATGACCCCGCAGCGGGCTGAGAAGGAGTGGAAAATAACCGCGAGCGTGCTGAGGAGCGGGAATATTGTGACTGACAAATGGGTAATTCTGTCAAAGACATTTGCGTCCTGATTGGCTAATTGTCTGGGAAGTGTCCTCACATTTGAGTCACCACGCTTTGGGAAATGAGAGATATTTCTTTGTTTCTCATTTCTTAAAGGCAGAACGGGAGTATGAAATAAAGCCTTGCTAAAGTAGAAATGGAGTCAAGGAAATCTAATTAGGATCATTTAATTAAATTAGTTCTCTTTCCAATAATGTGACTCAGGGGAGTGCTGTAGGCTCTCAGAATCACATGGTAATTGTCTCAACTTTATTCCCAACTCTTTGTGTTTCTTGATATATTTTCACTTCATCTAAGAATGGCTTATTGCCTGATTTCAAAAACACATCTACTTTGGTGAATCTTTTAGCTTTGCATGTGGGCAACAAAATTGCACATTCTTTGTTGCTCATCTGTGTTTTAGCATTAAACCGTGTCCTAATCAGGAACGACGCAACAAACTGACAAGCAATAAAAAGCTAATATCCTCCATGTTAAGCCTGTTTACACCGCAAGAAACAAAATTTTGTTCTGGGTGTGTCCAGAAACTCAACTTGAAAATGTTAATTGTTAATAAAAAAGTTAATAATGGAAAAAGGATTACAATAGTCAATAAAATCCAATTAAAATGACAATACATAACAGTTTATAAAATTATATACATAAATTATATACATAACAGTTTATATACTCTATATTGTGTTGCACATCTTTTTAAATTTATTTGAATGTGTCAAGCATGTGAAAACCCCTTGTTCCCTAAATCTGGTAAAAACCCCTTTTTGACATTTACATTATTTATTGTTTTATTTATTTATTTATTTATTTATTTTTTAAAAAATGTTTTCTGTGGTTATACATTAATGCAAAGTCTAAGAAAATCAAGTAATTAATAATATAAATAATAAAAAAAGAATGCTTGTTTTTGTCAGAGATGTTATCAATGTTAAAACTTTTATTTTAAAAATCCAAAAATTAATAGAAAAGTTATTGGTGTTAGATTGTTAAATTAAAATAAAAAATAATTTTAAATTATAATTTATTGATTATAATCAGATAAGAGTTAAATATTTGAAGATGATATTGACACCATCATAAAAAATGAACATTATATTATATTATATTATATTATATTATTATTATTTTAATAATTTCCAACCCTTTCTTAATTTGTGAAATAAAATAATAGGTTATCAGGGCTAGTGTTGTTGACTTTGTTTCAGAGACTCTTATTTTGAAGTTTTTCTGTTCCTGTTATATCTGAATTCTAGTTTCTTGTGTATATCTTGTGTTTCCTTCGTTGCTTTGGAGGATCTATTGACAGGAATGCAATATAATATACATAACTATGTTTTCAGTGGTGTATAATGACCTTATATAATGAACCGTTATGTTTTTATTACCTTATGAGCCATTTCTACCGCGGGTCCCCTTACATGTTAAGTTGCAATTTTGCGCCGGCATGTTTCTATTTGTCCTAAACGGACAAACTGCTCTGCAGAGCGCGTTTGCTTGGCTGGCTACTGTCACAGCCCACGACATCTTTGTCCTGTGTTGGCCACCGTAGCTTCTCTATATTGCAATTTGCAACCTCACCGCTAGATGCTGCTAAAAATTACACACTGCACCTTTAAGGTAGCTACAAATTATGCGGTTAAATGTCAAAATAACTCCAATATCATACACTAGAGTTGTGTGGGGTGGTAAATTAAGCACAATCTGCTGTTACATCATAATTTAGTTGCATTGTGGTCTATGGATCTGCCTGAAGTGTACTAATTAGGCCAAATCAAGTGGTCCATGGTCTGTCCAAATAACCTTCCCTCGCCCACTTGACAAAGTTGAATGAAAAATCTACATTTTTTGAGAATGACCCTGGTCTGAATGGGGCTTTAATCCGAGGTTCTGTTCAAATAACCAATAATAGAAACTGCAATTTGGCATGTTAAATATCAAACACAGATTTGAGCCCATAGGAGAGATTAATGGAAGTTGACAAACAATTGATATAATAAGACAAATCCCCAAGTTCCACAAAGAAAACCATACAAAAAGATGCCATTTGAAAAAGCATCACAGAAATCTGGACAATACAAGACTTGCTCTTTTAGTTCTCTCCTCTACATTTATGCAAAGTATAATAATAATCATCTTCACTACTCTGACTAGCTGTGATTGTGTTGTTATGCAACATTTTCAGTGTCACTGTGGGAAGAAAAAAAATGCTTGTTACTGTAATTTTGCCACTTTAGCATTTTATCGTTAGCTTTCAGCTAGGCTGAAACATAAAGAATGGCTTGATAACAATACAAGAGGGCCTGTGTTGGCCTTGTTCCCAGTTCAGTATATTGCTCTGCTCTCACAGTGACCTCTCACAATTGCTTTTTGCTGCTGGAGAACACAAATTAGGCTTGGCCCTTTCCAGCAAACCCAGGGTGGAGGCAACAAGATGAGAGAAAGGGCAAAGAGGGAGGCGACGTGTGAGGATGATGGACGGAGAGAAAATTAAAGAAGAAGAGGTCCTAATTTCGTGTCATGTGAGGACAGCTCTCTTCCCACAGAATTTGCAGGGATTTGTAGGAAAGTGTCACATTTTTCAAGTACACGACTCAATTTCTTCTCCTTGATCCATTTTCAGGCCCAGCTAATGTGAGCTGAGCAAAATTAATTGTGCTGTGGTGTTTAACAGCTTCAGTATCTCATTCTCATGCCCTCTACAAGCTTTTCCTCTGGAAATTTCCATTCTGCGTTTTCCTGTGGCTTATAGCTAGAAATTTTTCTGTGACTGGCACACTGGACAAGTCCTGAATCCAAGACATGCCTTAATGTGCCGGCTCTGGAATAGAGCAGAATTAAGCTAGGGGCCCAATAACTGATTTTCCACCGATTTGCAGATGTTAACCTTCTTTACATAAGCGTTCAGAAAACTAAGGGAGTTGGTGCACATGACCGTGTCTTCATCCACACTAACGCCTTGCTAGGTTAATGATCCTGCCAACTCTCTGTGCCCTCTGGGAACAACGAATAACCTGGAATTTTCTCTGCGGTTTTTGGCAGTGACCAAAAAGTTTTAAGGTAGAAATGCACAATACAGTTTGTAATTGTGTTTTTCTTTTCTTTTTTTTTTTTTTTTTTTGTAATGCAATAAATATGCTTTTAAAAAATGTTTCAGAAACTTTATGATGTTACGTGATGTCTTGACTTTGAGTGGGCCTATTTGTCTTGCCAATGGTGTTTAAAACATTAATCATTTTTGCAGTTCTGTTTGATGCCACTAGTGGTGCAAAAATTACACACCACTTTTCCTCTGTTGTAATAAAAAAAAAGTGGTATTTTTTAGTGCTGTCAAGCGATTAATTGCGATTTATCGCATCCAAAATAAAAGTTTGTGTTTACATAATATTTGTGTGTGTACTGTGTATATATATTATGTATATATAAATACACACACATACATATATATATTTAAGAAATATTTACATGTATACATGTATATATAATTATATATAATATTATAAAATTAAATATTATATATAATTTATATTATATATAAATATAAATATTTTATATATAAATATAATATATTTTTGTTAAATATATACATGCATGTGTGTGTATTTATATATACATTATAAATATACACAGTACACACAAATATTATGTAAACACAAACTTTTATTTTGGATCCGATTAATCGCGAAAGCACTAGTTCATATGTTCTTAAAACCTCTCATTCAAATATACAAACGAAAATGAAACTTCCCACAACCATTGCAATTTCATCTCATTTGTTTTCATTATAAAATCTGTTATATTTTATTATTATTCAAATATAAAAATTGAACAAATAAATAAATATATTACTATTGCAACAATACTATTGTACAGTAAAAAAGAGCATTTAATAAAGCAGTTACAATGTAACAATAGAGTGCTGTCCATATATAATAATGGAGTGTGGTATCCATGCATGAAATACATATTTTATACGTATTTTACATTTGAATTAAATTAACTAATTTAAATTTATTTGAAAGCGCAGATTTGTTTCTCTGATTTACGCAATTCACATGGGTCATACCTTAGGTCAGAATATACAGAAAAAGTAGCCTACAGAAACAAATCACCTCCCTGAGAAAAACTATTTTGGTACATTCACATTTATTTTATGTTATTATTTTTTTTAATTTCAGTGTTCGGTCTTGTTTCAAATAAAGCAATAAGCCCCAAGAAGCCGTGGTTTACAGTGAATTTATAACAGCTAAGGGGCGTTGTTAGGCACGACGCGGAGCAGAGTGCCTAAAATCCCCTTAGCTGTTATAAATTCACTGTAAACCACAGCTTCACGGGGCTTATTGCTTTTATAAAACGGTTACCACACAATACAAATATTAAAGCCAAAAAATATGTATCAACTTTCCTGAAGTAAATCATTAAAAGCCTTCCTTCCGCTGGAAAAAGTAGTCCCTGACCGTGAACAGCAACAGAAGTTATATTTATAGCCTATGTTTTCAGGAATTTTACAACGGCTTCGAACACGGCTCAACCAATCAGAATCAAGGGCTGGAACTATCCGTTTTATAAAATGTATTTTGCAATCAAAATGCAGCATAAATATTATAAAAACCTTTTGTGCTTGCTGGGTCTTTATATGGTGGCACGGCAAGCACTTCTTTATTTTATTTTCAGAAAATGTCAAAATTGTAATATCCTGTTTCTTTCAGTCCCAGGTGACTTACAGCTATTGCCTGTAGGATATCTTCATCATTGAATAGCTAATGAAGTTCATTTGTAAAACAAGATGTAGGTAATTCTAACCTAAATTAGTGTGATTTTTCACATCAAATGTAATGTTTCATATTGCGTGACTGGGATCCCTTGCCACTTCAAACCCTTACAAATGTCACGACTCTCTGGTTCAACTTTGTTCTCAGGGTTCCAGGGGGCCGTCTAGAACGTTTCACCAGGAGACTGTGACTCAGGTCAAGTGCTGTTGAAGCAGAGAGTCACTATTTCATGTTCCCCACTGGACAGGCAGCGAGTTTCACCCCTGACCATAGAGAGCATGAATGAATGGAGAAAACAACAGTCTCTGGCACGCCACATTAACAGCAAGGCAATGCAGTATTCATGACTGTAATACCCAGAGCATCACTGTCCGTTGTGAGATCTGAGTTCACCTAATGCACATATGCTGTTTGCTTCTTTCTCTCTTCTCCATGCTGTTCCTTCTCTGTTCTTCCCTAGAGGTTCTTGTCAGAAGCTGTAAAGCTAATAAACATCTGAAGCATGAATAAAAGAAGACAACACTTAAAGGGCTAAAGATCGGCTCAGCCACAACAACCTCTCAGAAACACTAAACCTGTTCAGACCAGCTCTTACCTCGTCACAAGGCTCTATGGTATTATCGTATGCATTCATACTTGGCTGCTGACTCCCTTATTGTGAAGATATTCTGCTGATACTCTGGTCCCCAGTGCCCAAAACCCATCTAAAGCCATCAAACCAGGCTGGTTCAAAGCCAAAAATATGTTTTAGTTGCCCATTTACCACTACATTGCATTTCATCATCACAAACTATGTGTCTAAATTTTGAATCAAAGACATAGAGCGCAACCAGTGTAGTGCAATTCCTAAACATATGACTGTAATAAGTCGATAAAAAAAGTCAATTTTAGTAAACATACAGTTTGGCAAGTTTAGTGTGTACCCTGAACGAGTGACTCTTGTAAGCCCGTTCATTTTAGTGATTTAAAAAGCATATGTGTAATCTGATTCCAGAACATATGACTCTTATGAGTCAATTCTTTTGACTCAAACACATACAGTGCAACCAGTGTAGTCCGATTCCAGAACAAATTACTAGTTGGTTTATTTTTGTGAATCAGAAACGTACAGTTTGGCAAGTTTTAATGATTTAAAAAGCATACAGCATGAGAAGTGTAGTCTGATTGCCAAACAAATGATTCTCATGAGTTGGTTCTTTTTAATGAATCAAAAACATACAACTCAACCAGTTCTAATTCCCAAACAAATGACTCTTGTGAGTGAAGCGTTCATTTTTTAGGGAATCAAAAACCTACATTGCATGTGTTGCTTAATAATGGACTATCTATTGTGAGTTTTTCAAATTGGGGTAAACAAATACAGTTTTAATGATAATTAGAATATGAAATGGTCATTTTTGCAGTAAACATAACGTTCTTGAATGAATAATATATTAGATGCACGCCAGTCTGTTATTGTAGGGACATCGACTTTACATTTTCACACCCCTAAAAAGGGTTGCCAGGTTTTCACAACAAAACCCGCCCAATTGCTACTCAAAACTAGTCCAAAACCAACCCAATTCAGCTTTAGTGGGGTCCCCCGGTAAAAATCGCATTCCGGGGGGTAAAATCTGCGTTTTTGGCAGGGTTCCTTGGTAAAATTTGCATTCCAGGGCCTAAATATCATGTTATTTGAAGTTGCTTCAACTCGTGGACATGAAAACCAACCCACGGCAACAGTATTAAAGTAGCCCAATTCCACGGGAAAACCGCGGACTTGGCAACACTGCCCCTAAACATGACGCGGAACAAAATTAACTGTGATTGGTTGTGTTACATGTCAGTCAAATGTTCTCTTGGGCGGTCCTTGGCCAATGAAAGCTGCGATAGAGTCCAGACCTTCTGCCATCAGTCTGAAGGTCTGGCTGCGCGAGACTATTTCATCCCTAACACACATTATGTGTTTTGTCAGTACTATTATTTTATAAAAATAAAAGAATGAATGAAATATGTTACCACAAATTCATGAGGAAGGATCCAGGCAGCTCTCCAAGTGCCAGAGTTCACGCAGCTTGAGACTGGGCGGCATTGTCGCTATGACATTTTGCCACTTAATTTAAATGGCACACTTTCACAAAACCTGAGAAATGGCATGAAGCCCCATCACAAAATTCACATGGCGACCTTTCTCGCATACTCACAAGTACACAAAACACCGAAACTAGTTATTTGTGTAACATCAACTTTATTTTATTTATTTATTTTTTTTAAAGAGTCGTCGATGTTGTCCATTAGAGTGAGTGTGACACGGAGCTGCCATCACCTCGTTGCAACTCTTCAATGCCTCACTTAAAAGCTTGTAAATGCAAGGTGTTTCTCGTGCTTGACTGATTGACTGCTTCATACATCGCGGCTCACACACAAAAAGCCACCGGGGGTCTTTGTGTGTCTGGCGCGGGGCATGGGCGGCATTGAAAATTTAAATTTCCTTCTGAAAAGGCACGCAAACTCCCTCAAATCACAGAAAGTGGCCAGGCTTTCAAAAAGCAACCATGTTTGCTTAATTTTGAATAGAACTCATT
Source organism: Mylopharyngodon piceus (assembly GCA_039654765.1). Classification (NCBI taxonomy): domain Eukaryota; kingdom Metazoa; phylum Chordata; class Actinopteri; order Cypriniformes; family Xenocyprididae; genus Mylopharyngodon; species Mylopharyngodon piceus. The sequence goes on along the minus strand of CM077448.1, from coordinate 6,379,968 downwards.
ACAAGGATCCGGGCTTGATTTTGAATGAAAACACATTTTCTGTGCGAGACTCCTCCACTCGTGATGATGTCAAATCTCTCTCTCCCTCCAATTGTTAATTCCGATTGTTTCCTCTTTGTCTTTTGCCCCTCTCGAGTACTGAAAATAAAGAAGAAAAAAAATAGAGACAGCAACGAATTTTAATTAATTCTAATGAATATGCAAATTGCATTGAATCCTCTGGATAATGTGGTCTTTTCAGTTTTATATGATTCAATATTTAGAAAGGGTGCGAGTGTGAATGGAGCGGCGTGCGAGAAAAATACATCTTCCCCTGCAAACAATCAGAACCTTATCCATCTGCAAGGCCACACACAAAAGCCAAGAGCTTTCTATTTCTCTATTTAACATGCGTTTGTGTGAATAGATGCTCTGTGGCATAAGGTGAGGCTACTTTAAATATCTGAATAATTTAACTTCTTTAAATACAGTGCAGGATATATGTAAACTTAATTCCAGCACTTGTCACAAATAGGCCTTGTGTAGAATATCTGCACAGACACACGATTGATTGTTCTGTGTGTAATACCTTTTTTTGATTATCAGCTGCGTTGAACGCATCGGTTAAAAGGGGTTCAGAGCATGCATGAGATTTTCTAATTATTTATTTAATTTTTGTCTGCTTTTCACTCACTCACACTGGAAGCTTGAGGGACTGGAATGTTTATTACTTGTGGAGATAAGGGAACCTCAGAGGCCCCGGTGGTGCTTTCTGCTGCAGCAGAGGGGTGTGGGTTAATTTTTCTTCAATAAAGGGGGTAATTATTTCAGATCGGATGGGGACTTTCGCTTGAATTTCGCTAGACAGGTTAAGAATTAACAAGCAGCTTTTGGGTTTGATTCGGGAGGAATGCATGACGAATTACGATGGTGTCTGTGCAAAGATTAAGAGGCCTGTGATCAAAGGCCAGTTATTCGAGCCTGACGGCATGTTAAATTTCCCTGCGTGGCATTGCTGGAATGGAGAAAACGTTCTCTTGTGCGGGAAACAGGGTATGTAGTCTCGGGCTGAAGGAAATGTTGGGCAGCGTGTATGTGTTAGCATGACTCAGTGGTGGTGTCTGGCGGTCCAGATTTGCCCTTGTTCTGCAGCAAGGGAGCAGTTGGTAGCCTGAGGAGGCAGAGTTTTCACAAGTAAGGTGTGAACAAACTGCAGTGAAGTGAAATTGTGGGTGTGTGTGTTGCTACTGTCGCCGGAGGTTATGTTAGGTGCAAAGATTGTTATTTAAGTACTTTTCTTCCTGCTTCACTCATTTCGGAAGTGAAAAATGAACACGCACAGAAAATACAGGAGAACGTGTTGGAATATGTATTTTTGTGCTGTTTTTGTGACATGATTAGGGCTGTATAATAATCAAAAAATAACACAAACAAGAAGCTTTAAAACCAAAGCAAAAAGCCTTGTTTTAGATTGATGACAGTATGTGATTTGCTAGTCACTATGAGACATTTGTGGAGAAATGCAATAAGCAAAAAAAAAAAAAAAAAAAAACTTGAATTTTGACAGTTTTGTGTGTTTTATTTGAAAACAACAACCACTCAGGTTTCAAATTATGTCAATTTTTATTACAAAAATAATAAATATTTTGTTCATTACTAAAATGATGTTACATTTACATCACATTATAAGTTTGTTACACTCATTTTAAAGAAGAGCATATTGAAAAAAAAATCATGTGCGTACAGAGTGGTTGCAGCAAGGATGAAAATAAAGGCTGGATATAGTCACAACAATGCTTTTAATGAAAACTAACTCAAAATAACAATCTCAGAAATAAAAAATACAAAAATTCGGCAAACAGAACAACATAATAATGAGATCGGACCAAGGGCACTACAAACACAGGGCTATATATACAAATGCAGACTAATGAAAGGAAATGATAAACAGGTGTTGTGAATTAATCAAAAAATGAATCACCATAGAAACTAATGCAAACATAAAAAAACAGAACAGAAAAAAGTACAAAGCTAACCAAGGATACAGCTCAAACAAATCTTAAACTCAGACCAAACGTGACATTATTCCCCCTTCAAAAGGCGTGACCACGTGCCTTAACATAAAATAGTCCAACAAAGGAGGGTGGGAGGAGGATGCGAAGCTGGCAGAAGGGCTGCAGTAGGTTCGGGCTTTACATCCTCACTGGACTTCGACTCTGTAATCGTGGCGGGCTCAGGCTTTGAGTCTGCAGTGGGCTCAGGTTTGTGATCTGTTGGGGGAGTGGCTGCATGTGCACCTCAAGGGAGAGATCCGCTGAACCGCTGCTAGATCCATATTTACGGTCCGATCTTCTGTCACAAAGTGGTTGCAGCAAGGATGAAAATAAATGCTGGATCTAGTCGCAACAGTTATTTTAATGGAAATGACCTCGAAATAACAATCAAAATACAAAAACTCGGCCAACAGAACAAACACTATACAATCATGAGATCGGACCAATGACACTACAAACACAGGGCTATATACAGAAACGAGAAGCAGGTGTTACAAATTGATCAAACAATGAATCACCATATAAACTAATGCTAACATAGGAAACAGAACAAAACCAACCAAGAATACAACTCAAACAAAACTCAAACTCAGACCAAGCAGATCACAAAAAAATATAGTGTAAAGATTAGCAAAGTAAGAATGCTGCGACTGACCAATCAGAATCCAGTATTCCAGATCATTGCGATATTAAAGTCACCATGAAATCAAAATAGACAATTCTTGTTTTTAAATTGAATATTGCAGTATTTATTAAAGGGGACCTATAATGCCCATTTTATAAGATGTAATATAAGTCTCTGGTGTCACAGAATGTGTCTGTGAAGTTTCAGCTCAAAATACCCCACAGATCATTTATTATAGCTTGTCAAATTTGCCCCTATTTGGGTGTGAGCAAAATCACGCCATTTTTGTGTGTCCGTTTAAATGCAAGTGAGCTGCTGCTCCGGCCAGCTTTCCAAAAGAGGGCGGAGCTTTAACAGCTCACGCTTCGGTTGCTCAACAACAACAAAGCTGGAGAATCTCACGCAGTCAAAATGACGATTGTCAGTAACGGTGTTCAGCCTTACATTGTTCAAACTGGAGTCGGACACTGATGGAGAGACTCAGGAAGAAGGTACAACTTATAGAATGCATCTGGACATTTCTGAACGGTTAGTGGATAAATTTATGTAGTTGCTGTGGAGTTGATTCAACTCATCGACTAGCATGTGCCGTCATGTTAATCTTTTGTGAAAATCCAGCGTTGAATTGACCCTTGTTTGTGAAGCAGTCCGGCGTAAAATGAAGGCATGGTAACAACACTCTACTACAACAACTCTTCCTCTTCTCTAAAGCAGCCCAACATGGCCTCACCCCCCTTTGTTGTATGTTCTCAGGGGCAGGGTTTATGTAAATTTGAGGGTTAGTGATGTCACTAAACCGGGAAGAAGCTCGTTGTAGTCCCTACCAGCCATTTGTTGTAGTCCTTAAACAGCGAATTCTTTAAAAGAAAATATCTCCTTTTGCATTGAACTTTGTAAGTGTCATAACTTTACAGAGGTTAACTTACAGTTACATCTCTTCTCTGATGACTTGTTTACTGGCGTGAGAGCGGAACAACTGGTCACTCACATGAGATCACATAGCAAACCACAACATCCAATCCTACATTTTTTCTTGTTCAAGAAGCAATTTCACTTGATAAACTCTATCGCGACTTCCATTTCCATTTCATCCAACTTAAACTCTACCAGCCTCTCTTTTTAAACACAGACGCACAGATCACTCAAAATGTCAACATTTACTTTCACACACACACAGCAAAAGCACATATATCCAGGCAGTGTCTCGGGAGAGTCGATATTTATACAACCATTAATCACACACAGGAGTTAGTCTCCCACTGCACATCTACCCACCGCTCTGACGTCGTCCAGATCACCTCGTCCTTAATTAATGAATGCTGCTAATTGATTCAGAACCAATCAACAAATCATTTGCATAACAACAAGAACAACATGATTGATTACTCATTGAAGGTCCTGTGTGTTATCCTAATGTCCCATTTGGAGCTTTCCTTCCTCACAAAGAGTTCAGCCAGGCATGCTAGCGAAGTGCCAATTACCAGCCAGGCTTCATGAGGATATGAAAATGAAAGGGGGTGAGATAAGAAAATATTGTTAACCAGAAACAGAGAGCGGCTTCACAGGTGAGTTATGCCATTCTGAAAATGAGCAATGATGGTTGTTTTTTTGTGAGTCAATAGGTCATCATCACTGTATAGCAGTTATAAGTTCTTTTATTTCTCCATTTTGCTCTTCCATTCATCAGTTCTTAAATAGCTTCACTAGGTTAAAATAGCAAGAACAACTTGGCCTAAGTACTAATGATGCTGCAAACTTAACTACGTTTTTCAGTATCGTGCTGCATGAGAGTAGTTCAGCTATTTTTATTTAACTTAACAAGCTACTTTGTCCAGCGTTTAGCCAAATGCTACTTTACTGCTGTTTAGCGTCTGAGCTGAGGGAATATCAAACACACTCACCTCAACCCTTGTCTCTTTGCCTCTCACTCTGTATGTATAATTAATTCTAGTAGTTAATCTGTTCATCCTAAATGGTCTCCTCTCTCATGTAGCATTGGAAAAAACAAGTAATTTTAGTAAATGGGTTCGCACTGAGCCGCTCTCTCTTATTGTAGAAAGGTGAATCGGTTCAGCCTACATGCTCCTTTCTCACATGGGTTGTGTTGGAAAGTGCAATTTATTCTAGTGAATTGGTTCATTTGGACGATTCATTTAAATGGACAGATAAATTATTCACCAATTCTAGTCCCTGTACTTCACTAAAATGTTTAAATTTTTACAGAAAAAAAAAAGCCATATATATACATCTTTCAACTGGTTAACTGTTAGTTACCTTACCTATACAATGAAAAATTGTAGATGGTTTAACTTGGCCAGATATTTAATTTTACAATAAAACAGTAAAATAAATATTAATTACCTTACACTCTTAAAAATGCTGGGTTAAAAACAACCCAAGTTGGATTGAAAATGGACAAACCCAGTGATTGGGTTGTTTTAACCCAGCTGTTGGGTTGTTTGCCTAACCTGCTGGGTAGTGTTATTTAACTCAACTATTGTTTAAAAATTACTGTATTGCTTGCTTAAAATGAACCCAAAATATGTTGGAAATTAACATTTATTAATATGTTTAATAAATAAACATTTATTAACAAGTTTAATGAATAATAATTAAACAAACATTTATTAAATTGCTTATTAATAAAAATGTTCACTTTTTGATTATTATTGTTTTCTCTAGTAATTATGTGTCTGATTTTTTTTAATTTCCAAGCTGTTTTGGGTTCATTTTAAGCCAGGCATATATTAATTTTTAAACAATAGTTGGGTTAAATAAAACTGCCCAACAGGTTGGGCAGACATTTAACCCAACCGCTGGGTTTAAACAACAAAAATCACTGGGTTTGTCCATTTTCAACCCAATTTGGGTTGTTTTTAACCCAGCATTTTTTAGAGTGTATAATTCCGAAAAGTCCCTGTGTGACACATGATTATTTTTTTATTATTATTTAAATGACTTTTTTTTATTATTATTTTGGTTATCAGTAATATATATTATGGTGTCTTGCTACATTTTAAGCTACCAGGTTAATGTTTATTTCATTACTTTAGTGTCATATTACCCTATTGGTGTTTTGTCTTGAACGCCTCTCTACCCACTTTCTAGCCAGAAAGACTTCTATAGTCTTAGGTAGACTAGGTAACAGGACACTTGGTGTACCATTTTATTGCCTTTTTCCCCATCACATATTTTAGCAATCATCATAAATTAGGTATCATTCAAAATTCATCCTGTGAAAACCATTTTAAAATTGGACATTGCGTTACCATGGAAACGGTATTTTAAAACATTTTAGTGAGCTCAGTTTTTGTGATATGATATCAACTTCAAATTTGAAACAACTTGGTTAGACATGATTTTGATTTTCTAGCTGCCATTTTAGAGTCCTTATTATTTTGTAAAATATATATTTTGCGTATAAAGTTTTGCTCAATATACTTGAACATAAGGTTTAGGTATAATGTAAGGAAGGACGATAGTATATTGAGTCAACATTTAGCCTCATATGAAAGTCCTGTGTGAGCATGCACAGTGTTAGAGGCTGTGTAGTTGTCTATCAGTCCAGCACATATTTAGCACTAATGCTCTTTGTGTGGGACGGGGTGCTGTGACAGGATGGTTTTGCTCCTATCTCATCACATACATCAGATCCTTTCCTGTGCCGAGTTCTCATCTTCTCAGTCATTTCTCTCCTTATCTGTGATGCCGGACAACATTAAAGTGATTAAAGATGAGATGTCCCCATCATGGTCCAGATATACAGCATTAGCAGTTTATGAACATCATCTCTCTGCCCTGATCCACAAAAGCCTGACTCCTCATTGAAATCGGTGTATCCTCTGGGGGAGCTGATAAGAGAAGCATCATATTTCTCACAATTCATTGATTTCCTTTAGGATTTATTAACCATCCGCCTCCGTTTTAAGTGTCCGGGTCTCAGACTAATGTGTCTGGGGTGTACAGATTATAGTTATACCGCAATACCCAGGTGATATGCTTTCAATAAAGGGTCCCCCGTGATTTGACCGCCAACTGTCGCTTGCATTAACACGACAGGATTTGATTGGCAGGAAGATAACAGACAGGAGGGTAACCTTTAGCTGGATTAGAGGATTTCTATGTGGTATAGCAATAGGCCATGTTTATGGTACTCTGATGTTGTACTGTTTTGGTCAAACCATTGATTTTTCTTGCTTTGAATTTCAGTGGAAATGTAGAGAGATGCCGTTTGGAATGGAGCTGGTTGAAGATAAAAGACTTTTTAACAAGCTGAGGGGATTAACTGGTTATCAGAGCAGAGTTGGATTCCCTTTGGCTTTGGGGGAGATGTGGCCAGAGGCTCTGAGACCCTCGCTGGGGATTAGGAGTCATGGGGTCTCCTGTTTACTTTACATACAGGATCGGTCATGGTGCTAAGCTCACGCCAATGGGATCTTAGAACCATATTTCTCCCTGACCGGGTCGCAACTTTTCACCTTCCTCACAGTCATATTACGGTTTTTCATTAAAAAGAGTCATTGTGCAGTGTGTATTGTATGTTTAGTTAGGCCCTTCAAAAATACACTAAAAAAGATGGTTCTTTATAGGCTCTTTTCACACATAGTTCTATTTAGAACTATATCGTCCTGAAGAAGCCCTTTATGCTAAAATGGTGGTGTTCGAGTTCACGGTTCTTTATTGCTGCCTTTTTGTTTAAGTATTTCAAAGCAGTCTCATTCACTTTCCAGAGCTCAACCATCCTACACAGATTGTCAACACACTCTCAGCAGGAATTTGTATCCTTCTTAAGCCTGACATGTGAAATAATAGTCTGATTTTTTTTTTTTTTTTTTTTTTAATGGAACCATTTAATGAACCTTTAGACAAAATATTAAAGGGATTGTTCACACAAAAATGAAAAAACTGTCATCATTTACTCCCCCTCAGGTTGTTCCAAACCTGTATAAATTTATTTGTTCTGTTGAACAAAAAGGAAGATATTTTGAAGAATGTGAGAAACTGAACAGTTCTGGGGCACCACTGACTTCCATAGTATTTTTTTTTCCCTACTATGGAAGTCAATAGTGCCCCAAAGCAGCCTGGTTACAAACTTTCTTCAAAATATCTTCCTTTATGTTTAGCAGAACAAAGAAATTTATACAGGTTTGGAACAACTTGGGGGTGGGTAAATGATGACAGAATTTTCATTTTTGGGTGAACTATCCCTTTAAATAAAAAAAAAACAAAAAAAACAAAAAAAAAACCACATGCATTTTTTAAGTATCATATTTGATACATAAGGCTCAGATAGTATGAGAATACGGAGCTCATTCTCTAGTAGGGCCACGTTCACACAGCAGCAGAATACGGTTGTCAGTCCTGTATTTGAGTCATTAATACTGTTACGTTCACACACAGTACGGTTATTTACGGGAGTGACAACCGCATTCTATAACCGAACTCACACCTGTAAATTTTCAGGACTCACAACCGCATTCTCGGAATATTCACGCTGTGTGAACAGAACAGGACTGGACAACTAGTTGTCTGTCACGTCATACAGTGCGAGAGAGCCGCACTGCTAAGGTGTTTTGTGTGTGGTTTTGCTTTCGGTAACTTACTGCGACAGAGATATGAGCTGTGCGTCATCTTAAGGTGTTAGATCCAGTCACTGTTCTCCCGTCAGTTTTGTGTATGTGTGTGTGTAAGCAATAAGGTACGTGAGGCTGTGCTGTATCGTGAATAAGTCACGGCTGAAGGGCATTGTTGCTGCAGCCGTGACTTATTCACGATACAGCATAGCCTTGAGTACCTTATTGCTTTTATAAAACGGTTACCACACAATACAAATATTAAAGCCAGAAATATGTATCAATGCAACTTTCATGAAGTAAACTTTCACTAAAGCCTTCCTTCCGCCGGAAAAAATAGTCCCTGACCGTGAACAGCAACAGAAGTTACATTACGCCATTAGATGGCGGCAAAGACTGTCTTTATGAGTGTGCCAGTCAGTAGCGAAGACTTTTACATTGAAAAGGCTGAACAAGACGAACAAGACGAAAACGGAACTGACAAATGCTTTGACTAGCGCTGTTAGTCACGTGAAAACCCCTTAAGCCGAGGACACACTTAACGATTGTAAGGCCGATTATGAATGTAAATTGATATTTATAACTGATAGCGCTCAAACGCGTCCAGTCAGAGCCAGTTGCGTTCAGTCGGCGATTACAGTTGGTGTTCAAATTCTGTTTGTAAGTATTTAAATCTGCTTCAGTCGAAGGAAATAATCGCTGTGTGTTGAGCTCAGTCTTAGAATGTTTTATCTAGTTGTTAAATATGTGCCCGGCTTTAATTGTTAAAAGGGTAAGATGATACATCGGACATTTAAACAGATTTTTTATTATGAACATAGGACTGACCTGAAGGAAAATGCAAAATCTGAATGCAGGTAATAAACTCGCTCACTCGATCTTTTTCTCACAACACTCTTCTACATAATACAGTAAGCTTCAATGAACAATATCAATTGAGAACATAGTTTATGTTGCTAAGAGTGGTTGCTAAGGGTGTTGTGTAGTGATACACAGAACTGTTGGGTGAAGCGGTCATAGCCGTGTTTTATCGTGAATAAAACACAGCTATTGACCAATCAGAATCAAGGACAGGAACTAACCGTTTTATATATATATATATATATATATAATATAATATATATATATATATATATATATATATATACACACACACACACACATGCAACACGCATGTTTAAACATTTAAATCAGAAATGTACTTTAAAGGTGCAGTAAGTGTTTTCTCAGAATCATTGTTTCACACTGTTGATATTTGAATTCAACCCAAACAAACACCCCCTCCCTTCATTGGATTTTTTTTTTTTTTCTCATAACAGTGAAAAGAACTTAACATACTCCGTCGTTTTTGGTCATACAGATAAGAGAGTAAGACATTCAAAACTGCAAAGGGCTTCTTTTATTTGTGTGCACTTACACAGCAAAATCCCCAGAGTTAAATCAACTCTACTCAGAGAACATATGGTCCCTCTCTACATAGAGTTAAAATAACACTGAAGCAGAGTTAAAGTTAATGAGATAATATGCTGTTTGTGGAGTTGTTTAATCAGATCTTGAGAGATTTAATGTCTTTTATCTTCAGTTGATTTCATCTAAGGCTGTGGCTGGAAGTTCTTTGTAGTTATTGTGTTTATTTTCAGTGATTATGCTTGTTAACATTATGTGTTCATCACTAATGCTCAATCGTAACTTAATCACTTAATTATCTCATTAACTTTCACTCTGCTTCAGTGTTACTTTAACACTATATAGAGAGGGACCATATGTAATCTGAGCAGAGTTGATTTAACTCTAGGGATTTTGCTGTGTAGAATAAAAACAAAATGTTGTGCTTTTGTAAAATAAACAGGATGCACTTTCTGGCGTTTAATAAAAACAACATTGTTTTTCTCACATATATATATATATATATATATATATATGAAATATACTTTGTAGACACTGTCTAGTAATTTAGAGCATTTGATGCATGTTTTCCCTCAGAATCAAACCCATGACCTTTTACATTGCTAAGCTCCATGCTCTACTAATTGAGCTACAGGAATGCTAGGCTGTTAAACTTAAGCTGTGAAATAAAGAGACATAAATAGCAAAGTGTTTTTTCGTTTGTTTGTTTGTTTGTTTTTTACATTGTGTGACCCAAACATGCTTTATATATTTTATTATGATAGAAATTGTTACTCCAATCTTACATTTTTCCATTTTTTTGTCATCTTGTTCCCAATTTAGTCAGAAACAATTTAGTTAGAAAATGTCTTCTGTAATTTAATTTAAGAGAGAACATTTCATTCATGTAAGACTAAGTGCAACAATTGCATCACTAAAAACTAACTCTGTCGACCATCAGTCAACGTTTATTTAATTAAAAAAAGACACTAATCAAGTATAATTAGCAGCTACTTTAGGAAGGGAGTCATTCACGCAAACGCAAAACACCATCATGGTAACACACAACACTTAAATAATGCAATAAACATTCATTAAACAACAGAAGATGTAACATAAAACCCTAATGTACATAACTGATAACAAAAAATATTAAGAAACATGATTTTTTTTTTAAACAAAATACAATAAACAAAAAACAATAAACAAGTCCAGTCCAAATCTAGTTAACTGCACTACTACTAAAATCTGTTTTATACCTTTAACATATACTGACAACCACCATAATAATGCAGGTGGTAAAAGAGAAAGCCACATGAAGAATCAGTTCATCACAAATAGCTTTTCCACGAGCTGAAGTATATACTAATCTAAAGAAGGTGCAAAGAGTCATTCACGCAAACGCAAAACACCATCATGGTAACACACAACACTTAAATAATGCAATAAACATTCATTAAACAACAGAAGATGTAACATAAAACCCTAATGTACATAACTGATAACAAAAAATATTAAGAAACATGATTTTTTTTTAAACAAAATACAATAAACAAAAAACAATAAACAAGTCCAGTCCAAATCTAGTTAACTGCACTACTACTAAAATCTGTTTTATACCTTTAACATATACTGACAACCACCATAATAATGCAGGTGGTAAAAGAGAAAGCCACATGAAGAATCAGTTCATCACAAATAGCTTTTCCACGAGCTGAAGTATATACTAATCTAAAAGAAGGTGCAAAAGTCATTCACGCAAACGCAAAACACCATCATGGTAACACACAACACTTAAATAATGCAATAAACATTCATTAAACAACAGCAGATGTAACATAAAACCCTAATGTACATAACTGATAACAAAAACTATTAAGAAACATGATTTTTTTAAACAAAATACTTCGAATGTGGAGTGTCACACAGGGAATTGTGGGAATATCAGTTTATAGTTTTTGACTGTAAATTATACATTGATTTGTTCTTTTTTACTTATAAAAATTGTAAAATTTACAGTATTTTACTGTGAAAATTACATAAAATATCTGGTAAGAGCTTTTACAGTTTTTCCCTGTATATAGTACGGGAACGTTTTTACAATATTTTACCGTTAAAATCACATTCATTTTTTTACAGTGTATAAGTAGCCTCATGCACAATTAGCTTGATTTTCAAAACATGTACAGTAACAAATCCATGAAATATTTAAAAGTAATGAAAATAATTTTTTTAAATACATTTTTGCTGAAAGAATAACTACTTCAAACATGCAAGAGCTCACAAACTAGTGCTATGCTGTGTTGATTGACATTTCACATGAATTAACTGGTTGTTCTTTGGCAAAAGAATCAGTTGCCGTGTGGAACATGAAACTACCCACTAATTATTTGGTCGGCTAATTCAATAGAATGAGCAATTCAATTACAGCTATCAGTTCTATTTTCATTAAATCAGCAAATTATGGACGCACACAAGAGCTTTTCCAAACCACATTCACTGTAAAAAGTAATACGCTATCTACTCCATAAAATTTTGGCAACAGATTACAAGCAATATTATTAATTAAATTTAACAAATAGAATTGAGTTAGAATTAATCAAATTAATTCCTTAAATGTCAACCATTTAAAACAAATAAAATTTAAGTAAAATTTAAACAAAAACATCTGAATAACGGACAGATGTCAAAGATGAATTAAGAACTCTTTATTTTTTATTGCCAACATTGAAGACACCTGATGATAACAAGCAGAATCACTGAAGCAAAGAGAAACACAAGAATTAACAGAGGTTTAGATGTTGATGTTAATTTTATTGAAAATGTGTTTCATTTAGTTGGCCAGTTTGACTCTTTGCTTGTTATGTCAGTTTGTGGTTTTTGTAATGGTGTTTGCTAATTTTACACATTTTAAATGGTTGACTTTTAAGGAATTCATTTGATTAATTCTAACTCAGTTCTTATATGTTGAATTTAATTAATAATATTACTTGTAATCTGTTGCCACAATTTTATTGAGTAGATAGAGCGTATTACTTTTTACAGTGTTGTCAGCAAAGTGTCATAGATAGATAGATAGATAGATAGATAGATAGATAGACAGATAGAGAGTGTTCATGCACTCATCTCATCCTTATGCTTTTTGATAATAAGTGTTTACTTCATTTTTTTTTCATACATTTTGACTGCAGCCACATGCTGTAATTGATGACATACAATAATAGCGAGCCATGAATTCAGTGTTTCTTCTTTCACAAAAGCATCAGTTGCAGTGTGGAACATGAAACCAGTCACATGAAACTAATTATGTGGTTGGCTTATTCAGTAAAATGACTAGCAAATCAATTACAGTTATTAATTCTGTTTTTATTAAATCATCAAAATGTGGAAGCATAATTGTTAATCGTGAGCTTTTCCAAACCACATTGTCAGCAGGATGATGCCAGCCTTTACTGAGATAGATTAATAAAGAGAAAGGCGTATAAACATGACTGACTGAAGTCTAATATAGTATTAAATGGCATATATTTCTTTTTTTTTTTACTTTCTAACCTGACCTCTAGGTCATCTTCACTGGAGCTGTATAATTTGTTCACATAAGTGTACTGATATATAGAAATATACTCACAGCCTGCAGGTTGTTCAGGAGCAAATGTCAGCACATAAGGACCGAGTGTGTGTGTACTGTAAGTGTGTGTTCATGCATTTCATACTCTAGCTGCTTTTTTTTTTTTTTTTTTTTTTGAAAATCAGCACTGTTCCATTAAATCTCGTATATCGTTTTTCCTTAGCTGCTATTAACTACAATATTAGGTCATATTGTTTCCTCAGAAGCTCACTCCAAAAGCTGTCGGAAGAATATTAATATGTTTCATCAAATACATATTAGCCAGACGTGTCCTGTGCTCCCAGTGCCTGCACCATTGAGGTTTTCATGGGTGAATGAAAACAATCCATTTAAGACTTTCCTACGTTTCAAAAACACTCATGCTTTTCTTTTTCACTCGCATATTTCACCAGCTGTTTTTCTTCAGGTCTTGGCAGAATATTGGACTGTGCTAAAGAGGTCTAATCATGCCTGTGCTTGTTCCAGTCTGTCACAGAAACGGATTATTGTTAAGATAACCTTCCTCTGACTAAGTCACAATTATATTCAGAGCAAACATTGAAAAAGCTAGCGTTCTTTTCGTTGAATTAACGAGGGAATGTGTTGGCAGCTCTAGCAAACTAAAGAAAGATATTTGCTGTAGTACAAGGACACTTTTCTCCACTGTGGTTAATTATACTGTACTTTAGAAGGCTCAATACTGTGGAATGGTCATTCATTGTAAATGTAGCAAGATTAATTAAAAATGGCTAAAATGGATAAAAAGTAACAGCAAACATGGAAAGATTAAACTATTATAAAAACTACTGCACTTTTAGAGTTCTTTTAAAACTGGAAGGTCAAGCTACATTTAAAGGGACAGTTCACCCAAAAATGAAATTTTTGAAATTGTGCTAAATGGGTTTTGAACAAAAGATTTATTTTGCTACAAACTCAATGCTTCTCAGGTTTCATTCATGCAATAGAGAGAGTGGTTCATATGAAGTTTTTTTTTTTTTTTTTTTTTTTTTTTAAAGCTGCAGTCTGTAAGTTTTGACTCTTTGTCACCATCTCTGTTTGAAACCTGCAATTGCAGTTATTTGCGGAATTATCATCTTTACGTGGGTTGTGCATCGGCACGGCTCCTCAAACAGATGTGACATAATGACGCAAGACGAACGGCTGCATGCTCGAATTTCCCGCAGAAACCCACCAGTACCGATTTTATTATAAAATTAAACATTATTACAAGCTTACCGTTGTGAATCGGGCTAAGGTATGGAGATAGTTTTGAACACTGGCTGGTTATGTACTTGCTCAAAAATTTTGGATCATTTTTAACCAAAAAAAGTTACGGACTGCAGCCATTTTGCTAAAATAAAAAAAAAAACAAAAACCTCCCAATGCTAAGGAAGAAAAAGACATTCCACTAATCTAAGCCTAAACTTCTGGTGTTTTATTTATTAGTATTTCTTCATGAATCTTTATTGGAGACATTTGGTTCCCACCAAGACAGCAAAAGCTCACACACGCACATACATTTTCAGGTTATATGCTACCATATCACCTCGTCTTAGATATCTGCATCAAGTGGGTTTATTTCTGTGGCATTTAACTCAGGCAGTGACAGGACTGACTTTTATAGTAATTATTTGTTTGGCTGTTCTAACCTGAGCCTTTATCTGCCCATTTAAATGTGGACCTTTTATGTGCTCTTTAGGTTATATCTTAAAATAATCACCTCCCAAGTCTTTTGCATAAAAGACCATTTCTCAGCTGTCTGTTGCCTAAGAGACAAACTTCAAAGAGCAAAGATAACATACTTGGCCTTTTTTTACCATTTAGAAACTAGTATGTCATTTGTGCTGTCACTATACAAAACACCTGTGTTTTTCCCCTATTATGTATATCTAAGTGGAACGGCTTCTCGAACAAGAAAATGTAGGGCGGGACTTGATTTTGTCCATTTGAAATTGGTTGGATCGTTGTGGATTGCTTCTCATGTGAGTGACAGGTTATCCCAGCCTTGCACCAGTAAACATCATCAGAGAAGAAAAGAGATGTTGTTGCAAGAGATGAAGGCACATGAATAAAATAATAATAATAAAAAAAACAAACAAGAATTATACATCTTGATTTCATGGTGACACTGCTCTTCGTCTTGTGTGTGACATACATGGATAAATATGCATGTTGCTGAAGGTATTCATTTTACATATGTTCAGTGATTATGGGAATCTAAGCATGTGTTGAGTCACTCTTGATTATGATGGCTGTGATTGCATATGTCTGTGTTTTCATGGTTGTTGTTTTATTGGCACGTTCTGTGCAGGCGTACATTAAACACATTAGACACACTTGAGACCACCTACTCATATGCACTCTTTGCCCACCAGAGAGCCATCTAGTGAAATGATGGAACAGATACATGGCACTTTCTCTTGCTCTCAATTTTATGTTCTTATGCCAAACTGGTTCAATATTAAAGCATAAACACATATTTTTAAAGTTCTAATACTTTTAAAAAAATTATAATGTCCATTTATAATGTTAGTCAAGGTTTCCTGCACCAAAATGACATGCTTGCAGCTTATTGTTGCCAAAGAAAAACAAACAAACAAACAAACAAAAAACAGCAAGTTGTGTCAGTTTTTTTATTGACATTGGAAATTGTAGCAAAAAATGACATTGCTAAAACAACAGTTTTTCTCTGCAGATGATAAGGTTGAGATGTTACAACATCTGTCTGGGTAGAAATACATGAGTTTAGAGATGCAGTGCATCTCTTCCATTTAAGTACAGCAATTAAGTCTATGAAGGCCAAAAGTAGTTATTAAGAATGGTCAATTTGTGAGCACTTCACAATGTTAAAAGGAAAAGTGATAAAAAAATAAAAAAAAGTCATGGGGTAGCTTTGTTTTTGTGATGGACCATGTTTATGCATAGGCCCAAGTAATAACTGAAAATTTTAACAATAAGGATCATAAATTTCATATCTCTGTGACTTACTTGCTTTGTGTTGAAGAGGAGAGAAGCTGAAAAGAGCGCTTAGAATAAACAGAACAATATCATGCGTGGGTGTGGACACTATTGTATCTTATAGGGCCTAGTTATTGTTCTTGGTGTGAACAGGCATTAAAAACCTTTATGAAACATCTACTGTACACTCTTATATAGGCCATAAAGGTTCTTTATTGGCATGGTTCCATGAAAAACCTTTAAAAGTCCATGGAACCTTTTCATTCCACAAAAAGTTTTTTATTGTGGAAAAAAGATCTTTAGATTTTTAAAATTTTCTTCACACCAAGAAAAAAAAAAATCCTTTTGGAACCTTTTATTTATTTATTTTTAAGTAGCCTACATTTACTCTGTTGTCTCATATGCCTGTCTTTATGGTACAGGCTTAAACATTCTCCTTATAAATATATAGCTATACTTTATTCATGTTCCATATGTTCTCTGTTCCTCTTTAAGAACTAAAACGTTCTCATGGCATTGATAGGACGGACATTCGCAAATGTCATCATATGACAACGGCTCAAGAGCGGCCTCTGGAGGTGCGGGTGAATGGAAGAAACATCATAAGTGTGTGTTTCGTCGCTCAATGCTCATCAAACGGGATAATATAATGGAAATTGTAATGAATAAACATGAGAATCCATCAGTATTTCTCAAAAATATGCAAACTGTGTGGACCAAATCGTTCCAGTGGATGTTGTTTGACATGGCAAATTTGTCAGAGCTCGCATGATTGAACAGGTATGTGCTGTGTTACATTCTAAAACTCCAATGTTCCGTTTTGATTTTGCATTGATTTGTACCCCTGACGCAAATTAATGTTTACTATTGCTGGAACATTTTCATTATAAAACAGTAATATTGACCGCAATATTGAAGCTGAAGTGTTGTTGTATAATTATATAATTAGGCTATTTTTTGATTGTTTAATATGCAGTTAAATGTTAAAGGATTAGTTCACTTTAAAATGAAAATTACCCCATGATTTACTCACCCTCAAGCCATCCTAGGTGTATATGACCTTCTTCTTTCAGACGAATACAGTAGGAGTTATATTAATAATCACTCTGATGCTCCCAAGCTTTATAATGGCAGTGCATGGAAACCGCCTGTTTGAAGCTAAAAAAAAGTGCATCCATCCATCATAAACGTACTCCACACAGCTCCGGGGGGTTAATAAAGGCCTTCTGAAGCAAAGCGATGCATTTGTGTGAGAAAAATATCCATTAACACGTTATAAAGTATAATAACTAGCTTCTGCCAGACTGCCTTCTGTATTCAACTTACGAAGAAGGTGTAATGCCTCTTGCATTTCAAAATGCTTATGCTACGTCCTACGCCTTCCGTATTTAACTAATGAAACGTAAGTTGAATACGGAAGACGGTCTGGTGGAAGCGTGTTAAATATGGATATTTTTCTTACACAAACGCATCGCTTCACTTCAGAAGGCCTTTATTAACTGCGCTGCAGATCAGTTTAAGGTGTGCCCCTAAATTTTCTGCTTGTGCTCCTAAAATTTTCAGTAAGGTGCTACATTGCTCCTAGTAAAAAAAAGTTAGTCTGGAGCCCTGTAATGTTCAGGTTTTTTACACTTACAAGCTTGATCACAGGTTATTGTCTGTCTTTTTTAATTTCCGATAAAGGAAAAGCAGACGATTATGATTCTGAAATTACAGGCACGTATGGAGCGCTAGCTCTCATTAGCAAGGATAACGCATGATTTACACACTGCCAGAAATAACAGCAGTAATTAAGAGCACCTTACACCTTACACACACGTACACACGGCTCATGCATGCTCGCCAGATCACTCCTGAGCTGCCTTTTACCTTCACGCAATAATGGTCTCTGGGTGACAGTATCGCCAGGACTGTTGACTGAAATGAGAGCGTATCGTCCAGCAGGGGGGTGATCTGATGTGAGTTGAAGGTTGGATCTGAATAATTTAACACATGTGGGAACCGAACAGCCACTCATATCATAGAGTAATGCTGTGCTCTCATCTGCTCTGTGTGTACGCAAACACACACTCACAAACTCGCAGTGTGACCCCTGCAGTTTCAGTGCTGTGTGCTTTTATGGTAGAGGCTCAAGCTATTAGTCCTGACTCTGTAAGGCTTTCTGCATGGGCTGATTAAAAATGTTGATCAAATTACATGATGTTTTGATTAATTGATCAAATTAATTGCAATTAATCACACTATATAAATGCATTAAATCGACAGCACAACTTTAAAAAGTGGTAACTTGCTATTGCTACCTTAAAGAGTTAAATCAGTTAAACCATGAAAGCTAGCTTTGATGGTATACATTACACTCTTAAAAATAAAGGTTCTTTATTGGCATCTATGGTTCCATGAAGAACCTTTAAAATCCATGGAACTTTTTCATTTCACAAAAGGTTCTTTAGTGGAAAAAGGTTCTTCAGATTTTTAAAATATTCTTCACACTGAGAAAAAAAAAAGTTCTTTTAAGAGCTGTTTTAGGAACTTAAAAAGGTTCTTGTATGCCATTGTGAAAACCCGCTTTTGGAACCTTTATTTTTAAGAGTAATGTATTTAGGTTCAGTGATGTAATTCAGTAAAATGTTATATAATATTGTGGCAGCGGCTATTTGCACTAAGTGCAAAAAGCAATGTTATTTACACTAAGTGAAAATAGCATATTTTCTTAGCGATAGATGCTATTTACACTAAGTGAAAATAGCAATACATTCTATTTACACTAAGTGAAAATAGCAATACATTCTATTTACACCAAGTGAAAATAGCAATATATTCTATTTACACTAAATGACAATAGCAGCATTTTCTTAGCAATATGCTATTTACACTAGGTGAAAATAGCAGTAGATTCTATTTACACCATGTAAAAGTATCAGTTCTTTGCAATAAGAGTAAATAGTAATTAGATGCTATCTATACTTTATATTGGCAGATACTATTTGCACCTCAGTATTTTTGTACATTAACAGGATGCAATAATATCATAGTGTAAATTATTATATTTAATAAAATTATTAAATGGATGCTGCCTTACTGGGAGAATAAAAACCTTCCCTACACCTTCCCCTAACCCTACCCAATAAACACTTTTAATATTATTGAACACTCGTTCGCAGTTTATTTCCACTTTTAGAACATTATTTTCATTTTTATTGTAAATAAACGCGAGCTTGGCAAAAGGCGGATTCGAACCCACGTTGATTGCGTCTGCAAGCCAAGTCTGCAAGCCTACTCGCTACTGCTGCACCACTGAAGATGTTGAGTTCTGTGCATCTTTTTTAAAACTTATGTGGCCCAACCAGACATTGGTGGGCAGAGCTTGTGTAAATATCATTTTCCAACAAGGGACGCTATTTGCACTTAGTGTAAATAGACACTCCTTAATATTTTTGAGTTGAATAAAGCCAGTTAATTTGGATGCTATTTTTTTTTTTCAGTGTTCTCCATTTCATTTCAGTGCACTCCTTCAATTCTCTACTTTGTCCCTTCAGTTTTCTTCTAGTTTTATTTTCAAGGTGAGCCTTAGGTGCTCCTGATCAACTTGGTTTTGGGAGGGAGTCCTGGCAGGATTCCACTAACACTTGGAGCTGAGCACATCCTGTCCCTAGGAACTTAGTCAAACTGTCAGACCATGAAGGAGAGCTGGTAAGAGAAAAGAGAAATAGGAGTGATGAAAGCCACCACTTTTCTCCCTTCTCCCTCCATGTGTCCTTTTCTAAAGCTGCTCTGTAAAAACCACACCATAGAATAAGAAAAATCTGGTTTGAAAAACATTATACCATTATATCATAGAATATGTATACATACTGTGCACAGTATGCAAATTTTCTTTATGCATGGAATATCTGCAGTACTGTATGCCATAATGCAGTCTGCTCAGCTTGACCTAGGTGGATTTCCAGTTCATTCATCATACTGGAAATAAAAGCTTTTATTTCCAGTATGACGAATGAACTGGAAATCCATTTGTTAAAACTATAAAAATATTAATTAATTATGTATTGTATTGTTGTGTTAAATATACTTAGAGTGAGTAGAAGCTTTTGCTATTGTTAAAATTTCTGAAGGTGAAGTGATAAATTTTGCCATTGACAAAATTTGTCATTGTCTCTCTTATCAATAAAGGTTCCAAAAATATGTTTTACAGCGCGATGCTGTAGAACAGGGGTTTACTAACTTTTTTTGTGAGCTAAAAATATAAAATATTTTATGTATATAAATATTTAATATTTTCAGCTCACAAAAAAAGTTTACTTCAAGTACACCCTGAAATTTTAAGTTAATATTTCATGAAATGACATGCTTACTGATGTCAGTTAATGGTCACATGACATACAGGTATATATATTTGATTTGATTGTCATTTGCATTGCTTCATAGGATAGTTCTTTCCCTACATTATTAAATACAGTCTTTTTTTGTTCGATTTTTAAAATACTTAAGTGCTTCACATCAAAGGTAATGTTGTGATTCATCTTGTAGCTGGTTGGTTTGATTCATGGCTTATAATTCTTTAATGAAGACTTAAAAAAATCTATTGAAAAAAATACTTCTGACCCAAGACCAGTGAAAAAATGGACGGACACTGTTGCACACTATATCAAGAACTTTTTCAATCATCAAAAAATCGAACAACCTCATACAGCAAAAAGGGACAAGGAACCTTTAAGAGTTACAAACTAGATTGTCTTACAAATCTCTAAGAATATGCTCAGATTGCCTACAACATGTCAGGATGACCCATCATGCTCTAGTTGGCTTGGACGTAAGCCCCACTGCTCTTGAACATGAGGTACCATTCTCATAAATCCCCACATGAACTGTTTTCAGACTCCACACTTTCTTCGGTGTGCATTCATCCATGTTTTTTTCTGACAAATCCCACTCTTTTTACCTCATCATGTCATTCATGTTTAAGAGCAGGGTTGAATAATGCAGGTGAGGTCCACAGGCCATAGAAGAACGCCTATAATTGGTCTGGATGAAGATAATTGAATCCTCTCTCGGCAGGAATGGAGTACAGTCACAAACGCTGCTTTCACCTGACCTCCCTGACACTTCAAAGTGTCATTACCCCGCTCTCCCGTAGCCCCTCTCCTCTCACACTCCTCTACATTAAAAAAGACAGTGTGATGAGATACTTTTAACGGGTCGCCGTGTCACCTGGTCTTTTGTATGTGAGCGTGTGTGTGAGACCTTGTGGAATGTGATGCGGTGGCATTACAGCAGGGGCTGCTGGGTAATGGAGGGTAATGATTCTGAATGGTTTGGAGCATTGTTGAATGGGTGATTGAGATGAAGGGTCAAGTCACTCCTGCAGAGGCTCTTGCAGCAGAAGGATCTTTTTGAGACAATTACTTGCTGGAGGAGTCCTGGTTGTTCAGTGTGAACCCCAAGAGACTGTCTGCAATAATGCAGCACGCTGATAGACGTGATCAGCTAATCAGAGGATTATTTTGAAGGGTAGAGAGGATATAATGAAGTTTTGGGAAGTTTTACTGGGATTTTGACTGGGACTCTGCGCGTTTGAAAGCAAAACTAAGGTTCTTTGGTGTTTGTAGCTGTCAAACGGTTCCTGCTGTGATGGAGAGTAGCTAATTACAAGTTACACTATACACGAGTTAGACGAGTAAAGTCTCCGACATCACACCAAAGTTCTTTTTCGTTCTTTGCTTAGGGATAAAATGAAGTTTAAAATACCATTGCAGGGGTATACTTTTAGCGAACATCCTGATGTCTCCCATGCTGATGAGAACGGCATTTAGATGAACATGTAAATACACTGCCCAGCCAAAAAAAGTCACTGTTTGGAAGTCCCCCTGTAGTCAATAATTTTATCCCTTAAAACTCATCTTTGATCACCAAAATTACATTTTTAAACTTTTTTTGCCTGTGAAAAAAGTTTTTTCATGCCTTAAAATAGCTTGAATGTAACTCTACACCCTTGCCTCATTTAATATACGCAGATCAATGAATATGCAAATTAGTCAAGTCAAGTCACCTTTATTTATATAGCGCTTTTTACAATGTAGATTGTGTCAAAGCAGTTTTACATTGATAACTGGTACATTATTTGGCTGCACAGCAGCTCTTAAAGAATAGTGTCAATGCAGGCAGATCAAAGCACTGTTGAATATCAAATGTCAAGTCAAATGTCAAGTGTCCCCAACTAAGCAAGCCAAAGGCGACAGCGGCAAGGAACCCAAACTCCATCAGGTGACATCAGGTGGCAGACAAGTGGCAAATAGGTGTTTAAATGGAGAAAAAAACCTTGGGAGAAACCAGGCTTAGTCGGGGGGCCAGTTCTCCTCTGGCCAACAGTGCTTTGTTACGATTCAGGTTGCCATCGCAAGTCCAATAGGATTGCAACATTCAAAGTATTTATTCCAGTTCCATCCAATTGAGGATCGTATTCATCACGCCGGTATGGCCCTCACAGTGGATGATCTAGCTGACTCAATCTCTGCTGATACTTCAGGGCTGCGTTGTGGTCGTGTCAAGGCGCAGGTCCTTGGTCTCACCTGGATACGGCCCGGATCCGGTTGACTACGGTGAACCTCGGGATAACCAGAAAGACTAATATTAGCGTAGATGCCATTCTTCTTCTGATGTAACGAGTACATCAGGTGTTATATGAAGTGTTCCCGGTTCCGGCTGACCTGATTTATGCAGCCTAATAATCCTTTAACGGATTTGAAAATATAAATTGGTAATGTGTTATGTGTATGCCAGGTTAAAGAAATGCGTTTTTAGTCTAGATTTAAACTGACAGAGTGTGTCTGCTTCCCGAACAATGCTAGGAAGATTGTTCCAGAGTTTAGGTGCCAAATAGGAGAAGGATCTACCGCCTGCGGTTGATTTTGATATTCTAGGTATTATCAGCTGGCCTGAATTCTGAGATCGCAATAGACGTGAAAGACTATAATGAATTAGGAGCTTGCTCAGGTACTGGGGAGCTAAACCATTTAGTGCTTTGTAAGTAATTAGCAAGATTTTAAAATCTATACGATGTTTAACAGGAAGCCAATGCAGTGTTGACAGAACTGGGCTAATATGGTCATACTTCCTAGTTCTAGTAAGAACTCTAGCTGCTGCATTTTGTATGAGCTGTAGTTTATTATTTTAAATTAGCCCCACCTCCACTCGCTCACGCCAGCTCAGAGATCCACTCGGTCAACTTACTGAGGTAAACGTTGCACAATAGTATCGCTCTTTACAACATCAGACACATAACGGTAATTAATATGATTAGCCTTTTGCTTGACTATTTTAACAGCTAATAATGTGTTAATTTTACACAAACCATGTTCCTGTTCGCAGAGTCAGACTGACAGCTACCTTGTAACAATCAGTATCCTTACAAACACTTTGAACAACTCAGAACATCAGTGGAGAAAGGCATATAGTTCATTATAACATCGTAATATACATCATACATCCGCCATATTGCTAAATACACATTTTTTCATATCAACAGAAAAATATACCGGGATAACCAGGCTTCTCTCAAGACTTCCCTGCTAGTTCGCTGTTAATTATATGCTAAAGCCTGCCGGCACATTGACTTGATTGGTTACATGGTAGTTTGTGATGTCACAGACACCAGCGATTTCAAACCGTCTTTTTTTCACTGCATTTTTAAGGAGAAAATACTCAGCAATGGTGTTGACATTTGAATTTGTACATGGTTTGTCTAAAAGCATACTAAAAACACCACATAGACTTATAAACTTGATTTTCACCACAGAGTCTATGATTGGATCATTATTTCAGAGATTATGTTTCTAGCATGTTATATGTTTGGCAACAGTTCTTCTAACTCTAATTGATGGAGTGTGTAGCTTTTAATTTCTTAAACAACCATGTAGGAAGACACATCATGGCCATATTCCAAGATGACAATGTCAAGATTCATCAGGCTTGTGAAAGAATGGTTGGGAGGACGCATGAAGAATCATTTTCATACATGAATTGGCACCTCTGAGTCCAGACATTAAATTCATTGAAAGTCTTTGGGTTGTGCTGGAGGAGACTTTACAGAGTGCTTGACTCTTGGATTGTCAATACAAGATCTTGACCAAAAATTGATGGAAATAACATCACAACATTTATTTCCATCAAGAGGTGCATCAATTTTTGGTCAAGATCTTGATCTACTCCCGTCTGACTACGACGAAATTAACCATCAAAAAAGGCGGAGCCATAGGGTACGCTTACCTATTACATAATCGCCATAAACCAATGGTAGTTCAAAGGTGTTTACCAGCCTGAGCGAACTTTCCAGAAATTTCACTTTGGCATGCTACTTCAAACGCCTGAAATGAACTCCAAATGAATTTCATTTTGGCCTAATTTTGTTCAAATGACGTCAGTTTGTTTTTCGAATTAGCTTGAAGTTTGGGCGTTCACAATACTAATTAACGACAAATTCAATAATGTGACAGTAACTAGCTATGTTTAAATGTTTTTGTTGTTTTTTTTGTATTTAGGTTACTGAAAGTAATGTTAACTTTTTAGCTAAGTGAGTCAGATGTTGATTCATTAATATCTCTGACAGAGTCAGTCAGTTCATTCTGTGAAGGATTCATCAGACAGATTCAAACCGGTAACTCTGAGTTTGTGAGTCTTTTGAATAATTACTTTTAAGAACGGCTCATAAGAGTCATTTGCATTGAACTATGCTGGTGGCACTGTATGTTGGTCTGAGTCAATTTGTTTGTGCAGTGGTCTAAACTGGTTGCGCTGTAAGTTTTTGACTCACTAAAGAGAACCAGCTCATAAGAGTCATTTGTTCATGGAATGGTCTAAACTGGTTGCGCTGTATGGTTTTAATTAACTAAAAAAAAATCATAAGAGTCAATTGTTCGTGATCTTGTCTGAACTGGAAAGTGTTTATAAGAGTCGTTTGTCTGTGAATCAGGCTATGGTGGTTTGCTATTGTTTTTGATTCACCAAAATGAACTGGGTCATAGTAGCAATTTGGTAGTGAATTGATTTTTTTTTTTTTTTTTTTTTTTTTTTCCCCTCAGTAACAACTCGTCCAATAGACTGATCTGTTAATTAGTCATTTCCTGTTAGCCAGTCAAACAGAGATGGAGGTGGACATGTGGTGCTTCTGCTTCCTCTCTAAAGCACTTCTCAAGGCTTGATTCTTTTGCATAATATTTGAACTTCCATTTAGTTTTGGTAAACATGTATCTTAGTTTTCATTTTTTTTGTCTTCCCTCATTTGTTATGATATGGTTAAGTATTCATTTACCCCTCACTTCTCTTTCTTTATCCCTCATCTGTGTTTTTATCAGCTCTTGTAATAGTTCATATACTGTAGGTCTAAAGTACATATGAAGGTTAATTGGGGTCTCTTTCTTTGTGTTGCGGTTATAAATAGATTATATTGAGGAGACACCTTGAGACACGCTAATGAATGATTTGTTTTTCCTTGTTTTAATTAACATGGTGATTACTTCAGGGGGCCTTGCAATGCTTGGAGCCCAACATCCTCCACTACAGAGAAATGTCATTCATGATTAGACTTCAGCACAACAACAGATCTTAGATAAAGCAAGTAGCAATGACTATTAGAGCCTGTGATTTGTGATATTAGTGCCTGAATGGGTTGTCGTATTAAAATGAAATAAATGACATTCTCTAATATGCAGGCAGAAGTGAGTAACAGGCTGGTTTGACATGCCACTCAGTGTCTTTCCATGTAAATGCGAGTAAAATACTCTGAATTGGTTTAGATTACAGTCATTAGATCTTTCACAGATGACGTAAAATATGTCAAAAAAATATAACATATACTTTTATTTAGCTTTTATTTGGCTTATTTTGTTGTGACAACTATGTGTGCTTACAAGAAGCTCCATATTAAATGTTTTGAAAAAAAGTAAAATTTAAATTTTCTTTTCTCATTTTTGTTTGAATATTTGTATGTAGTAATATTCTATGAATATTTGAAGTGTTTTAGTTGATAAACTGAATTGAAATTTTAACAATCTTCCGATTCCTGACCTTAAAGGATTAGTTCATTTCAGAATTAAAATTTCCTGATAATTTACTCACCCCCATGTCATCCAAGATGTCTATGTCTTTCTTTCTTCAGTTGAAAAGAAACTGAGGTTTTTGAGGAAAACATTCCAGGATTTTTTCTATATATAGTGGACTTCACTGGGTCACAACGGGTTGAAGGTCCAAATTGCAGTTTCAATGCAGCTTCAAAGGTCTCTACATGATCCCAGCCGAGGAATAAGGGTCTTATCTAGTGAAACAATCGGTCATTTTCAAAAAAAAAAAAAAGTATATACTTTTTTTAATGACAAATGCTCATCTTGCGCTAGCTCTGCAATGCGCCACGCATTAAGTAATCACGTTGGAAAGGTCACGCGTGATGTAGGCGGAAGTACCGCTGTAGGGCGAAAAACTCAATCTCATTTTCTCCTCCAACTTCAAAATTGTCTGGCATCGTTGTTTTACCTATTTTTGTAAAGGGCATTTGAATTGGTCTTTGCATGTTTGCTTTGTAGACACTGGATCAGTACTTCTGCCTACATCACACGTGACCTTTCCAACGTGATTACGTAATGCGTGGCGCATCGCAGAGCAGTGCAAGTTGAGCATTTGTGGTTAAAAAGTATATACTTTTTTTTTTTTTTTTTTTTTTTTTTAAGAAAACGACCAATCGTTTCGTTAGACAAGACCCTTATTCCTCGGCTGGGATCATGTAGAGCCCTTTGAAGCTGCACTGAAACTGCAATTTGGACCTTCAACCTGTTGTAACCTGGTGAAGTCCACTATATGGAGAAAAATCCTGGAATGTTTTCCTCAAAAACCTTTCATTCTTCTCGACTGAAGAATGAAAGACAAACATCTTGGATGACATGGGGGTGAGTAAATTATCAGGAAATTTTAATTCTGAAGTAAACTAATCCTTTAAGTATCCAATTCCAGAATCCAATTCAATTTTCGATTCCCAACCCTACTTTCCATACTCACATTTAAATAACATATTTCAAATCGGCAACAAAATCTGACATGAACTACCATAAATGTTGTTTGTTATGCTCAAAATCAAATGGTGTTAAAAAGCTTGTATTATAGTTATTTATTACACTTTCTCCCATTCATAGGAATATGAATGCATAGTAGTAGTAGTCAATATGAATGCCTTGGTATATCTAAAGTCTTTGGTTGAACTAACATACTATGTCCAGAACACAAACAACCTTTCCGCACGTGTGTGTTGGAGATGTTGTTTTGAGCCATTTTTAGCCTCAATCTCTATATTCTAAAGCAGAGAGATAAAGGTAGGGACCCTAATAGAAAAACAAGCAAACACGTTTTAACAGCGCTGGGCTGTAAGTTGTAATCATTTCCCCCTAAAGCCTCTTAGAACGTCTGCTCTAATCCCAGCATTGCGTTCGTCTACTAAAGTCTGACGTTTGTGTTACAAATAAATGGTTATGCATCAACTCATTGCTATCACAAGTGAACCCTGCCACTTTTCATTTCATATCTTTAGTGGTGATTGAGGGTAAACTACACCTAATGTAAAGTTTAGAAATTGCTGAGTGAAGTACTATACCGGCTGCACTGCCTTATGAAGAATTACTTTGATAATATGATCATGGTGTAGTGATACAGTTGTGGATTTGCCTTAGGGAGGTTCAGCTCCTTATGTTTTGGCCTAGCAAAACATTTCTTGCCTTCAGTTTCAGTCATAAGTTCAAATCTTGCTCAACTGACATTTTTTTAATGCAGCAATTAAAATCGCAGCCATTTGTCAGGACATGTGTATCAGTGATGAGGGCATGTTTTCATTGGACTGGAGAGCAGGCCCACAATAAACACTAGTGAACTGAAGCCACTGACCACAGAGAATGATAATACTTTGTTTTTGAACATAACACATTTTTTATTTTTAATTAGTATTTTTTTTTTTTAAGGACTGGTAAAGTGAAATCTCCTAAAATATCGTAACATTTGATTAAAAGACATTACAATTATTATTATTTTTTCTACATTTAATGAGTCATTTTTTAAATGCATAAATTTAAAAATAAATTATAAACAATAAAAGTAAAAATATATTTAAATTTTATATATATATATATATGGTTACATATTGTGTATATACTGTGAATATAAAATTATGATTTATTTATTATATTATTATTTACAAATTAATTATTTATTTATTTTTTGCGTGTTGCTGCTAGTAAAAAAAAATAAAAATTATTCTGGAACCCTGTGTAATACAGTATCCAAAAAACGTGTAATAGCATGGCACTTTTTGAGCGCTTTTTGTTTTGAGTAGCTTCAGCATTACTGTGCATCACTTGGTTTATAGTTTGTTTGTACAAGATCAAATGTTTGAACGATCGTTCCACACTTACACCGTTTCTGAATTTAATTAGCACTGTGATTTGTTGAGCATATGATTAGTTTTTGTGCTGTTTTGGACTGATCGGAGAACCAGCTCTCCTCGTTTTTACCACAGAACATTAAACACTCACGTCTTCCTTGATCTCTCACTTTCGTTCTACCTCTCCACCCACACAGTCACACATAACATAACAGGCACAGTCATTTTTAGAAAGCAGCTCTGAATATGAATCAAAGATGGCACCCCATAATCCTAGGGCAGATAAGTTTGAAATCCCCGGAGAAACGTGGCGTTCTTTTCACAAGGGCCAGATGGTGCTGGGAGCATTAATGCTGTATCTCCAGTGTGTCAGTTGGAGACAGAGAGAGACAGAAATCCCGTAAAGCCTGCTTTCACCCTTGCTCGCTCATTCCATCACTTTTGGATTTCACTTATCACATTTAGTTATTGCAGCAGACCTTAAGCCTCACATATGATCACATATTTACCTAGTTATCACTGTTTGTCCATCTGAATGTGTCTCTGGGGCTTATGGGAGCTTTTATCTGACCCCATTTGTTGCCTCTTCTATTCTGGTTATGGCCACAGTGCCAATTTTTGTTGTCATTGGTGGCTTGTGACTGTATTGTAGTTTGTTTGTCAATGTTAGTCACAAGAGTGTTGATCTTTGAATTTATCTTTCAAGGTCAACTCCTGCTCAACTGTGTAATTTCTGTGCCACTTGCAAAACTTATGACTCGAACACTCCCCCCCATCTATCATTGGTCAGCCAATAGATTAGAGATTAAGCTAATGTTGCTGTGTTCGGTTGGTCGAGATGATCAAATAAACAGAGCATTGTTTGATAGTGGCAGTGTTTACACGTTTCAGGGAAATCAATCGATAAATGATTTACTTAACAGTTGTCTTTGAGTTAGAAACAGGCTTCCATACCTATACCAGCTTAATCTGCAGAATAAAAAAAAAAGAAATAAACTTTTTTTTTTTTTTTTTTTGTGAAAGAGATTAGGAGAGACAATTAGGAGAATGTCACAATTTTGAGATAAAGTCACAATTAGGAGTAGTCACAATCTTGAGATATAAGGAAGGAAATGGCACGGTTATAAGAAAAGTTAGGTTGCAATTGAAACTAGCAATTGTGAGAAAGTCAACATTAGAAGATGTAAGTTATCTCACAATTGTGACTACAATTAGGATAAATATACACAATCATGATAAATAAAGTCACGGTTGTAAGGAAACGGCAGAATTATGAGGAAAGTTAAGTTGCAACTGAGAAAGCCGCAATTGTAAGAAAGTCGCAATTACAAGATGTGACTTTTCTCACAATATTAGGAGCAGGGCCGCTGCTGGCCAAATGGGTGCCCTAAGCAGAACTGTAACACCCTCCACAAACGCATTACCATTTATTTATTTATTTATTTATTTATTTATTTATTTATTTATTGGTTATAAAAATAAACCTAAGTGAACAACAGTCTTTAAAATGACTTAAAATAGATAGGCTATATAATAACAATGAGGCAGTAATAAATGTTTCAACGAAAGTAACAAAAGCAAGTTATTTTATGTTTGTATGTTTTTTTTTTTTTGTTTTTTTTGTTTTTTAACAACACTGTCAAAATACATAATGTAATACATAATGTTAACAATCAACTTTATGTATTATATCAAATGCCTGCAGAGGGCGCCAGTGGCTAGGTGATTGTTGTTGTTACACTTCTTGCTATTGTTGTTACAGCATGATCAAATCCTTTTTTAATATTGGCCAAACAACATTTAATTCAAATGTCCACGTAATCTTTAATATTTGGCCACATCTTTATGATATAAATGCTGCAGTCACAGTAATTTGTTCAACATGAACATGTTATCAAAACATGCAGAGTCAGAGCGAGGGTTTAAACTTTTATTTTGAAACCGCGGTGAACATTTAGAAACAATTATTCTTCTGTGTTAGCGTAGGTTTATATATGATAGCACTATGTTATGGTATATTATCATCCTTTAAATCCCCTGGGAGTTGGTGCCCTACGCAAACTGCGTACTCTGCGTATAGGGAGCGGCGGTACTGATTAGGAGAAATAGTTATAATCATGAGAAATGAAGTCACAATTGTGAGATAAAACAGAACAATTATAAGGAAAGTTAAGTTGCGAGAGACACAATTACAAGATGTTAAGTCACATTTGTGAGAAAGTCGCAATTACAAGATGTGACTTTTCTCAAAGTTGTGACTACAATTAGGAGAAATATTCACAAGCATGAGAAATAAAGTCACAATTGTGAGATAAAATGGCAACTGTGAGAAACTAGTAATTGTGTGAAAGCCGCAGTTACAAGATGACTTATCTCTCAATTGTGACTACAAAAGTCACAATTGTGAGATAAAACGGCACAATTATGAGAAATAAAGTTGGAATCACAAGAAATAGTCACAAATGTAAAATCACAATTTATAATTGTGATAAAGTTGCAGTTATAAGAAATAGCTGAAATTGCTAGAAATAAAGCTGCAACTGTAACCCCTCCTGTTCGAACCACCCGCTCTAAGCGGGACTCAAACCCAGGTCTGCCGGCATGGGAGGCGGGTGCTCTAACAAGGAGGCTAAAGACCGAAGTTTCTAGCGTCAGTTGCTAGAGGACCTCTTGAGATCAGGGGAATGAGGTTTACACACACAGCTCTTACCAGCCTACCTCCGTTACACAACTATGAAAAAGAAAAAATCTAAATTTTGAGATAGGAAGTCATATTTGTGAGATAAATATTACAAGAATTAAGCTATGCAAAACTATTTTCGATTCATTGCAACGATTTTATTTTCTTAAATTTTCTTTCGTACGTTTAAGTACGTGAATTTTTATGTACATACAGTATACAGTATATGTCTTCTATAAAGCACTTTGTCAGGATTGTTTTAAATATGTTATATAAATAGTTTAACTTGTTCAAGATGGACCCTTTACTGACAATGATTAGTTTCTCTCTCTCACTCTTTGTACCTCTAATGACCTTCACAATTTTTTTTGGCTTTGTCTCACTGTTTCCTCATCATTGTGTGTGTATGCGTATGAGTGTAAAACCTTTCCTGACCTCAGTGATGGCAGGAGTTCTCTTGACGTGAACTCCCGCGCTGGCCGGGTGGCAGGGTTGGAATGTGGCGACCCAGAGAGCCGCAGTGGGATAAGGATATCTATACGGCACGTTCCCTTAACTTTGGAAAAGCTACACAGAATGTCAGCACTGACGTTAGTCCGGGGGCCGATCTCTACTTTAGCTTTCATTTACATGTTTTTGGCTTCTTTCTCTCTTGCTGCGGAGCGTGTGGGTGTAAGGAGGTGGAGGGCGGGTGAGGTTATGTAGGGTTGAGAATTTCAGCCAGAGAAAGAAAGACTTGTCTGTGTACACCAAAGCTTGCTATATGACGTGGAATTTTTTCCAATGTGTCGTCATTCGTTCAAGCGGTGAAAAATATTTTGGATTCAGAATGATTGTAATGCTCACTTACTCGCTGCCCAAGAACCACAGGCCATGACAGCTGCTCCTGGCTCACCTATTTCCATCTGCTAACAGACTGACAAACTTCATTACTGTTGTTTATGCATGGCCTGGTCAGGACGCAAATGTTAACAGTTGTAAACAAGGACAGACTGTGGGCTAAATCATGGTATTAGGTGGTTTAGATGATGAGACATCAGGTGTTTGTATGAAACAATGGTTGTAATCCTGGAAAAGCATAGTTCATTACTGTGAAAGGGTGGTCTGAATCAGATTAGCACCATCTATAATCCTACTTTCACATGATAGATGTGGTGAGATGAAACTTTACATCTCATTTTAACTATAATATCAGCATTATCCTACTAAAAGATACTGCATTTATTTGTGATTACACGTTGACTACATTTTAATTTCAACAGTATGTGTCTTTGGTCTATCTTTCTGTCAATTTCTTGGCCTTTCTCTGTCACTGTCACTTGTTGGCTACGTTGACATCTTTTAATGGAAGCCCATTTCTGCCTCGGAGAAAAAAAAGTAGCTGTTTCCATCCAAAATTACAAATTTAACTTATGCGCAAAATTGGAATATCGCATAAAACATTTGCGAATAAAGCAGCGTTTCCATCCCATGTGTTCAAGAGAACAAATTTGTCACTTCCTGGGAAATTGGCGCAAAATTTCTTATTGTGTGTGTGTGTGTGTGTGTATGTGTGTATATATATATATATATATATATATATATATATATATATACATATATAAACTTCAAAAAAAAAAAAAAAAAATTATGCCTCAATTGAGTGCATACATTTTTTATGCATATTTTTAGATTTTATGCCCATCTTGGCATTTCCATCCAGTGTTTTTTTATGCGATATCCCAAAATGCGCATAAAAATAGGTGGATGGAAACACAGCTAGTGTGAACTGTCAGAATTAATTCGGATTTTATGTTATAACCAGACATTTGTGCCCATTGTGGGCTTAAATTGCATTAGTGTTTTACTGGCATCCCCACAACGAGTCCAAAGAATGCAGTACAGTAGTTGTGTTTTTCGCTTATCAGTCAGTTTATGAGTTTCACATGTTCTGATCAATGTCTGCTATTTGACCAATGTTCAGCCTGTTATATATACATAGAAAATTTAGAGGGAAAAAAAAAAAAATTCAGATTTGGGTCACATTCAGCCGTGAGTTGAATGAAGCCTTTTATTGTAGTTGTTTTAAGCGTTTAACACATGCAGTAGGTGTATGTGGATATGTGTCTGTGTATTTATTTGTGTTAGTTCCAGGGTTTGATTGAGTGTGTGTAATTGTTTGCCTGTCAGCCAGCCCTCTGCATTCTCTTCTTCAGTTCTTTGAACTGCACCTTGCTGCCGCTGCTCTCCACAGGGAACTTTGAAGCATAGAGACAGATGAAGTGTTTGTTTGTGGAGGATATGCAAACACACACAAAAAGTCTTCTTTTGTAAATAAATGCCAGCCCTGAGAAGTGGGGCCTTTTGAATCTATGCTGAAAGCAGTTGACAATGTGTTGTTTAGTGGTGCTGATTGTGCAAGAACAGTTTGGCGAATTGAGTAGAAAAGCAATGTAGGTTA
Source organism: Mylopharyngodon piceus (assembly GCA_039654765.1). NCBI lineage: Eukaryota > Metazoa > Chordata > Actinopteri > Cypriniformes > Xenocyprididae > Mylopharyngodon > Mylopharyngodon piceus. The sequence continues at coordinate 6,346,257 of CM077448.1, read as the reverse complement.
TAAATTCAATAATTCTGTGATGTTTGCAATACACTTCAGCATTATGGTAGTTATGGAATCATACAAGAGTGTTGATATTGGATGTAAACAGACATTGCATATGTGAAATGGCCCGTTTTCCAATGCTGTCATTGTGTAAGTTCATAGTTATTCTTCAGGATTCATTGTTCTGAGTTCTAAACTTTCAGATAATATCCATTAGGGGTTTCAGATCTATTAAGAATTTTAATACGTCCAGGTAATTACATGATATGCTGATTTAATAGATCACATATCTATCACATTAATCACATGTTTGGGCTAACATGAAACAAAAGCAGATAAGTGAATCATTAGCACATTTTTACAAGTTTTTCATTGTTTTTACTGCGTTATCATGTGTACATTTTTTATACACAAGGCCTTGACTTGCAGATTCACTATTTAATAAGTGGTACTATGGTAGAGTGGTTAAGGTTCAGGGCTGGTAACTGTAACATTGCTGGTTCGATCCCCACAATGATCCCTTGAATAGTCATCATTGTGTCCTTGACCAAGATGTCCCTGTAACAAGTTTATGGGACTGCTCTATGGCAACATTGTGAAAGTTGCAGAAACAAATTCCACCATAAACAGGTTTCATGCTGTGCTAAATAAATACAATAAAGATTCTATAACCATTGTGCTCTTGAGCAAGGCACTTAACCCCAGGTCATTCCAGAGGGACTGTCCTTGTAATTTAACAAAATTGCTATAGTGTTGTCACATGAGTCATTGAAGTAGACTCCCTGAAGCCCAGTTGTGTGATGGTAAATAAAGATTATAGGTTGTCTATGTAGATTCTTGACTTTCTAAACCATCCAGGTTATAAAATGTTCAAACAAACTCTTTATTTAAAAATCACTGGACTACATAAAAAGAAATGACTATATGTTTTGGTGTTCATCCAAACACCATCTTTAGTTGTAAAAACACAAGAATTAACTCTGGCAGTTATATAGATAAGTCACATTATCTGTACACATGTAGAAGTCACATGTCTACCAAGTTGTCCACATAGAATGCTTGTCAGAGCTGATGGTATTCCCCGCATTTTTACAATTGAAGATGGTGTTTGGATGAACACCGAAACATCTTGTCATTGCTTTTTAGTCCAGTGATTTTTAAATAAAGAGTTTATTTGAAAGATTTTTTTTTTTTTTTTTTTGCATAGTTTTAAGGAGTATGTTAGCACATGACAGTACAGTAGAGATGTAGTGGTGGCTTTGGCCTTGATAACTTAATGGATACTGGGCTGCCAAATTAAGTTTGGAGAATTTAAAGCTGCAGTCTGTACTTTTTGGTGCTCTAGCAGTTGATAAACAGAACTGCATTCGTCTTGCGGAAGAACATTGTAGCTACTTCTCTCTGTTTATATCTATGGCGAGTCACGCAGGTACTGTGCTACTCCACAGTGGTACGACCTGAACCAGTCTAAAATAGTCAGAATATAAACACTTATTATAGGTGTACCATAGTGATTCAGGAAAAGACAAAAACACGGTTTGAAAAAAAAATTCATGATGTACTCGCTCATTGTATAATTTTTGTATATTTTGAACACAAACAAAGTTACGGACAGCAGCTTTAATAAACGTTAATGTGAAGCTTAGAGCTCGCTGTAGATTGTAGATTGAGCTTTTAAAAAACTTTTCAGTGACAGTTAAGTAAATCATCCATTCGCTCCTGGGCAAGTGGCTGGGAAGAGAGAAGTAGAAGATCAGGCCATTGAAAAGCCCAATATAGTGGGCAAGACTTACCCACCAAAAGTTGTCAAAGTTCCTGCTAAGACCAAAGTAATTTTGTCTTGGTAGAGTGGAAGAGTGTTGGATTACACAAAGTCTTGTGCCTGGAGTGCCAGGGAACTATCAAGAGTTCGATATGTCATTGTAGCTTCCTTAAACTTTTAGTGACCAGAGGCAGAGATTGCCTCTTTATTCTTGCAGCATAAAGGAAAAAGAGGCCAATGCAATTGTATAGTACAGGACACCACATGGTTTTGTCATTTTTATTCCAGGTACTCTATGTGGTCTATTTAAAGTTGTCCAAACATTGTAAGACCTAAGTGACCTGTCAAAATGATCCCTTAAGGTTACCTGTCATGGCTTGCACAAAACTCAACCCTTGATTTCAACTCAAACTCATGGATTCCCCGCAGAACTACTCATCGACTACTTGCAATTCTAACATCTCTATCCCAGCTGTTTGCTCCAATTCACACTTCCATAGTGTTTGTGATTCACACCTTCACTGAAGTGACTTCTAAAGCAATTTGGGAGTTGCATCACGTCATGATATGTGACAGGTATAAATGCTAGAGCTGTTCCTAAGGTCCTACAACAATGAAGACACCTATATGAGTTCCAGCGACTGAATTCTGCAACATTTGACAAAAATGGGCATTAACAATCATATTCTGTAGGAGGTATACCAGTGGATAAGCAAGGAACTCTCATTCAAATGTCACCTGGTGAAGCCAAACTAGCAGTCTTTTACTGCCCATTACTTATTGGCTCCTTCTCGACTGGGACTGACTGTAGATATGTGGAGGAATTCAGCTGTGAAATATGAAGGAGCAGTAGACTGGACGGTCAAAAGTCCAAGTCATCATTCCAACATCATTCTAACAATGGGAATAGTTGTATGAGGACTATTCCTAACTAAGAGCACCATTGGAACTAAACTCTGTAAAAGTGGTTTAAAGTGTTAAGAGTAAGGTGAGGTATAGCATCATTGTGATTGACAGGATTATAAGATTAGAAGACATGCTTTTCCAGAACTTTTGGTAATTGGATTTTGAATGTTTATTGGAGAAACTCTAATCAAATTCCCAATTAGTGCCAACTTGACTAAATAATCAGTTTTCTTATTCTGATTTCTCACATTGTCTCTGGGGTTTTGAAGTGTACGAGACCATCAAAACCAGGCAAGAGTGGTTGCTAGAGGTTTAATGATTGGCTGGTTTACATCAAGAGCTCGATGTAGAAGACCTCAGGTTCCACTCATGCCCACAGCAACTGCCTCTCCATTGAAGGTCTTTGAAGGACTTGTAATCGAAGTTGTTTACCCACAGAGACTTCATGTTTATCTCTGTCCCATCCATTATTTACTCAGTCTGAGCTATAGATCTTCTGTGTTGGATGCCCTGGGGAAATACGAGCTGTTCTTAGAGTTTGGCTTGACTGATGAGTCTACATTTATTATCATCAGCATAACTAATAAAAGGGAGGACTGCTCTGATGATGACTATGGGTAACGGAGGTCCATTTGTCTGGTAATTAATTGTTGTCATTGATTTGCAGCTCCATGGATAATGAGTGCTTTAGATTATTTGTGCGGAACAGGGGATGAAGGAACAGGATGATTCAAAGCATCGGTAGTGATTTAGATGTCTGTGTTTGTGTCTGCTTGTCCCCAGGGAGGCGGTTTGAAAGCTTGTGTCTGAACATTGCTCTTTGGATCAGGAACTTTAAAAAGAATTGAGAGAACTGATGTGGTTGAGGATCTGTGTACAATACAGACAGTATAGCTGTATGTGAATATATACACAAACATATTTTGCTCAAAATGGCACAATACTGCTAGTTTTGTACAGCAGCATAAGTTATTAGTAAAAGCATTTTCATATCTTTCCAGTTTTCCATTTCGTCTCGATTATTCAGTTGCGCTGAGATATTCATAACTATGTTTTGTGTGTGTGTCTGGGTATGTTTACAAGATGTATGTTTTAGTGATAGGTCACAATAATTGACTAATTGATTAGTCATCCCAGAAACCAGCAAGTTGATCAACATCTTGTTTAAAGGATTAGTTCACTTTCAAATGAAAATTAGCCCAAGCTTTACTCACCCTCAAGCCATCCTAGGTGTATATGACTTTCTGATGAACATAATCTGAGAAATATTAATAAATATCCTGAAGCATCCGAGCTTTATAACGGCAGTGAACGAGACCAATGAGTATAAGCTGAAGAAAATGCTTCCATCCACATCCATCCATCATAAACGTGTACTCCACATGGCTCGGGGGGGGTTAATAAAGGCCTTCTGAAGCGAAGCGATGCGTTTGTGTAAAAAAATATCCATATTTAAACAAGTTATGAAGTAAAATATCTAGCTTCCGCCAGACCGCCTTCCGTATTCTTCTTACGAAGAAAGTGTAAAATTCTTGCAGTTCACAAAGCTTACGCTATGTCCTATGCCTTCCCTATTCAACTTACAGAAAAAAAGTGTAATTGACGCGACACCAATTTACACTTTCTTTGTAACTTAAATATGGAAAGCGGTCTGGCAGAAGCTAGATATTTTACTTCATAACTTGTTTAAATATGGATATATTTTTTTACACAAACACATCGCTTCGCTTCAGAAGGCCTTCATTAACCCCCCGGAGCCGTGTGGAGTATGTTTATGATAGATGGATGTGGATGAAAGCACTTTCTTCAGCTCATACTCATTGGTCCCGTTCACTGCCATTATAAAGCTCTGATATGTCAGGATATTTGTTAATATTTCTCCGATTGTGTTCATCAGAAAGAAGAAAGTCATATACACCTAGGATGGATTGAGGGCGAGTAAAGCTTGGGCTAATTTTCATTTGAAAGTGAACTAATCCTTTAATTTTCTGTATTTAATTTTTTTTTTTATGCTGTTTTAGCAGCAGTTTTTAATTAGTGAGCTAACAGCTTGCTGTTTTCACGGTAAAACCCTCAAAAAAGTTGCATATTTAAATTCATCCCATTTAAAGCACTGCAGCTACAGCTATACACATTTGGACAGATGTCTTTAAATGCTTTGAACGGTCTTTCATGAGTGAATTTTGGAAGTATGTAGTTTTGCACGTCTCTAATATGTTTGCATTTATGTATTTTTGTCTCTCGGTATGTTGTAAGAATAATAATAGTGCCACATAGCCAGTGTTTACACTTTTGATGGTAATCAATCTGAGAATGGCTTACCTACAGTTAGTTATAGTTCAAGTATTTTAACACTGAAAATAATTTAAGTAAATTTAAAATTCAAATGATCCAAACCTTTTTGCAAATCTAAAAGAGATACACACTCCGGATGTTTTTGGCTAGTCTGTATCTTCTGAATGTGTTCTTCCTAAGAAGTAATACATGAATTCACTCATGATTATCAAACATTGAGGAACGATCACTCTTAATAACAACGCCATAAACAGACCGCCACAGCCAGACATGTAAACAAAACCGTTTTAAAGAGTTCACATTGAACTGTTGTGTTTTATGATCCTCTTACTTTAGTTTGTACACACACACACACACACACACACACACACACACACACACACACACAGGAGCTGGAAGATAACAGCTGTGACAATGTGTGATAAAGCAGACACTGTTTACAGGCGGTGGTAATCCTGATAGCCCTACTAAGCAATGCTGAAATCCCTGCCGATTTGTGGTGACCGCACCGCTGGCTCGCTCACTCAATTAAAAAGGAGTTTGAGCGCAGCTGCTTTGTACACTCATGGAGTTCAAGCTGGAGGTTGTTTTGGTCTGACTGCTGACCTTGATAAGTAGTTTGAGTTGAATTTCTCCCTGTAAGCTTTCTGTCCTAGCATGACCTCCTGGTACAGTATGTTAGTGGGCATCAGATAGTAGCTTTGCTGATGATATCTCTGAGTATTAGATAAGGAGCACTCAACATTCCTTTTGGCCTTATATTCCCTACTGTTTTCTCTCAGCACATTTATTGAGGCTTATGACATTGATATACTGATAAAGTCTTTTGTGGATCTCTCCATTTAAACTGTGATGCATTTAAAATGAAAATTGACCTTATTTGCTTCATTGTAGTTAGTCGCAATGTGGGCGATTTGCACACAAAATGCCTTCATAATCATTCTTGTGAGCAAGAAGTGTGTTTAATTGTAAATGTGCACTTGTAAGGTCAAATCTTAAAAAAATATAAAAACCTATACATGTAGAGATACTATATAAAAGATATAAAAGGCCACTTAAGTGTACTTAAAGATAGTACACTTTTCATTTCATTTCAAATATTTAATTACAAGTATATTTGAATAAATGGCATACAAGTTTACAATGCTAAAGTTTTCTACTTTTCCCCAAGGGCTTTCGGTGGAATGTGATAACTCCATGACTTTCCTTTGCAAATGATTTCACTCGGCCTGTCTGAGCTGTTGGTTAAGGTTGTGCAAAGTCGATAATAACAAATAATGATATACTTGAAAAAAGCACAAGTTGAAAAAAAAGCTGAGTTGCTCTCAAGGATGAACCAAAAAGTCGGTGAGTGTGGTTTTTAGGAGCTGAGTCAATGCAAACTCAGATCCATATCTACAATAGCCTCATTCTGATGTTGAATGCCCTTTTTTCACAATCCAATCAATTCTTGATAGATAAAATCTAGTACCGCCCTACATTTTTTCTTGTTGAACATTCTGAAGGATTGGTTGTGAATACATGTTAACTTTAAGTGCTAAATTAAAGGGTTAGTTCACCCAAAATGAAAATTCTGTCATTAATTACTCACCCTCATGTCGTTCCAAACCTGTAAGACCTTCCTTCATCTGCGGAACACAAATTAAGATATTTTTGATGAAATCCGATGGCTCAGTGAGGCCTGCATTGCCAGCAAGATAATTAACACTTTCAGATGCCTAGAAAGCTACTAAAGACATATTTAAAACAGTTCATATGACTACAGTGGTTCAACCTTAATGTTATGAAGAGAATAATTTTTGTGCACCAAAAAAACAAAACAAAATAACTTTATTCAGTAATATCTAGTAATGGGCGATTTCAAAACACTGCTTCATGAAGCTTCAAAGCTTAAGAATCTTTTGTTTCAAATCAGTGGTTCGGAGCGTGTATCAAACTGCCAAAGTCACGTGATTTCAGTAAACGAATTTCGTTACATCAAAAGTGTTTCGAAATTTCAATGGTTCACCACTGGGGGGCGTGACTTTGGCAGTTTGATACATGCTCTGAACCACTGATTCAAAACAAAATATTCGTAAAGCTTCGAAGTTGTTGAATAAAGTCGTTATTTTGTTTTTTTGGTGCAAAAAAGTATTCTCGTCGCTTTATAACATTAGGTTGAACCACTGTAGTCACATGAACTGTTTTAAATATGTCTTTAGTACCTTTCTGGCCATCTGAAAGTGTTAATTATCTTGCTCTCAATAGAGGCCTCACTGAGCCATCAGATTTCATCAAAAATATCTTAATTAGTGTTCTGAAGATGAACGAAGGTCTTACGACATGAGGGTGAGTAATTAATGACAGAATTTTCATTTTTGGGCGAACTAACCCTTTAAGTGCTCTCCTTTGTTATAAACATTCAGAATAGTTCTTTCATAGATTAACTGTAGTATTTGTTGTAAAACCACTTGTAAAACTCTTGCTGGGTCCTCATTACAGTGATTAGAAGGGAAGAACAGTATTTGTTTTGGTAAAGAAAAAAGAAAAAAAAAAAAGAAGCTGTCATCTTACCATAGTTGTAATAAAAGTGACTCCCTCAATCCCCTTTATATATAATTTACTATGAAATACTAAAAACTGATATACCATAGTTAGACTTAATACAGTTAGTGCCACTATAGTAAAATCAAAGTAAGTTTTTGTAGAGGTCGTCTCTCTACATATACATATTCACACATACAGAATGAAATTGAGGTGGGGAGGAGAAGAGAATATTGAGACGGTCTTAGCTGGCGTGTGTTCCTCTTTTGCTGACTTTACATTTTAATAAGGTGGAGGATTAGCTTAATGTCTGTTTCATCTTCAGTGCTCACAGTGGGGGCAATTCAACCCTTTTCCATGCGTTGCCATGGTGACAGACTTCCAGCAAGCCTCTAACTGTAATCTCCAGTCAAAATGTTTGCTTTTGTTTCGTTGGCAGTGCCTTGTTCATCATGACAGCTTCTCGACTGCTAGCGGGTTTGAAAGTGTGTGCCTGTCTGTAAAAGCCTCACAATTCAGATTTTTATAGAGGCTGCCATTTGGAAGCTGAAAGAAGAAAGAGGAAATATTTTTAGGCCACAAATGAATAATTGTGGTTGTGTGTCAGTATTCAAGATGGAGCAGTATTCCTGTGTCTGTCTCTGAAGGACACATATTTCAAGTCTACTGCTGTTTTGTGCTTTTTTCTATATACATATATACATATTTTCTAAATATATGAGCATATGTAAGTGTATATACTTTTATTTTATGTATACATGTTAAAAAAAAAAAGAAAAAGTGGAATATGGACCAATGATAAAAAGGGGTTGTTTTTCTCAGTAGGTGATTGATGGTTGTAATCTACAGCAGGCTTAGAGGTTTACAATGAAGAGCCCTGAAAGTTATCATTATGATTGAAAGGGTGTTTTCGTATGTGTGTGTGTGTGTGTCCATGCACATTCTTGTTTTGATTTGACACCAATCCTCTGGATTGCAGGGAGTTGAAATCATCTTTGCTGTCCTGCCCATATTTATTTGATGTAAAGACAGTTAAGCTGGGCAGCTAATGTAATCCAAATAACATTTCAGCAATCTGTCACATTTTGTGCTATACTGTACTTGACCAGATGTCTACTGAGGGACTGAAGGCAAATATTTCACACATTCTTATGTTGTTGGACACAAACAAGGCTGTGTAGACACCAGTCACTAGATCCACATAAACACAAACTGAGCTGCTTCTAAATGTGTTGTTAGGAAAATAGTATTTTGATGAATTACAGTGTCGTTTGGACAGTTCAGAAAAGTTTATGCTGTGTGTGTTTGTGTGTATATATAGATATAATACTCTGCAAAGATCTTAAAGCTTCGATACATTTATTTACACCATATTTACATAATAAATGAACTGGTTTTATTCAAGTCAAAATTTAAAACATTACTCATTCAACCTAATTGTGACACTACGGAAATAATTTTTTAGATGTTAAATTTGCCTCCTTTATGGTACAACTGCACAGCGTAGAGTGAATGCAGGTAAATTAACCATATCAGGGCTCGACATTAAGCCTTGCCATGACAAGTAAACAAGTAAATCTGTCATTCACTTCAAATAGTTACTTGTCTGGAAAGCAAACTGTGCAAATGAAATGTAATTTATTCTGAAGCAGTAATCTTTTCAGTGTTCTATTAGCTCTTACTTACTTCAGCATATCTGTGATATTTGCCCCATTAAATTGATTTCCAGAGATTTGTTTTTTGTTTTTTTACCTTCATAAAGGGCATTTTTTTCAGCCCTAACCTTATTGAATTTGTCATCTTTCATGTGAAATTCTTAAATTTTATTTTATCAATAAATTCATTTAGAATTATGAGACTATAGAGCTGTTACCAATCAAATGAAATCAGTATCAAGAAACTCCATCTTTCCACTTCAGAGGAAACACAGAAGTTACATCTGAAGTAGCATTTCGATGTATTTATACAGACTTTTTAATGAAACTCAGAGGTGACATGAATGCATTTACACTGCAAAATTACAACTGCATACATAATGTTATGAGATTGTTTTAAATAAGTTTTTTAATATGAAATGTTGTAATCTTATAAATGTCTTACTGTCAGTTTTGATCAATTTAGTGCAACCCCAAACTTTGGTGACCCCCAAACCCCAGACTGTACGGCCAACAAGTTAAAGGATTAGTTCACTTCAGAATTAATATTTCCTGATAATTTACTCACCCCCATGTCATCCAAGATGTTTATGTCTTTCTTTCTTTAAGTCGAAAAGAAATTAAGGTTTTTGGGGAAAACATTCCAGGATTTTTCTCCATATAGTGGACTAGGGTACAACGGTTAAAGGTCTAAGTTGCAGTTTCAGTGCAGCTTCAAAGGGCTCTACACAATCCCAGCTGAGGAATAAGGGTCTTGTCTAGTGAAACGATCTGCCATTTTCTAAAAAAAAAAAAAAACAACAACATTTATATACTTTTTAACCACAAATGCTCGTCTTGCATTACGTAATGATGTTGGAAAGGTCACGTGTGACATTCTAGTGTCTGCAAAGCGAATGTGCAAAGACTAAGCCAAACGTCCTTTACAAAAAAAAAGGTAAAACAACGATGTCGGAAGATTTTGAAGTTGGAGGAGAAAATGAGATGGAGTTTGTCATCCTACCACGGTGCTTCTGCCTATGTCACGCGTGACCTTTCCAACGTGATTACGTCATGCGTGGCAGATCACAGAGCTAGTGCAAGACGAGCATTTGTGGTTCAAAAGTATATAAATTTGAATTTTTTTTTTTAGAAAATGACCGATTGTTTCGAAAAAGACCCTTATTCCTCGTCTGGGATCGTGTAGAGCCCTTTGAAGCTGCAGTGAAACTGCAGTATGGACCTTCAACCCGTTGTACCCCAGTGAAGTCCACTATATGGAGAAAAATCATGGAATGTTTTCCTCAAAAACCTTCATTTCTTTTCGGCTGAAGAAAGAAAGACGAACATCTTGGATGACATGGGGGTGAGTAAATTATCAGGAAATTTTAATTCTGAGGTGAACTAATCCTTTAAATGTGTGTGTTAAGATTAGGTAGTTTCCATCCACCTATATTTATGCACATTTTTGAATATTGTATATATATATATAAAAAAAAAAAAACGCTGGAAATGCCAAGATGTGCATGAATTCTAAAAATGCACCTAAAAAAATGAATCGCTCAATTGAGGCAGATACATTTTTTATCTGATTAAAAGACGTGCATGAACTACAATGGAAACACATTTACTGAATAAATCCTCGATGCACAACAAAAAACTTGTGTGACTTTGCCTCAACAGTGGATGTGATTGGATAATTGGACTAACCAGCAGTCCAATTTCATTGCATAGCATCTCAAATGTTGATTTTATCATTCTGAAATGCCTGAGCCAAAGTCTGTCATCAGAATGATTTGGAATAATGACCTCCCAGAACTGTCTCACATGATTGCATTCCTAAACACCAAGCATCCTAACGCAAGATAACGCGACAACATTTATTACATTTCGTCTGTGCATTCTGAGATGCAAGTCATTTATGATGTAGGAAAAAAAGGGCCACCGTGGCTTCCCCTTTTGCATCAACTTCCAGTTTTATTACAGAAATTTTGCGCCAATTTCCCAGGAAGTGACAATTTTGTTCTCTTGAACACATGGGATGGAAACGCTGCTTTATTTGCAAATGTTTGATGGGTTAGTTCACCCAAAAATGAAAATAATGTCATTTATTACTCACCCTCATGTCATACTACACCCGTAAGACCTTCGATCATCTTCGGAACACAAATTAAGATATTGTAGATATTGTTGAAAAGTTATTTTGTTTTTTTTGGCGCACAAAAAGTATACTCGTCGCTTTATAATATTAAGGTAGAACCACTGTAGTCACATGAACTGTTTTAAATATGTTTTTAGTACCTTTCTGGGCACTGAAAGTGTAAATTAACTTACTGGCAATGCAGGCCTCGCTGAGCCATCGGATCTTATTAAAAATATCTTAATTTGTGTTCCGAAGATGAACGAAGGTCTTACGAGTGTAGAAGGACATGAGGGTGAGTTATAAATGACATTATTTTCATTTTTGAGTGAACTAACCCTTTAATGTGATATTCCAATTTTGTGCATAAGTTAAATTTGCAACTTTAAATGGAGGGGTAGAATTTCAGACAGTAAATCTGAAGGGGAAACCATGTTTTCATAAAAAGACAGATCATGTGACTCTTATTTTGACATTTCTTTCCATCTGTCATTGAATAAACAATATTTTTGTTGCCAACATACTTTTCCAGTTAATGCTTATCTGTTTTTCTAAACAATCTCTGCAGTTAAGTGTATTGATTTGGAATGTTGGATTAACTCAAGTAACATTGTTTGAAGTAATTGTCATCAGTGGTTTGCTATTGCATCATTTCGGGGTGACGGGGAGGGGTTCTCATCTCAGTCATCATGTTTATATGTGGATATGTTTCTCTGTGCTTGTGAAAACTCTAGAGAAACAATATTTTCATAAATGTCCAGACATTTAAAAGTTGTTGTGGGAATATGACAATATATATAAACTATGTAGATGATTAAATGTGGAATATAAGGCTTGGTGTAAGGCAAGCAGAGAAGTCGGTTTTCTAACCTGCCTTAACCAATCAGCAAGCTGCATGCCAATGTTTGTTCGCCAAGCATACATATTTAGATCCATTTTCCCAGCTGCACCTGCTTAGCGATGTGTAATTCCATCTTTTGACAGGTATTTATCTGAGGACATCATGAGTTTATTATAAAAGCTCAGTGGGACACATGCACACAAACACTGAGAGTAGGTCACTGGTTAGACGTCTAAGCTGATGGGAAATGATGAAATCATGCTTATAAGCCCAGAGCTCAGTTTTAAGCTCTTCCATACCTCAATCCCTGTTCTGACACTGCTTGGGATTTTAATACAAGTTCTCCCATTCCACAAACATGCTTGAATCGCTTATTGATCTATAGTCCAGCCTCTCTTTATCTGTCTTCGTGAAGGAATTAAACGCCTCACCTTGTCTGTCTTCATGGCAGCACAGCACATGTCAGTATTATTTTTTCCATGTTTGTGGCTGGTAGGTAATCCGTCTGAACAGATGTGTCCCAAATGGCATCTGCTATGCTCACTTCAGCTTATGTAACATGTTTGTGTCCTGAGAGGGCTGTGAAGGGCTCCATGCAGTCTGTGTGTGATATGGAAGCAGTTTGTGGAGGTGTGACTTTGAATGTGTCGAATTGTAAAAAGACGGACTGAGCTTTTTAAGTTCTGTGTGACAGAAGCATATGACTTGAAGTCCACCTATATGAGTAGGACTTTCATCTTCTCATATTACGTACATAAAATAGTTAATGTTGGCAGTGTTATTTTAGTATTATTTCTGTCATGACAACTTTTGGAGTGTTTGGCATGGTAATGGGTATGACAATGTTGTATGTTTGGTCTTAGCGGAATAGGTCTGCTACGCTGCTGCTGTAGGTTATTGTTGCTGCTGCTGCAGAGCAAGTACGGGACTTGCTACTGCCAATACATACACGACACACTGCTGTGAGCAAGTAAGACATGCTGCTGCTGCACAAATAGCGTACATGAATTACCGTAGCAGATCTATACAGGTGGAGCTGCGGAAGGTGGAGGGTTTCTGAAGCACGCTGCACCGCTAAGGCAATGCTACCAAAGTATTTTGAAGTTTGAGCATGCAAGCTCATTGGCTACTGATACAGTAGGAACCAATCAGCTGTGCCCTATAGATAACAATGTGATTACGAGCAGGTTGAGTTAAAGGACCTATTAGCCTGCGCCATCTAGAGTTTCATGACAGAACTTTGTATTCATATACCGTTATAGTGCTTATTAATATTTTGAATTAGCTTTTATTTTTATATATTTTTATTTGTATTTTTTATTGTTTTTATTTAAATTTTAGTTAAAGTTTTAGTAATCTGATGTGCTTTTGATATTTTTATTAGTTTTTCATGTTTCTAATTATTTTTACCTCAGTTTTAGTTTTAGTATTTTTAGTACTTCAACTAAAACTATTTTATATCAGTTTTTCTAAGTTTAAGTTTTTCATCTAATATTTAGATGGTATTTTATTTCAGCTTTATTTCAATAAATAAATAATAATAATAATAATAATAATAATAATAATAACAGTAAAACAATCTTTATAGTTTTTTAGATATAGTTTTTTATAGTTTTATAGTTTTTTGCTGTTCGTTAACATTAATGTATTAGTTATCATTTTCATTAACATTTAATTATCAATAATTTTACAGCATTGATGTTGGTTAATGTTACTTTTTATGTAAACATTAACATTTCAGTGATAAAAATATTTAAAGATAAATTAACAGTAGTTATATTACAAACAAACATGAATAACAATGAGCATTGTTATATTTATAAATGACCATTAACCTGATTAATAATTGCTTAAAATTGTTAGTTGATGATACACAATGTGAACTTTACACTTAAATGTTAACCTGAATTGAATCTTATTATATATATATATATATATATATATAAAGTGAATCTTCATTAATTAATTAATTTTCATTCATTCATTCACACATTCATTCATTTATTCATTCATTCATTCATTCATTCATTCATTCATTCAACAAATCAGACATTTTTTAATGCACAGAGATTCTGCTGAATTTTGTGGGTTGAATGTTGATTTTCATAGTACAGTAGACAGAAGATAGCTCCGTGTTCATGAACATTAGTAAGAGAGAGAATGATTTCCTTCAAGTGCATATACAGCCCCTCGTCACCTTTCATGTCAGTTTGCTGAGAGAGACTGTATTTAAAGCACATTCAGGAGAAACCAAAGTTTAAAGTAACCCAGCTAAATTAGCATGCTGGGTTAAGAAGGGCTGTAATGTTTCAGGACTCAGGGCTTGTCTCTCAAGGCCTTATTGAATGCTCTTTTTTCTTCTGTTTTTATAATTGGGTCACTGCTCTTCTCAGATGCCTCTGTGTGTTCTTGTCCTCCAGGGAGAGTTTGATGTTTTCTATTTCAGCAACCTTTGTCTTCTGTCTGCGAGACGCTATTTCATTTCCTTGTATGCTTGCTTAGCATCCTCTTCTGACAACCTCCCTCACCCCGTCTCTCAAACTGACAGCTTTTGTTTCACAGTCTGATGTGTATGTCAGTGAAAGCGTCTTGATAGATGATCTTACCTTTGTTATATCATAGAGTTTGTCGTTATTCTAATTTTTATTATCATTTCTTTCTCTCTCTAATAGCTGCAATTGTTTATATCGACATCCTTGTTTGTCCCATCATCTCGTCAGATTTTAAATTTGGGGTTAAAGCTAAGCTGGGACTTTGTTCAACATTCGTGTCAGCATTTTTTTTTTTCTTTCTATTTTACGGGTATATAATGGTTAAGGTTGTGATTCTAGTTGATAATACATGTGCCATAATTTTGAAATGTACTGTTTTGGGGGAGCCATTTTGGGGTAACCTCATAAAAAACTGTGCTTTAAAGGGGTCCTTGGTTATGATTTAAGTGTGTAATTTTGCTGTTTGAGCATAAACAACATCGGCAAAGTTATAACACTCAAAGTTCAATGCAAAGGGAGATATTTTCTTTTACAGAAATCGCTTTTTAAGGACTACAACAAATGGCTGGTAGGGACTACAGCAAGCTTCTTCCTGGGTTGGTGACATCACAAACCACAAAATTTACATAAACCCTGCCCCCGGGAACAAAGGCCATGAGGCCATGTTGGGCTGCTTTAGAGAAGAGTTGTTGTAGTAGAGTGTTGTTGCCATGCCGTCATTTTACGCTGGACTGCTTCACAAACGAGGGTCAATTCAACGCTGGATTTTCACAAAAGATTAACATGACGGCACATGCTAGTCAGTGAGTTGAGTCAACTCCACAGCAACTACATAAATGTATCCACTAGCCATTTAGAAACGTCCAGTTGCATTCTAAAAGTTGTAACTTCTTCCTGAGTCTCTCCATCAGTGTCCGACTCCGGTTTGAACAATGTAAGGCTGAACACCGTTACTGACAATCGTTATTTTGGCTGCGTGAGATTCTCCAGCTTTGTTGTTGTTGAGAAACCAAAGCGCGAGCTGGTAAAGCTCTTTTGGAAAGCGGGCCGGGAGCAGCAGCTCATTTGCATTTAAAGGGACACACACAAAAACGGTGTGTTTTGCTCACACCTAAATAGGGACACCCAAATTTGGCAAGCTATAATAAATGATCTGTAGGATATTTTGAGCTGAAACTTCACAGACACATTCTGGGGACACCAGAGACTTATATTACATCTTGTGAAAAGGGGCACAGTAGGTCCCCTTTAAGAAAGTTATTGACCCTGCTACAGTCATAAAGGTCTGCAGGGGTCCTCTCTATTATATCCTGTTTTGTTTCTCGCATGTTGGTTACACTGCATGATTTTGTTGGTCGCACCACATGACTTTGATTTGGTGGGCAAAAGTTTGTCATGTAATGACATGGATTCCTTCTAATTTCTTATATAAATCATCTGTACATTTTTTTTAGTGGCAAAATTAGCCTTTCAAGTAGTAGGACAGTTTACAGTGTTCATACATGCACACAAATGCCTCATTTTCATCACTGATGTTTTGAGTGACACACTAAGCTGCCTTCAGCTATTTATTTTTAAGCCATGCATGAGACCTCTCTAACAAGTAAGTAAAGTGGCCCTTCAGACGTACACTTGAACAGACTAAGAAGCCTTCAATCAATCAATCAATATGAAAATCAATCAGTCCAGCAAAGCTGATCCACTGTCTTTAAGTATGCCGTAAACTTCAGGCTGCCATTGATCGTAAGTCCATTCAATTATGAATGTTCCACATCAACACATTATGGACGTACAGTGTTTCAAAGACTCTGAGTACGAGTCATAGCATTAAAGACTAATGATTGATTGCGTTCATTGTCCCAGCAAAGAAATCTCATACATTCAGATTAAGTCAGTGCTGTCGGACTTAAAGCGTATATATATTAGTTTCTTTTTTTCCTCCTTCAGAGCTGCCCATCCACAAATCCAAGCTTAGACATAAAAGGCATAGCATGGATTATCTCTTCGCTCTCAACTCTCATTAGCCCTTCGGCCTGCAAAAAATTACAATTATTTTTGGTATGTGGGATATCTTTGATGAAAATTTACTAGATTTTTCCCTCCTCTCGCCCTCTTTCTGGAGTTTGTCATGTGTTTATCTGCAAAACGTTAATGTTGGGAGAAAAATCCTCATTAATTTTGTAGCAGTGGGGTGCCTTTTGCCGGTTTTTGCAAACAGGGATGTGTGGGTCGGGTATTGATCTGAAGCCCAACGCGGGCTCACTTGACTGACTGACTGCTCTGCTCTGGACTTCTGCCTTTAATGCGAACGCGTCTCGGTTAGACTTCATTAGAGTATCTCTTCAAAGACACGTCCCCCCGCTCGCTTTCGCTAGCATGCTAATGCTTAGACATTATCTGTGAATACATTATTCTAATGGAATTGCTCATTTAACATAAACTGCTTGGTGGAGAGGGATGGAAACGCTGTTTATGTGTGAAAATAAATTATATATGGGCTATTCATGAGTGAATGAATTTGTGCTTCACTTGGCTATAACTCTGAAATGGAATTGTGGTTGTTGAGTCGTGGAAAATTCCTGAAAATTTCCCTACATTAGTCTGCGGCACTCATCCAAACAGGTCCCGAGTGTTGTTCCCCAACAAAGGGCATTTTGTAATGGAATGTTCGAACTTCCTGTGTAACCCTGAGCTGTGTTGACGTAGAAAAGTTTTGAGATGCATACCACAGTTTGGCATACGCTATATGAGGTTGAGGTCTAACACCATGAGTTACGCAGCTCCACTGTACACATGAATTATTTAGTACCCATACACTTTAATTAATAATACTTTATTTAAGCAAGGTAGGTTTTTTTTTTTTTTTTTTTTTTCCCCACTCTGTGAATACACAGTGGGAAAACATGTCTTTTCAAGTTTTAAAGTGATATTGATCGAAAAACTGAAAGTCTAGATTATTTGAGTAGGGTAAAGCTTAAAAGCCAATGGAAACTACTTATATGTGACCATATTAAAACTACTTGTAATAACCTTTGTTGTCAGTTTACAGTTGTCTATATTAAAATATACCATACCATACCGTAAATACCATACCATAAATATTGTATCTAATGAATATCTTTACTTTAGAGAGTAAAGGTTTGCTCTTTGTCATTTAGTGCTGTGAAATAGGCTACAGTATTGAATTAAAAGGAATTCTGTCATAATTTATTCCTCATGTCATTCTTCTGTGGAACACAAAAGAAGAAATTGAGCAGAATCTTCTGGGGGTTGTGTTTTCGCCAATCATATTTGAATATGCGTGAATGCGAATTTTCAGCCAGTAGTGACCAATGACCTAAATATGACATATCACACAAGACTCAGAACTATTTTAGTTTTGAATTTTTACATTTCTTTTATTTCCATTTTATTTTCAATTTGTCTTTTCAGTTTAGTTTAAATTTATTTTAGTATTTTAGGTCTGGAAAAATAGAATGCGCTAACTGTTATTGTTACATTCCTGTCTTGTTTCCTTGGTTTTGTGTTGTAGGACTCATATTTTGAAGTGTATCCTTTTTTCCCCATTGTTTCACCACCTGCGTTTAATTTCCTGTTTTTGCCTTGTTTCCCTAGCCCCCTTGTTTGTTTCCATAGTTACCCTTGTTTGCTGCCATAGTGATTAATTACCCTCACCTGTCCCTTGTTAGCCCCTTGTTATCTTGTGTATATAAACCCTAGTGTTTCCTGTAGTGTTGTCAAAAGTATTGATATTTCGATATCGATACTAAAATATCTGAAACAGTTCCAATACTCATTTTCTGCAGTATCGATACACTGATACCAGCTGCGCGCTCTTGTTCTCTTCTCTCCGACTGCGAATTGACAGACACCCGCCTCCTCTCACTCACTCGTCTCATTTGCTTCGGTTGAATAGTGCTTGTATTGCGCATACTGTAATTTTACTCATTTCCGCAGGTTTCGCGCTCACACCAAAAGTGCACACACCACTGATCTATATAAGTGTCGCTCACATAAAGCCGCCTCTCAAACAGCGCGTGAGTACCAAATTGACTTCTTTTTGTGGCTTATTGCACTTAAATGGTCAAATACATACAAAATGATGTCAAAATGCCCATCTTGCCGAGTATTCAGGTAAATACAATCAGTTTTGGAATGTAAATAGTTGAGAGAAAACGCATGTATATTGGATCCATGCATAAGCTCTTAAAGTGACAGCAGCCTAATAAACCTGCCACTGTCTCTCATGTTAATCAGAGAACAAAAGACAAAGAAAAAATCACTTGCTGCTTTTGACTATATAACTCAAATTTGTAAGCATTAATCTTTATTTCATTTTTACAAAGAAGAATATCCAGTATTAATTAATTTATTTTACATTTGATTACTTTAATTTCTGTAGGAATTTTAACCTGGATACTACTGTTAGATCCACCTGAAAAACTTAAAGCCATGTTTATTTAGTTTTTTCTCTATATTCTATTGTAATTATTTGTGCTATCATTTGCAATTTGTTTATTTGTTCTTATTTTATTATAAAGCAGTGCTTTGAATATTTGAAGATTGCTCTTTTTATTTATATATCCCAACCATCCCAGCATAGCAACACTGGCTGGATGAAGGACATATTTTGGAAACCTTTTTGAAACCAGTCATTATTTTTGCAATTATTTTTGGTGCCGAAAAAGCTGCACACTTCACCTATTATATTACACTCATAGATGCTGATCCGAGGTGTGGACTGTTGCTGAAAGCTGCATCTGATGTAATCACACTTGTGACCGTTAAGTGACGAGGCCTGAAGGTGTGTGTTTATGTTGATGCTGGTATCTGCAATGCTGTGTATGCAAACATGCCAGTTTCAGCCCCTGCAGCGGCAGAGATTCTGCCGAGGTAAGGTAAAGTTTTGAGCTCTGCCATGCACAGACATCTGCTTCTCTCCAGCCCAGCAGTGCTTAGACATCTGCCCCCTATGCACCCCAGTACTCATAAACTATAAACACGTACTGTAGAATACAGTCTAATGACAAACAGGAACAGATTGGGAGAAATAATCGCCTCACCCCCCTCTTTTTCCTCTGTTCTTTCCTGTCAGCTTTTACACACACTCCTAATCTCAGTGCACCAGGCACTGTCTAGAGTATATTGTTTTATTTTTGTTTAGCCAAGTCATTCTTTTTTATTGTATTATCGCTGGCAAGAGTAGCGTTTAACAATCACCTTAAGTGGTTTAGAGTGAGACCAGGGGAGAGAGTCACATAAGAAGGATTGGGAATCGAGGTCTGGTTCCATTTTTAAAATGATACTGGAACCGAATGGCATTCAGTCTTTGAATATCTGAGTTCTTCAGCCGATGTGGACTGATCATCATAATAATATATGCAATAAAAATATTAGAGCCAGTGTCATGTTGTTTAGATGCACATGAAGAGTTTGTCATCATTTACACAACCTCATGTTGTTTCAAATCTTTATGACTTTATTTCTTCCATTAAATTTTTGTAGGTGAGCCTGGAAATTAGCATCACACTTGTTCCCTCAAAAAACAAAGAAACAAACAAACAAAGAAACAAACAAAAAATCCAATTGCTTGTGGATTGTTGCAGAAAATAAGCTCTGTGACCAACAAAGGTTTATGTTTATTACACATTTTGTTCAGAGGTATTACTGATGTATTTTATATCGTAGAATAAAACATAAAAATTAGGGCTGGGTACTGATACAAATTCCTCAATTCGATTTGATTTCACAAGCTTGCGATTCAATTCAGTTCCGATTTACATTCAATTTGATTTGATATCAATTAATTGAGGTATCAGTACAATACATGGCAAATTTTCTCAAGTAAAAAAAAATAAAAAATAAAAAATAAAATAAAACATAAACTAATGCTATAAAATACACAGGGAACCCCAGTTAGTACATTACTATAAACTTAAAGCTTAAAATTAACTGATTTGCAGTGCTGGGTAGTAACTGATTACATGTAATCTGGATTACATAATCAGGTTCCAAAAGTACTTGTATTTAGATTATATTACATTTTAAAATACTCATAATCAGGCTACAGTTAGGCTACTTTTTTATTGATTACATGATTACATGTTATTGCCACAATGGCAGTTAATTATTCATAATTCAATGATTCTCCCTACTACTACTAAAAAAAAAAAAAAAAAAAAAAAAAAAAATCTTTTTAATTTTCCTTTCTAAAATAGCCTACTGCTTATATAGGCCTACGTTCAGAAGGTCTTCCAGGTTTGTGGAATTGCTCACACATGCCAGCCACTAGTCATGAGCCTATCACTGAAAACTGAGACCCACACAGCATTTGATCACTGGATTTACACAAATCATTTCACTTTTAAGAAGTGTTTTCTCAACATTGCAGCACTGCATAATCAACTCCTGATGAACACAATTATTATTTGAATTATCACTCACTGAGTCATTTAACCATGTATTGGTGTCTTTAGAAGACTTTTGTCTTTCAAACACATTAAAATGTACAAATTCACGTCATTTCATATTTGCATGCAGTGCAGGGATTCCCCAACATTTTTGTCAGCTGAACCTCCTGAAATTTTAAGTTAATAAGTTATTAATAATAAAATTAAGTCAATAATAATAAATAATAAAATTAAGTTCACAGTTCTCTGATGTCAGTTAATGGTCATGGCATGCAGGTAAATAAATCAAATATATTTTTTAAAATCTTTTTAGTAAGTTTTTTTTTTTTCTCCGATTTTTTTTATTTTAAAATGATTTATTTTAATGTTAAATTTGTATCATTTAATTACTTAATAGCTTTTCATTAAACTCACGAAACCCCTGGCCTGCAGTTCCATCACAAATCCCAGTCTTGGAAACCCTGACGTAATGTAATATTTAATGCACTTCATGTTGATGATAAAAAATGGAATATATATTTTTTTTTTTTTTTTTTTATATATCAATATGGTAAAAGATTATCCTATTCAAATCAATGTGATAAATGAGTTTGGTTAAAAGTAATCAAAAAGTAGTCAGATTACATTACCTTAAATATGTAATGTAATGGATTACGTTTCTAACTACATTTTTTTTGTCATGTAATTTGGAATCAGTAACTGATTACAATTTGTAAGTAATATACCCAGCACTGCTGATTTGTATAGGCTACTTACTTAAATTACATATAAGGGGCCCTATCATACACCCGGCGCAATGCAGCGCCAGGTGCGACGCAAGTGTTTTTTGCTAGTTTCAGCCCGACACAATTATCATTTTCACGTCCTGCACCACGTTGTTTAAATAGCAAATGCATTTGTGCCCATTTGTGTGCCCATGGGCGTGCTGGCCTGAAAACGAGGTGTCAGGCGCATTGTTGGCGTGTTGCTATTTTTAGGCAACTGAAATAGACTGCACCATTGACCAACTAAAACTCTGGTTTAAAGTTAATGGCACAATATTTTTGTTATTTAAAGAGTGTGTTAGTAATATGCACCTATAGGTGCGCGTACACTCTGCTTATTACACACACAGAGACGCGCAGCAGCACACAAACATGCCAAATATTAAAAATAAAAGGATTACAATGTAAAAGATTATTATTGTATGCATAAGAATAAAAATGCTTTGGTAGAATCCGGCTTGTCCCGTATCTGTTTCCTCGCTAGAGGAGTGTTCAGCGCAAAAAGAAAAAAGAAAAAAAAAACCCTACAAAAATACATCATCCCTGCAGCACTCTCTGCAAAAGAAGATATGTAGCATATAATTAGGGATGCACAGGTATTAAAATCCTGGCCTATACTAATAATCTGGTAATTATTCTGATGTTATGCCTGATAACAAATTAAATGTCTAAAATTAACATTTTATACTACTTTGTGTAAATAAATATTTTTTTTATGCTACAAGTGAATTTAGGCATCACAACATTATAATGTACATTATGAAAACTGAATATAAGATTTGCTCAAGATTACATTTTAACAGTGTTTTTAAAGATGAAGATATATATTAGTAAAAGTTTTTTTCTACAGCTAGCAGATATGATACAGATATATCATACATCCCTATATATGTATAATAATTGTAAATGTGAATGGATGCTTTGTAAGGCATACTTCACACAACCTATCATATGGATTCACAAGTCACCATTAAAACACTTATATGATGTTTTAATGGTGATTTTTTTTTTTTTTTTTTTTTTTTTAACATTTATTTTATTTTTTCAAGCTTGATCACTATGAACATCTGATGCCTCCAAATTGTTCCTTTTGTGTTACACTAAAGAAACCAAAAACAGCAGCATGCTGGTTTGGAGCGACATGAGGGTGAGTAACTACATGCAGTTTGTCAGGCTTGATGTGCCTAGCACTGCAGCATTTAACTGGTTTACACTCCCATAAGCAAGTGTTAATGGTGCTGGGTGTGTTTTATTACTGCAGTGGAGGGAGTTAAACGTGAGGTGTGTGTGTGTCATTAAGACTCAGTCTGCACACGGCTCGAACTGACCTGACGAGAACTCAGCTCTGCTTAATATGCCAGACGCTCTTGTCTTCCTTAGACTAAGCAGCCAGACAAAATATGATGCAAGGCAATCGAGCATCCCAGACTGTGATGTTGGAGTTTATTTCCATGTCTGCCGCTCTTATCTAAACATCTCCTGCCAGATTCCAGCAGATAGCTCTTAATAGCACCAATTTATATGATTAATTATGACTGTCAGAGCTAAAGGAGGTTTCACATCCAGTTATTTAACATGTCTTTCAGAGTTTAAAAAAACCTCATCCTTCCACTACATCTTTAAAATAATAATGTTGTTCAATTCTGTGCGCTTATTCGCCCATTTTCATTCTTGTTCATTAATACAACCTCACTAATTTCAAGCTTTAAAAATTTGCATATGCATGCAAATTAACACCTCTAAGAGAAATCTTGTCTGAAATAGTTTTGCGATCAGAGGTGACTGACAGGGTGATGATCCCTGTGTGATTTTGTATTACACTGTGTTTTTTTTTTTTTTTTTTTTTTTTTTTTTTAGATGAAAGAGGGGTTGTATTTACTGTAGTTCCTTGTCCATCCTATAGGTGGCAGTAGAGCTTTTAATGTCAGTATGTGCACATGCTGAGCTAAGCACTCTCTTCCTTGAGCAAAAGCAGTGCGTCTTGACAGCTTGTCATAACTAGCCCATGTTCTTTTAAACACTAAAACAAGAGGCGTCTTTTGACAAGATGGTCACTTTTTTTCCTCACAGGATTGGAACAAAGACTGGCTTCAAATGTCTCCCTTCTAAACTTAGCACAGGGCAGCCAAAGCTAGTATTTTTCTCAGACAAATTATTATTACTGTTTTTCAAACTTGAATTAGGGATTTAAACAAACCCTTAACCTTAAGTATTGCACTATGGATGTGAATGATACCTGAGGAGAGATGTGTTCATAATAAAGCTCATTGTTTTATTAGTATCCTTTGGCTGAACCAAAATGTGTCAAAATAACATTATGGTCCAGACATTGATTACATCTGTCTCTCATTTTCCTCTCAGATCTTCCTCTTTATCTCTAGACCCTAAAATCTCTCTGATCAGTTGAATCCTTGAGGGCTTATTATTATAAAACGTCTTTTGAGAGTGCTGACAGAATCACTTTTGACCTGTCATGTCATGATGGATGACGTTATACTTTGATTGTACTTTGGGAGACTTCATGCGTTTGTTTGTCTGTCATGAAACTAAAGTCATCTGGCATTCCCCTTTTTGGTTAATGATCAGACTGAGGCTGTTCTTCCTCTGTGAACCATTTACGTATGTCTATTGCTCCATTGTGTGTGTGTGTATTTGTGGATTTGCATGCATGCACATGTTAACCAAGGTGAAAGTATTGTGAACTAGCTTGAAGGTCTAATTCATCCCCAAAATAAAATCCCTTGCTCATCTTTGTCAATCCAAACTGGTTTACCTGTTGCTAATTTTGTAAAAAAAAAAAAAAAAAGGCAGTTGTGGTGATACTGTATTACAGGATGGTACATTAGTGTCTGATATAACCATCCATTTCACTTTTTTCCTTACATTCAACACATATGACTATAAAATAATACAATAAACGTTAACTAAATAACATAAAATGTAGCACTAAACACCTAATGTACCTAAAATACATTACTACTGATAGCAAAAATAAGAAACAAAACTAAAGAAAATATAATCATCACACAGGGCTTCTGATAATGTGCTTTTACGTTTTTTTTTTTTTACTGTATATTATATGGTAATTCATTTTTTTTCTTTCAAAATTCATACATTTGACAGTATTTTACAGTCAAATTACATTTAATGCAATGTTAAAGGGTTAGTTCACTCCAAAATGAAAATTCTGTCATTAATTACTCACCCTCATGTCGTTCTACACCCGTCCTTCGTTCATCTTCGGAACACAAATTAAGATATTTTTGATAAAATCCGTTGGCTCAGTGAGGCCTCCATTGCCAGCAAGATAATTAACACTTTCAAATGCCCAGAAAGGTACTAAAGACATATTTAAAACAGTTTATGTGACTACAGTGGTTCAACCTTAATGTTATGAAGCGACGAGAATACTTTTTGTGCGCCAAAAAAACAAAATAACGACTTTATTCAACAATATCTAGTGATGGGCGATTTCAAAACACTGCTTCATGAAGCTTCGAAGCTTTACGAATCTTTTTTCAAACTGCCAAAGTCATGTGTTTTCAGTAAATGAGGCTTCATTACGTCATAAGTGTTTTGAAATTTCAGTGGTTCACCACTGGGGGGCGTGACTTTTTGCAGTTTGATGCACGCTCTGAACCACTGATTCAAAACAAAAGATTCGTAAATCTTTGAAGCTTCATGAAGCAGTGTTTTGAAATCGCCCATCACTAGATATTGTTGAATAAAGTCGTTATTTTGTTTTTTTGGCACACAAAAAGTATTCTTGTTGCTTCATAACATTAAGGTTGAACCACTGTAGTCACATGAACTGTTTTAAATATGTCTTTAGTAGCTTTCTGGGCATTGAAAGTGTTAATTATCTTGCTGGCAATGGAGGCCTCGCTGAGCCATCAGATTCCATCAAAAATATCTTAATTTGTGTTCTGAAGATGAACGAAGGTCTTACGGGTGTGGAACGACATGAGAGTGAGTAATTAATGACAGAATTTTCATTTTTGGGTGAACTAACCCTTTAAAGAATTTACAATTCTTACAGTTAACCAATTAATGTTTTTACTGTACCATTTTTAGTCTTTTTCTGTAAAAATTATAAAAATTTTTACAGTGAGAATATTCATAGTGACCAGGTTGCTGTCAAAAAAAAGCACCTAAAAAAGCATCAGAAAATACATTTCATTGAAAAACAGCACACGGTTTTCGAACAACATTGGGTGAGTAATTCATGACAGAATTTTCATTTTGGGTGAACTATCTCTTCAAATAAAAAGCGGTATCTAATGTGTTGATGCTATTAGCATTAGATTAAGCTTCACTGCCTTGACAAATTATGATTCTAACACATTGCCGACATATGTTTTGCATTGATTTTCTCCATCATTTAATCAATATGAACTGCCCATGAGTGATATTCCAAGCTTTAAATATGCTTTGCAGTAGACTGCATATTTTCAAACGCAGGACGCATATTCATCCTCATTAGTATTTAGATTGTTTTTTATTTCACATAATTTACAGATAAATACTGTATATGTGCATTTGGCTGAACCTGATCCATTTGTGATGTATTCATTCCAGGTGTAAATTGGATGTCGTGTGGGAGTTCACATCAGCTGTTGAATGCCAGCTTGACCCGTCCTTCTCATTTGAGTGACCCTGTCTACATCCAACGCACTGTACCTGAACATCTGTGTGAGGTGGCCTGGGACATCTGTATGATGGACTGACATCTGTGTTCCTGTAAGTATGTGCGAGTGTTAACAAAATCTGATGCAGCAAAGACAGAGCATTAGAGATTAGAAGGTGAAATTTAGATGTCAATATAATATAATCGCCGCATCAAATGTGACGGAGTCCAAGTAGAGCTAGAGCCGGAGAAAGTGAGGGAGTGAAAGTAGGCCTATTCTCATCCAGTGGCAGCGCACCTGCACGGCAGGACAGTGAGAGGAGCAGGTGCGTGGCAGGTGGCCCCACACCTGTCCACACTAAGGTGAGAAGAGAGACAGCTGGCGCCCTGAGTCATCTGATGGGGAGAGTTCAATAACCGCTTGTATAAAAGTCTGTCTTTACAGCTCATATGGCTCTTGGCAAAGCAGACGCACACCTCTCCTTGTTCTAGCAAAGTCCCTTAATAATAAAGAGGCTGTCCACCACCTGTGCGCTCTGCCAAATATATGAGGTGTTATGTAATTTACATGCTTTGGGAAATCAGGTTTAATAGTAACCTGTAATTCAAATGGTGGAAGCTTTTAATATGTGGGTTGAATAGAAGCATACAAAAGGACAGGATCTGATTTGAAATTTTCAATAAAGCAAGGCATTGTAGTCAAACTGGTCACATTAAAGCTTATTCTGGACAAAAACTTTCCATTTAAACAGGAAGAGATTGTCTGACTACAGTTGTCATATACAAGGGCTTTTCAAACTTGAAATAGTTAACCCTGGGTCATTCTAAACCCTGGGTAAATGGAATCCTTGGTTATCTTGCTTTACATTTCACACTGCTCATAATTTACCCCGGGTTAACAATTAATCCTGGTTATTCATAAGCTGACGTTTCACATTGTACATTCCTAAACCCTGGGTTAACGTTCTTATTTGCATATTTGTGGTGTCACTGTCATTAGGGCTTTTCACACTGTGCTTAACCCTGGGTTATCGATGTTCTAAACACCGCTTTTAACCCCGGGTAAAGGAACGTTTCACACTTGTAATTTAGATGCGGGGTTAGCACTGCTTTTTACCTGGGGTTATGAAACCCTGCTCCGGAGCAGGGTTAGCACCGTTTTTTTTTTTTCTTTTTTTTCCCACCACTTTTCACTTGTACAGTGTGAAACCATGCAGTGTTAGAATGTTACAACTTGATGCTTAGCAACCTACAACCAATTGCGTGCCTTATATTCATGCGCTTTGGGCAGTCATGGAAACACCGCGCAGTGTATATAAACAGTCGTTTCTGCGTATGATAGGAAAAATGTCAAACAGCGATGGAAAACGCAACAGTTGAAGTGAAGAAGAGACTGTCATTCTTGTGACAGTTAATTCAGTTAATTCAGAGAAAAATCTTTATATTACAGTCAGCAATGAGGACATGCAATGCTAGAGCCTTTATGTAAACAGGTCACATGCTGCGTTTGTCCAGTCAGTAACACTGACACCATAAATATGCAAATAAGGACTTTAACCCAGGGTTTAGGAATGTGCAGTGTGAAACAGCAGTTTATAAATACCCTGGATTAACTGTTAACCCTGGGTATAGTATGAGCAGTGTGAAATGTGAATAAAGAATAAAGATTCCATTTACCCGGGGTTTAGAATGACCCAGGGTTAACTATTTCAAGTGTGAAAAGCTCTATTGACAGCATGTGACCTGTTTACACAAGCTCTAGCATTGCGCATCCCCGTATTGACATCTGTACTATTGAGTTTATACTGAATGAACATTTGGACTATAAAGGTAAGAACGAAACACTCTTTTTCACTCAAATTGTCGTGTTTTCTGTCAGCATTTGACGGTTTTCCTCTCAAACTCTGAATTTACTGTTTTCGTGATGTAGTTTTTCCTCTCAAACGCTGAATTTACTTTTTATATACAATATGCAGTGTTTTCGTGACTGTCCAAAGCAGGCAAATGCGAGTACACGTTTGGTTGTCTGTTGCTAAGTGTCTAGCTGTAAAGCCCGGAACACACCAAGCCGACGCCGACAAACTAGTGGCGACGAAAGCAGACTGCGGGGTTGGCTCAAGTCAGCAGCGTCTGGGTCCAAAGTTGCCCTGACACACCAAACCGATGCTTGACACCCGTCAGCCAAGTAGCACGTCCATTCTGCGCCTGCGTAAGAAGAAATGCCTTTCCGTACCAGCAGGTGGCAGTAGCTGAACAACCAATCAGAATGATCAGATGGCCCGACTGACTGATGAGCTCCATGTCGAATTGGCCGAAAAAAAGCCGATGAGGACCAACTTCAGCCAATGGTGCGGAACACACTAAGAAAACTTAACATTCTCCGGGCTTAACATTCTAACACCACATCGTTTCACACTGTAAAAGTTTGGCATCGCAATGCGGGGTTAACACCGCATAAGCGGTGCTAACCCTGCCTCAGAGCAGGTTTTCATAACCCCGGGTAAAAAGCGGTGCTAACCCTGCTTCTAAATTACAAGTGTGAAACATTCCTTTACTCGGGGTTAAAAGCGGTGTTTAATATGACTATAACCCGGGGTTAAATGCAGTGTGAAAAGCCCTACATACATAGTCTTTAATATTTAAATTGCTTGCATGTTTTAGGATTTTTCTGACATATGTGTCACATAATTTACAGTTATATGTAGGCTATTATGTGTAAATTTGGCTGAAAATTGGGTAACGTGACATCCAAGGTCCAAAGTGACCAACCACAATTTGTTATTGTAATGTGACATTTAGGGGCAGGAAATCTGAAATTGGGCATAATTTTGAACAGAATATAAAGAAAAATATCCTGTTTAAAATAGTATTTACAAAGTGTTTTATAGAAAACATAATTAACAATAAAAAAAATAATGTGAAATTCTATGAAAAATAGTAATAGTAATAGTAAAAATAATATAGAATTAAAAAAATAAGAACATAAAATGCATAAAATAATACAATAGATAAAATAAGACAAATAAATACGAATAAAATTATATAAAATGCTTAAAACACGTAGTAATAAGCAATTAGGGAGAGAAAAATGTCTCAAAAAAAAAAAAAAAAGTAATTGATGTCATCAACCTCACAAATGTTGGCAAATCAAGTGATTTAAAAACCTGTGCATACTGACTGTGTAAAGCCAGCCATTCGTTTTGGAGCTTATTATTTTGAGACAGCTATTGCCATTTTTGTGTGCAATATGCCCCAGACAGTCGATGAACGGTCAGTGGGCGGCCCGACTCTATCACTCTCTTGCTGTGTCCTTCTCTCAGGCATGTCTGTCCATGGCTCAATTTTCCATTTTTACTTATGATCTGTAGTGAGACTGACCCCTGACAGGAGAGGGTCACATGGCAATGCTCGCGCACCAGGGGTCCAAGACATTTACAACTGGTTGTCATGGCAGCAGTATGAAATTCTGGGAGTGACAGGTCTGGTGAATGCAGTCTGGATACTGGCCTAAACCAACTGTGAAGAGTCTGGAGATTTGTGGTGTACGTTATATGTGTTGTGTGTTTTTCTGTGGGTCAGTTTAGTATGTTTTTTCTTGTTTCACAGTATTTTTACTACCAGCTTTTATTTAAAGCCCTCAAGGTATTTAGATACCTAGAAACCTGGAAACGCAATTTCAGATGTTGAATATTAGTTTTCTTTGATCTTATTTCAGACAAAAGCATGCCTGTCAGATCAGGTCATTACAATTAAATGGTTAGTTCACCCAAAAAATTCTGTCATTAATTACTCACCCTCATGTCGTTCCATACATGTAAGACTTTTGTTCATTTTCAGAACACAAATTAAGATATTTTTGATAAAATACGATGGCTCAGTAAGGCCTGCATCGCCAGCAATAACACTCCCTTTTTCAGTGCCCAGAAAGCTCTTAAAAACGTATTTAAAACAGTTCATGTGACTATAGTAGTTCAATCCTAATATTATAAAGCGACGAGAATACTTTTTGTGTGCCAAAAATAACAAAATAACGACTTTATTCCACAATATCTAGTGATGGGCGATTTCAAAACACTGCTTCATGAAGCTTCGAAGCTTTACGAATCATTTGTTTTGAATCAGTGCCAAAATCACATGATTTCAGTAAACAAGGCTTCGTTACATCATAAGTCTTCTGAAACTTCAATAGTTCACGTGACTTTGGCAGTTTGATACGCGCTCCGAACCACTGATTCGAAACAAATGATTCGTAAAGCTTCAAAGCTTCATGAAGCAGTGTTTTGAAATCGCCCATCAATGGATATTGTTGAATAAAGTCGCTATTTTGTTATTTTTGGCACACAAAAAGTATTCTCGTCGCTTTATAATATTAAGGTTGAACCACTGTAGTCACATGAACTGTTTTAAATATGTTTTTAGTAGCTTTCTGGGCATTGAAAAAGGGAGTGTTATTGCTGGCGATGCAGGCCATTGGATTTTATCAAAAATATCTTAATTTGTTTTCTGAGCAATTAGTAATTGAGTAATTAATGACAGAATTTTTATTTTTGGGTGAACTAACTCTTTAAGTATGTGTCTGATGTTTTGTACTAATTTCCTAATAAGGAAATGTAGTATTGCATGTTTATACAATCTGAAATATTTTAGCAGTAATAATACTTTTATATTTTCTGAAGAAACTGTCCAAAACAGAGTTGTTGTGGGCAGTTGCCAGTGTGTTTCTATATGTTTGCTAAGGTGTGAGTAGTTTTTAATAGGAATGCACAATATATCGCTATCGAGTAATGATCACAGCAATAGCAAATAACAACAATCCAACGATCCAATTAATTCCCAATGGATAAATCAAGTCCTGCCCTACATTTTTTCTTGTTTGAGAAACCGTTTCAGTTGGATATACATCACAATAGGGAAGAAAAAACTATCCTTTTCACGCCAATTTTAATTGTGCATGCCCATTTCCTCTATTTTTATCTTTAGATTAACTTTGCATCATCTTAAGTTCACTTTTTTATTTTTTAAAATGCTACTAATTGAAAAAAAAAAAAAAAAAATTTCAAAATGATTATCCATTTTCATACTGTGCACTTTCATGTTGTGATGCTTAAATTCACTTGTAGCATTTTAAACTATCAGTTTTAGTTTTCACTGTTTTTCAGTTTTTATTTATTACAAACTAGTATAGAATTTTAATTTAATAGTATGCTTAATAAAGGGATAGTTCACCCAAAAATGAAAATTTTGTCATCATTTACTCACCCTCAAGTTGTTCCAAACCTGTATATATTTCTTTGTTCTGCTGAACACAAAGGAAGATATTTGGAAGAATGTTTGTAACCAAGCAGATCTCTTGACTACCATAGCAGAACAAAGAAATTCATACAGGTTTGGAACTACTTGAGGGGGAGTAAATGATGACAAAATTTTCATTTTTGGGTAAACTATCCCTTTAATAGTATCCGTTCTGTTATATTTAGCAGTATAGTAGTAAATAATAGTATTTTAATAGTATTTTTTAAATATAATAGTATGATTTTTGCTTTAGCATGCTTAGTAAGCACCACTCTTTAAGAGTTGTGCTTCAGACCAAAAAACAAATATCCATCAGGCAATGTAGTTTCTTCCTGCAGTTGTACAGTGCATGGTTTTCAAATAATTTCCAGATTTCAGAGTTTCAGTCACTACTGTCTCAGTTTGACACCATTGTTCTCTTCCCTGAGTCTTGCTCTTTTTCCTGTTTATATTCCAGTACACTGTAGCTTGTTAGTCTGGGCAGCAGGCAGAGATGAGGTCTTCCAGTTTGAGGTGGATGAAGGTGGCGTTCCTGAGCAGTTGCTGCCTGTCTGTTAAAAGGAGTCCCCTACTTCGCTCTGCAGTGACCCCAACTGTAATGATGTATCTGTGAAGACACACACACACACACACAAGCAGCAGCAGCACAAGGAAATTACCCTACGGCATGCAGCCAACACATCCGTTGGAAGGTGATCCAGACCGGCTGTATATTTACATCAGTGGGACATTCCAATTACATTCTCTTTAGGAATCCTAGTTTTCCTACCTTTTTTTCCAGAGCTGTGTCCTGCTTAGCTTTGTCCACCTTGTGCCTAGTGAGTCCCCACAGTTTTGGTGATGAATCACTCCTGGACAACAAGTCTTCAATAGAAGTAGGCTGGTATTGTGTTGAGGCACTCTGCCATGGATCTTGTTATAATAGAGCTGAGAGTGCATCCTGCAAAAGCAAATGTCAATGCCACTCCCTAGGGCTGCGCACAATAGCCTCCTGTTTTTCTCTACCATGATGCCTCAGCGACAACCAGCATACACAAAGCCACATGTAACTCTGCATGCTGTTATTGTCGGGGTTTCCATGGCAACATCCGAAAGGAGCATTGAATGAAATCCCATTTAGTCTTGTAACTCTCACCTGTGGGGTTAGGAACAGCGGTGAGGTGTGGAATGGGCAGAAGAAGTGTGGAAGAGTAATCAAAGGATGTTCTATGCGCCCGAGGTGATCCGCATTGACAGCAGAATCCAGCTGATGCTCTTTAACCCAGGTTTGGTCTACACAGGCTGGATTAGTGTGTTTACATTTGACT
This sequence comes from Mylopharyngodon piceus, assembly GCA_039654765.1. Lineage (NCBI taxonomy): Eukaryota > Metazoa > Chordata > Actinopteri > Cypriniformes > Xenocyprididae > Mylopharyngodon > Mylopharyngodon piceus. Next base: position 6,313,279 of record CM077448.1, on the reverse strand, counting down.
GTAAGTGAAGAAAGTAGTTGGGCTGAAATATTTATCAAGGAACGAATCACACCATTGGTCCTCAGAGTCACGGCCAGTGACACTTCACTTCAAACGTGTTTGTGTATGTGTTCAGTCATCCCAGGTTTTCCCCTCACAAATACTCATTGACCTAAAAGCCCATTCAACCCTCTGAAGCCATGCCCTGGGTCAGAAAAAGTGTTAAGTATAGATGAGATGAGGCACGCAACATTGAGGACAGACCCATCTTCACAAATGGAAACTTAAACTTCAAACAAGAGACATATATATACCATTTCAAAGGGAATTTTTATAAAAGCCCATCAGCCATATGACAGGTTTTCTGAGGACTCATGTGTTGTGACAGGCCTTAACACCCTCCGGCAGAGTTCTGATTGGTTGAATGACTGAAGCATGGTGTTTTATGTCTTAATGGGCTTAGTATTGCTCCTCTACCTCTGTCTGCTTGTAGCTAAGAATTTAAGCTCGTTGAACCATAAGTCAATTCATAAAATGGCCATATGTCAGGTATACATAAATGTTCTTTGACTCATGCTTTTTCACACAGTGCTTCATGAAAAATCTGTGTAGTCAAGTGTTTACGTGAGTGGTGGTTTCACAAAAGCTTTTGATTATGACACTTATTTTCTCATTAACATTCACAATGTCTTGAATCAGGATTCAGTTTTGATTTAAAATACAAATCCGAACTAGAATATGAAATTCGAATGTAGAGTCCGAGTCAGAATTTGAATGTAGAATTCTAATGCAAATTGAATCCAAATTGCAGAATCTGAATTTGAATTTAGAATCCGAGTGCAAATCTGAATCTGAATTTAGAATTCAAATGTGAATCTGAATTCAAATTCAGAATCTGAATCAAATTGAATTACTGTAAATCAATTTTCATTTCAGTTGATTCTGATTTGACTAGATTTTATATTTATATGCTCATAGGTTTCAAATTAATACATTCACTAAAAGACATATGTTCAAATATCTGAATTATTTTAAGAATTGGTATTAGTTTTCAACCAATGTATCACCGAAGCCATTATTATCGGCCGATAGTTGCCTTTTTTTAAAAAATAATAATAATAATAATCGTTTCAACCACTTCTGTCCTGATTTCTTCGAGGGGAGGGTCTATGGGCAGGTAAATGTTTTTTTTTTTTTCTTTTTTTTTTTTCAGATCTTTCGATCTAATGGACAAAATAAGCTTGTGCAATTTACACATGAACGCTACCGGAGACAACGGAAAAATATACGGAGAGCAGCAGCTTTCGTTTCTGCTCTGACAGCCACAAAACCGGCTGAACGCGGTGAGTGCGTGTTAGAAATCAGGAATGGTGAGAGAACATTGTGCTTGGTACTGTTTTCTTCTTCAAACCAAATTTGGGTCTTCAGCCAACAAAGTTTAAATCTCGTTTGGCTAGCACACTTTCCATAATGTTTACGCGTTAGTTCAGTAGGCGGAGAATGACGGTCTTTAGTGGCTGTTCGAACACATTCAACCACATGAGCATTTCCACTATGCAATCTGTTTGAATGCGTTTTCAGCTACCTCTGGAAGTGGTCGAAAGTGGACAAGCTGTTTATTTTATTTATTTACATATTTAAGTTCTTTTTATTTTTTACCTAACCCTAAAGATGCACTTGTATAACTGACGTCTTTGTGTTTATGTGAGTGTGTGCAGAATTTAACCTGCAAAATGAGTTGGTTATATTTATTCCGTTTCAGAAAGGTGGGCAGCACTATTTTGCAGACGGATTTAGAGTGATCAGTCCAGATTTGCATTGTGTTGGAGGAGAACAGGGAGAGAGGACCAAAATTGTGGGAGAGGTACGAGTCACTGTCAGCCATGCATGAATAAAACACCCACCGAGTCAACTGCTTGGTTGCCCGCGGCAACAATGTGTTTACAATGCTGACTGTACAGAGATGGGGAGTGGAGGCTTATGGGGGAGCAGCAACTGTATCACCACCAGCAGCACCAAGGTAAAGCCAGAACCGCATAAAGCTCCTTTTATCTTCTCCTCCGCACTGCCCGTATCCTCGCACTTCATTTCCTGCAAGACAGCGACCATCTCAAGGTTTTCTATTTAAAACCATATTTATATTCAGGCTCATGTGGACGGTCTGCCTCTCCAAAATGTTTCACTCATGTGGTATTTTATTGAGAGGAGCTGACCTGCTTTTCAACTAGTTTCTTTCTATAGCTGGGATGACGTTAATACGCTTCAATCCAGGAATTTAAAAATAAAAGTCTTTAAATGATTTCAAAGACATTGACTATGCCAAAACACACAGAGTAGACGTCAAATGGAGGTCTTTCCCATAACAGATTCATTGTTGTCTACCATGCTGTCCTCTGGTCTGGCCTGCTGAGCGTTTCCCTTAGGACCGTAGGGCAGTTCTGCTTCATATCACAGCCTACTTCTGATGCTCAGAGGTTACTAAACAGAGGAGATGTGGGGTTTCGTCTCCTGCTTGTCAGATATAAATTAGGTGCAATCTGGTGGTGATTAGATTAATTTAGTCTGCTGCATTTATGCGGCATGTCGAAAGCCCCAAGAGAGAGTGGCGAGGAACTACCACACCACACCACACAACTCAGCCATGCCATCTTCTTTCTCTCTGAGGGATAATTTACAGACAAGCAGTATAATGCCAGATCTCAAACCGTGCCAGATCTCAGTGGGAATTAAGAAGTTTAGTGTTCCAGCTTTCTGATGCCACAGACGAGCAAGAAGATGAAATGGGTCTACTGGGGAACTCTGGGAAGCCTGTTTGAAATCTGACACATTGAAGTGATCTTAATGCAGGGTAGCACTGTTTGCTTGAGAGGGGATGTGTGTTGGGTTAATTAAGCTTCGCTTAAGATGCGCTTCTAAATGGATGACAGCAATGTCAGCCCTTAAGTAAATGATTCCTTGTTTTTATATTTCATTTGGACATTTACGGTTTTATTCCTCTGAGTATGAAGGTATGAAGTTTACAATGTTTTCTGATGACAACAATGCCAGGAAAGGGCATGGTTTTAGTCTGTGCTGGTCACCTCTTACACCTCCACACCCCATGCTGACCTTGTCACCTGATCCAGGGCATGTTTTGAAAGCTGAAACCTCTATATACGTCCTCAGTGTTGCTGTGAAAGAAACGGTTATGACAGCAACATCAGCTCAGACAAACTCGCTGACCTCCCTCCCTCCCTGTAGATCTGTGCATTTCACTGAGAGCAAAGATAAACAAACAGTGTGAAGGCAGACGAACAGGATCTAAAAGTAGAGGTTAGGAGACAGGAGGAGACGAGACAAATTAAAATGAGGCAAGACAAGACAAGAATAGATCAGACAAATCAAGAAGGAAAAGAAAATATGGAAAACGAGAAATGAGACTAGAAGAGACGAGAAGATATTAAATAAAAGTGAGATGAGACAAAGTAGGCCATCTGAGATGAGACAAGAGGAGATGAGACAAGTTGAATTGAGAACAGATGAGGTGAGAGTGAGATGAGACAAGAAATTATGATTTAAATTAAGATTAGATTAAATAAATGGAGAAGAGATGAGACAAAGTGAGATGACACATGAAGAGGTCAGGGTAATTGAGATGAGAAGAGAGGAGACAAATTGAGAAGAGAAGAGACCCGCAAGATGAATATGAGGAATTATGTTTTTACAACCCGAATTCCGGAAATGTTGGGACATTTTTTAAATTTGAATAAAATGACAACTAAAAGACTTTCAAATCACATGAGCCAATATTTTATTCACAATAGAACATAAATAACATAAATGTTTAAACTGAGAAATTTTACAATTTTATGCACAAAATGAGCTCATTTCAAATTTGATGCCTGCTACAGGTCTCAAAATAGTTGGGACAGGGGCATGTTTACCATGGTGTAGCATCTCCTCTTCTTTTCAAAACAGTGTGAAGACGTCTGAGCATCGAGGTTATGAGTTTCTGGAGTTTTGGTGTTGAAATTTGCTCCCATTCTTGCCTGATATAGGTTTCCAGCTGCTGAAGAGTTTGTGGTCGTCTTTCGTTTAATGATGCGCCAAATGTTCTCTATAGGTGAAAGATCTGGACTGCAGGCAGGCCAATTCAGCACCCGGACTCTTCTACGACGAAGCCATGCTGTTGTAATAGCTGCAGTATGTGGTTTTGCATTGTCCTGCTGAAATACACAAGGCATTCCCTGAAATAGACGTCATCTGGAGGGGATCATATGTTGCTCTAAAACCTTTATATACCTTTCAGCATTCATAGTGCCTTCCAAAACATGCAAGATGCCCATACCGTATGCACTTATGCACTCCCATACCATCAGAGATGCTGGCTTTTGAACTGAACGCTGATAACACGCTGGAAGGTCTCCCTCCTCTTTAGCCCGGAGGACACGGAATCCGTGATTTCCAACAAGAATGTCAAATTTGGACTCGTCTGACCATAGAGCACTTTCCCACTTTGAAACAGTCCATTTTAAATGAGCCTTGGCCCACAGGACACGACGGCTCTTCTGGACCATGTTCACATATGGCTTCCTTTTTGCATGATAGAGCTTTAGTTGGCATCTGCAGATGGCACGGCGGATTGTGTTTACCGACAGTGGTTTCTGTAAGTATTCCTGGGCCCATTTAGTAATGTCATTGACACAATCATGCCGATGAGTAATTCAGTGTCGTCTGAGGGCCCGAAGACCACGGGCATCCAATAAAGCTCTTTGGCCTTGTCCCTTACGCACAGAGATTTCTCCAGTTTCTCTGAATCGTTTGATGATGTTATGCACTGTAGATGATGAGATCTGCAAAGACTTTGCAATTTGACGTTGAGGAACATTGTTTTTAAAGTATTCTACAATCTTTTACGCACTTTCACAGCTCTGCCCATCTTTACTTCTGAGAGACTCTGCCTCTCTAAGACATCCCTTTTATAGCTAATCATGTTACAGACCTGATATCAATTAACTTAATCAGTTGCTAGATGTTCTCCCAGCTAAATCTTTTCAAAATTTCTTGCTTTTTCAGCCATTTGTTGTCCCCGTGCTAACTTTTTTGAGACCTGTAGCAGGCATCAAATTTGAAATTAGCTAATTTAGTGGATAAAAGTGTAAAATTTCTCCCTTTAAACATTTGTTATGTTATCTATGTTCTATTGTGAATAAAATATAGGCTCATGTGATTTGAAAGTCTTTTAGTTTTCATTTTATTCAAATTTAAAAAAACGTCCCAACATTTCCGGAATTCAGGTTGTAAAAGATGTAAAAGATGAGATGAAATTAATAGATAAGAGATTAGATGAGAGATGAGACAAATCGAGAAGAAGACAGAAGGGAACAGACAGCGAGATGAGATGAGATGAGAAATTATGATTTAAATTAATATGAGATGAAGTAAACTGAGAAGAAATGAGGCAAAGTTAAATGACACAAGAAGAGATCAGGTAATTTGAGATAAGGAAATGAGACAATTCGAGAAGAGGATAGAAGAGAATAGACAGTGAAATGAGACGAGACGTAGACAAACTGAGATGAAATGAGAAGACATTAAATTTAGATGAGACAAACTGAGAAGAATAAAGACAATGTGGGATGAGACAAGAAAAGATCAGACAAACTAAGATGAGGAGAGATGAGACAAATGACAGTGAGATCAGAAATGATGATTTCAATTAAGATGAGATTAGATAAATTGAGAAGAGACAAAGCGAGATGATACAAGAAGAGAGCAGGCAAACTGAGATGAGAAAAGATGAGATAAATTAAGATGAAATGTGACAAACTGAGAAAAGACAAAGTGAAGATAATTTAAGATAAGATGAGACAAATTGAGAAGAGAAAGGACAAAATGAGATGAGACCAATTGAAAATAGAAGAGACAGTGAGATGAAACTGCAAGTGGAAGAGAAGAGGTGTACTGAAAGGGAGAGGAGAGGTAGGGGAGTGTTGTTTTGGAGTGAGCGTGCTGTTCTCCAGGAAGCGCTGAGTATTGGTATGCCTCTCTCTTTCCCTCTGGCTCTTACAGCTGTTTCCTCCCATCAGCCCCTGCAGGAGGCCACAACACCACACCGATCTGTATTACACGGCCCCCAGCCCTGCCTGCCACAATACAAGTCATTTTCATCCCAGCATGTGCTGTTTCCAGACAAACTTGCGCACACACACAATCCACATTATTCAGAAAGGAAAATGCAGTCATTCCTCTAAAGTGAGGTAAGCTGTAAAAGTGGGACCCAGCCAGAAGATAAACATCTCAGTCTTGGATCAATATGAGTGGAAGTTTATCATGACCCTTGGGCTGGAATGAAACCGTAGAGTCCTGCAGTTTAAAGCTATTTTAAACAAGTAATGAATGTTGAAAACTAACATGAACTTTTCAGATTTATATATTTATTCAGTGTAATTTTTCATTGGTTCTTGCCAACGCAAGTGTCACTTTCACTATTGCTTTTTCTATTCCTCCCTATTCCAAGTATTTTATACTGTTAGAGCATGAAAAAGGTCCACTCCAAAGGGAGCTATTCTTTATATCAGTAAGCACTAGGGGTGTAAGAATATATTGTGTCACAATATATCGCAATACAAAAATGCAACAATGTGTATTGTGTATAGTTCACCCAAAATTAAAATTACTCTGTGAGAAAACATTCAAGTTTACAGAGTTTTAGTGTCACTACTACATTAAACTACTCTATATAAGTAAGCAATAAGGTACTCGTGTCTGTGCTGTATCGTGAATAAGTCACGGCTGAAGGGGTTGCAGGCACTCTGCTTCGCGTCGTGCTTAACAGCGCCCTTCAGCCGTGACTTATTCACGATACAGCACTAGCCTCGAGTACCTTATTGCTTTTATAAAACTGTTACCACACAATACAAATAAAGCCAAAAATATGTATCAATGCAACTTTCATATAGTAAACTTTCACTAAAGCCTTCCTTCCGCCGGAAAAAAATAGTCCCTGACCGTGAACAGCAACAGAAGTTACATTATTACGCCATTGGATGGCGGCAAAGACTGTCTTTATGAGTGTGTCAGTCAGTAGCGAAGACTTTTACATTGAAAAGACTGAATTATTGTGAACACTGAACAAGACGCAACTGACAAATGCTTTGACTAGCGCTGTCAGTCATGGGAAAACCCCTTAACTGTTAAAAGGACAGGATAATACATCGGACATTTAAACAGTTTTTTTTATTATGAACATAGGACTGACCTGAAGGATAATGCTAAATCTGAATGCAGGTAATAAACTCTTTCACTCTATCTTTTTCTCACAATACTCTTCTACATAATACAGTAAGCTTCAAAGAACAATATCAATTGAGAACATAGAGTTTACGTTGCTAAGAGTGGTTGCTAAGGGTGTTGTGTAGTGATACACAGAACCTCTGGGTGAAGCGGTCATAGCCGTGTTTTATCGTGGATAAAACACAGCTATTGACCAATCAGAATCAAGGACAGGAACTAACCGTTTTATAATGTTGAATATAATCTATAATAATGTAATTGGGGAATATTTGTGGGTCCTGATAATGCCAAATGTCTTATGTTACCAGTAAAAAGTGACCTACGTTATTTTAAATGTATCTAGTGCAAGCATATTTGTCTAAAATAATTCTGTATTTTAAGCTTCAGAATCTTGAATATTTTTATTTGGTGTCACTATTGTCCTGTACATTGGGTTACCAGCACCAAGTCCAAGCCTATTCATTTCCACCCCACTGTAATACCAAATGTAGCATTTTAATCAACAGTACATTTTTTGTTAACATTTTACTATATGTCTTGGAGTATCGCAATAATATCGTATCGTGAGTTCAGTATCGCGATATGTATAGAAACGTGACATTAGGGTTTCGTTACACCCCAAGTAAGCACTGTTTCTAAACTTGTTTCTTCTTAAAACATACATGTCACAGTATTACTCATTTAAATAATTCCTGGTAGAGCATGATAATAAGTGTGCTCCACTGTCTAATTTTTACTCTTCGAATCAACAAACAAACAACACTACTTCGCAATTGTGTCTACAAAAACAGCAGTCAATGAGCGCGAGGATTCTCTAGTGACGACCCATGGGAAACTATAGAAAATTATAGTTTTTTTTCCCTGCTTTGACTCTTCACAAAAACACAATTTATTTCTTAATGTGTAAAACTTTTTAAACGAGCACAAAACTACAGAAAGCACCTTTACGATTTTCACATACTGTAGCATATGATTGAAAATCCCATAGATTTACATTAAGGAAGGGATTTAAGCCATGTCTAGAGACCAGAATGTAACAGAGACTCGTGAGTGGACTTTTTTTTTTTTTTTTTGTCTTGGGACCAGAAAAAAACACCTAGCAACCATCTTGTAATTCACTAGCAACCATATAGCACACCCTAGAAATTCCACAGCAATGAGGTTAGTTGACCCAAAAAATGAAAATTGTCATAATTTTCTCATTCTTTCATCTGTGGAACACAAAAGATGTTTTGAAAAAGTCCCCTGTTCGTGCATTGAAAGTCAGTGGGATCCAGTTTTGTTTTGGACCCCACTAACTTTTCATTATATGGACAAAAACAGTTGAAACATTGTTCTGTATATCTTTTGTGTTCTGCAGAACATGAGGGTTTTCATTTTTTCATAAGGGTCTTTCATTTTTGACTGAACTATTTTTTTTTTTTTTTTTTTTTTAACATCAACCTAGCGAAGTAACAGATGACAGATACTTTGTACAATCATGTTTTGGTGTTTCACCTGATATCTGAAACATTTCATAAACTTTTTTTCAGAGGGGAATGTTGCACCATTTTCATGAACTCAGCACATGTGTTCAAAACAGCAGCTGACAGCCAAGTAGCAGACTTATTCATGTGAACAATAAGACAGTTATCTCTCCTCTCTCTTTTCCTTTTCAAAAAACATAGAAACACTGATCTCCTGTGAGCCTTCTGGGCTTTCCAACACTGCTTTAATTACTGTCTGCTTCTGGGGTTCAGACTGTCCACATGGTTGTAAGGGAGGAAAGATGTTTGATCAGTCTAGTGAGGTTGTCTTGACTTGCGTGACTTTACTGTGCTGCTCTAGTTTTGATCCTTCTTGTATATTGTGCTTTTTCCTTCCTGCAACCCTTTGCTGCAACCCTACAACAAAGCAGAACCTCCCCTGATCTGTCAAGGCCTGTTTTTCATGTCACTACGCTCTGGACCTAGTCATTACCCTCTCGATTCCCCAACCCACCACCGTCCCACAATGCCCTTCACATAGCTGTTTCAGGCTGTTGTCTTCTATGGCATGGTGGTTGAGTCACTGTATGTGTTTCTGTAATAATTTTGGCGTTGACTTACTGTAAATGCACCAGGAGAGAGCTCTCTGCTTTGAGGTCATGCCCATTGAGATATAAGATGACTTTAAGATTAGCCCTGCTGATTTCCTCGTGTGAGATGCGTGGCTAATTGTCACCACAGTGCATTTGGCTTCACTCAAAGGGAATTTCAGAGAGTGACTGCTCCTCATCAAAGTGCCATTGTTTGAATGTGAGATAGAAATAGAGAATGACACACACAGAGTTTGTCACAGATGACAATCAAAACCAGACACCATGAACCAACTGAAACAGTGTACTTTCACAGTGGAAGCTACTTTGAACTGTAGCTTCCACAGCTTACTCATTATGTAAAGTACTGTAGTTAAACCACTCTTTTTAAAAAGGAATTTGCCAAAGAGTAAATATTTTTCATTTACATATACTATCGACATTGTAACAATACAAAGCTTGTTGAAAATCTGCAAACCTACCTCTTAAGTATCCTTTAATGAAGTGAAGTCTATATCAGTGATCTAATAAAAGCAGGTTTTTTTTTTTTTACATAGAGTGGGTTGCCTCATTGAGGTTACCATTTTGAGATCACATGACCTTGCTATATCTGCGTAACACTGTTGTTGGTCCTTTTTGCTTCTTGAATAATTAATTATGTGAAAAGTGCATTTCGCAATTGCATTAGTAACTGAAAAATTTGCTTTTGGGTGACATTACAACCAAGTGTCAGTATAAGCTCATGACAACAACTATCCACCGTATTTTTAACTGAAGAGCAGGTGTGACTATTTTTAACTTGATATGCAAGTTTCGGGTATCATCCACTTTCAGTTATTTCAGTTGTACAAAGTCTGTTATGCTGCTTGACATAATTTTGTTGCAAGCTGTGTAGTCGTGCCTTTTTTGCTCCCAAAGTCAAACAGAGGAGGGCAGGAGGGGGCTTAGGTGGAGGATGCGGGGCAAACTGAACAGAACCTCCCGGCGGAGGGAGGAGCCAAGGTGGAGATGAAGGTGGGAGGAGCCAGGGCGGAATCCCCAGCAGGAACCCCATGCAGGATGCTGGCCCATGGCGGAGTTGAGGGATGGAGGATCCATGGTGGATACTTGGCAGGTGGAACCAGGGGGTTGACTGACTAAGGAGGAGCAGATGGTGGTGGAGACCCAGGTGCAGACGAAGAGCCGATGAGATCATGAAACACAGAAGGTCCTGGAGACCAAGGCGGAGCCACGTGGACGAGCGGCCGAGGTGAAGCCAAGGTGCTATGGAGGACTGAAGCAGAGCCTGTGTGACTGAGGACTAAAGTGATGTCGGAGGGAAGGTGGAGTGGAAGGACAAGTCGCAGATGAAAGCCCAGAAGTCTATGGCTATGGCAGAGCGACGACTGACCAAGACAGATCTGGATGGATGAGGAAGCCCAGTGGAGCCGTAGGGACTACGGGCCAAGGTGGAGCCAAAGGAGCAGGTAACCAAGGTGGAGCCGACTGGTCGACGGGACGAGGTGGAGTTACGGGTTTGTAGGTTCTAGGAGCAGGTTTGTATGTTCTAGGCTACTAATACTTTCAATCTCTTAAAAAATGATCAAGGGTGCTGAGTTTAGCGCACTTATATCCGCCTTGGCAGAAGGGACAGGGCTCCACTCCATCCCCTCATATTCCACCAAAATGCCCTTGGGAACGGACAGTATTGCCAGCTCATGCACCTGGCTCGGGCTCTAGGATGAAGATTGCCTTAGGCATCCGCTCTGGTGCTGGCATCATGGCTGGCTCAAGCTCAATGACTGCGGTGGGCTCTGGCTTTAATTCTGCGGGGGTCATGGCTGAAGGTGCGAAGTGTGTTCCGTTGACAGTGGCGTTGTGATCCTCCTCCATCTCCAGGATTTAGTCACAGCAGTTGATTTATTAGCAAAACTCAAAAAGGTAACAGAGACACTCTGGATATCACTGAATTTAAACATGAACAGAACAGAATTTAACTTGACAAGAACAAATCATTAACTGAACAAACACAGGATTTAAGCAAACTAACCAACGAAATGAACATCAGGTGTAAATTATCAATCATTGAGAAACCAGGGAAGTAAATCAAATCATTGAGAAACCATGGAAGCAAACCCAAACATAGGAAACAGAACCAAGACAAGTACAAACCCACCTAAAACAAGTATATCCATATCACTAGGTGTTGAAATTAGCTCATGACTACTACTATAATTACCAGTGCAAAATAAAAGAAAAAAAATGTGCACCTTTAATTCTGCAGTCAGATCAGAATTTATATTTTAATTAATTAAATTGGACACAGTTTACATACTAATAAAACTCTTGAGGCGAGAAGAGAGTTGAACAACAGCATTTAACACTGCGATAAAAACAAAGGTGCAGGGACTTTGCTCAGGGCTCAAATGATTCATTAAAATGTTTATTTAAATTGGTTCATTTGATTCAATCGTCAGAACGGATTCACTAAAATGATTTGTATTTCCTATTAGAGAAAGTGGATATTTTAGGAAAGCATGTTTGATTAACCATAGTTTGTTACTAAAAAAGCTACACTATTTTTATAACTGCTAAGCTTCTGTCACAATAATGAAAAATGTACTTAGTAGCATTGCTGCTTTTAGTACTTTTAGTCAAGGTCTGCCTTCAACCTTCTTTTTTGTTCTTCTCTCATATGTATTTTGGTCTTTTCTGTCTCCCTTTGTATTTATATCCTGGTCTTATGATTCTCAAGGTCTGACTAATATTAATCATTTTAATTGTCACTTCAGCTTCCTTCACACAAATAGTAGATGCTCAAGACGAGCCATTTCTGCATCTAACAACCCCATTATATTCTGGGATAAAGGATAGCTGTAGGCAAAGAATATCTTGGAAGCATAACTCACTCTGTCTGAGCAGACAGACAGCGGCTGGTGCCAGACTCCCAGCCTCTCGCTCTTTACGTCTGTTACCCCCAGAGAAACCGGCTCGGTCCCATTGATAACTCCAGTGAGACCTGTACCAGTAGCTATTAATTTATATTAGCTCAAATATAGTGCCGCTGATTTTCCTATCCATCTCCCCAGTCTTCTCCGTGCATCTGTGCCTCTTGGATTAATGACTGTTTTCTTTGGACACAACGTATTTACCCCTCTATATTTGCTGAATATGACATGACAAATGCCAGAAAAGGGAAAGACGCTCTTGCGTTTGACATTTGAATGGAAAATCTTGTCTTAAGCCAGCAGCTTTATAGCGCCATAGACAAAAGCTGCATGAAAACATAAACAGGATACCGGCACAACCTTAAATGACATTATGTATGAACGTGATGTAACGAGACATGTTATTGCTGCAACACTGTTTATCTGGCCTACTTTCTATTCTACCCACGCTCTGCTACTGTTTATTATCCTCAGGTCTGAAGTTTACAAAAAAGGATAAATTCCTACAACGTAAACATTTAAATAAGTAAAGTCTGAAGCTATGTGAGGTTTGTCACATACAGATGTCATAGCTCAAGGGCACTGTATTGTATTGTCTGCTGATTCCTGCAGTTTACTGTACATGCTGATTGCTGTCTGTACCTCTGTTACTTTCCTTCTTATTAACCGTAGAAACTATATTTGTTTTCAAATCAGGATTGGGGATGGTACTTTGAAACTGTATCTTTTCATTCTACTAGATATATACAGTACAGTTAATCTACCAATTTAAAAAAAAAACAAAAACCTGTACATCAACAACAACAACAACAAACTTTTAATGTAGGAGGACCACATTCAGATAAATTCACACTAAATACCACCACTGTTTTTTTTTGGAGCATTTCATATAAATAACCAGTTTTGGGGAAAGTTACTTTTAAAAGTAATGCATTACAATATTGCTTTACTTCCTAAAAAAGTAACTAATTGCATTACTTAGTTACTTTTTATGAAAAGTAATCTGTTATATTACTTTTGCATTACTTTTTCTCACCTGGGCTGATCACAAATGTGATGTTTATCTTAAGTCGTTTTTGGTTATTAGTATGGTTGAATTGGATCATCGAAGGTCAGCAGCAAAGACATTGGTTAATAAAGTGAGATTAAATACATAAAGTATATATTGTTTAATTTAATATATGTAATTATTGCAGGTTTGTGCAATATTCTGAGATTGCATTTCACTGTTTTTATTCATTTTGAGGAATACTGACTAGAACTACAATAACCATCATGTTTACACACAACGCCTCACAATTTCTTTCAACATGGGGACAAGAGAGCTGTCAGTCAATACATGGGAAAATAAAGTAACTTCCGTTACTTATTTGAAAAGTTAGTAAGACATTTAGTTGTAAATTTAAAATTAATGTGCTACTTTACTAGTTACTTGAAAAAAGTAATCTAATTACGTAACTCAAGTAACTTGTAATTCGTTACCCCCAACACTGTAAATAACAATTTTGAATTGTATTTATGGCACATTTTATACATATAATCCAGCTCAAAGTGCTTCACAGATAATATTAATAATAATAATAATAATAATAATAATAACATATTTTATTCATAGCACATCTTATACATACAATCCTGACATACAGTGCTATAAATACAATTCTTCAAAAGTCAGAATAAGATTTGTAAAAATATATATATTAATAATATATTAATATTAATAACTTTATTATTATTATTGTTATTATTCAATATTTTGTAAAAATATTGTTTTTCTGACCTGTGAAGCACTTTTTAAATGCATGTACTGTATAAAACATGATATAAATTATTATTATTATTATTATTTACATATTTACAGTGCCTTTATACCACCTTTCATACATAAAATCCAGTTTCACAGTTACCAAGTAAGATTAAACAAAAAATAAAACTTCAAATCGTCACAAACTGATTCTCTAAAATGAACTTCTTAATGTGAAGTTCATATGCAAGAGAGTCACCATTTTAGGTAAGTATTATTATTACCTCAATTCACTCAGCTGTAAATCTGTGTATGCAATATTACAAAAATAGAAATGTATCGTTGTCACACTATACTGCTACTAGTTGGAAAAAGTAGCTTGTTACTGAAAACTTACTGTTTTCAAAACAGCTGAGCTACTGTCACTCTACTGAAAGTACTTTTAGTTAGTTATTCCTCAACTCTGCTTGTCCTGTAATAGTGACAGATGTCGACTGTTGTTGCTTCTCTGAGTTGAAGTGTGTGTGTTGTGCACACGAGTTATGCACATCCTCGCACCGTGTGTGTGTGTGAGAGCGTTCTCTGTGGAATAACGTTGTGCAGGTATGAATTATTCCACTTTGCCTGCCATGGTGCCGCGTTGATTGACGTAACCCCTTGTGACGTTTCCGTAGTAGAACTGAGCTTTGTTTTGTGATGCTAAAAAGTGCCGGGCGCACAGCGTGCATCTTGCATTTAAAGAGAATATCAGATTACGTGCACTCTAGGCTGATCGGGATGGACAGCGCAGCACACAGGCTAATACAATAAGACCATTAATTGGGTCTGGCTGGGTTGTCCGGGCTCTAACTATGGCGTAAGGATCGCAGGCTCTGTGGTTACATGGTTACAAGAGCATCTGGCCTGAAATTAAATGCACTGTATTCTTTAGTTCTGAGAAATCAGATCTTCATCTATGTCTCTGTAGATTCAAAGGCTGTATTTATATCAAGCTGCATGCAGGTCAACGCTTACATCGGTTCAGTAACCAACAGCCTCGTAGCCTCGATGCTCTTCTACTTATTTATTTATTTGGATCTGTGCCCTGCGTGGGTCACAGTGACCTGATTCCTCTTCCATCTAAAGTGTGTCAGGTCTTAGATTTGGATCCAGATGTTTGCCCTCAGGCAAATGAGAGGACAGCTACTTAGCCTCCAAGACCATCGCTCAAAACACTGGCAAAACACAGGCAAAACACAGTTCAAAAACTGAGCAAGTCATGTGTCCTATTTTATCTTTAAGAGAAATATTTTTATTATTATTGTTATATATTATCATTGTCAAAAACCGAGTTACATCTCATAGCAAGTCACGTGAGAAATGTCTGGGTTGTAAACAAACTACAAACACGGTCTTCCATGCTACCCATACGGCATACTATCAACTCCAACTGTGTTCATGTACGTTACGGTGGCTTATTTTAAAAGGATATCCATCCCTCATGAAACGCCCTCTGCCCCCCAACCGTCCCCATCTCGTCTCGAGGCCGGTGTCCATTACCCCCTGCTTCTGCTGTCCCTCTTCTCACTCTAAAACCAGCCCTGAAGGTCTTCCTGTCCCTGTCTTAACCAGAGGCGGCATTCCCAAAGTAGCGTGTGTTCTGAACGGATCCCCAGGCCTTTTCCAGATTGGTGTTTGCAGGCCTCTGTGGGGTGGCGATGGGGGCAGTTCTCTGTTGCTGTTGAGCTGGAGAGAGGGCATTTGGGCTTCTGAGGATGTTGACTCCGCAGATATGGGTCATGAGAGGATTTGCCAGAGATCAGGGGGATGGAGGGGGGGTAAATATGACTGTTGTGGTGGCACTTTATTGGAGTCATTGAGTTTGTTGTGCTTCAGTAATGTTAGGAGGCACATCGTCTGGCTGCATTTAAATGTAATGCCTCAAACACAAGAGTGCAACAGATTGAAGTACTTTCAACTTGACACAGCATCATAAAATTATGGCAGTTGTGGTGTGAGATACTTATGAAAGGCCAATTGTCTCACACGGCCAAATCTTTAACTGGATGTCATAAGGCAGTGTTTCTCAACTGGTGGGTCACGACCCAAAAGTGGGTCGTGGAGTGTGTTGTCAGAGAAACAACACAACAACCTAAAAACTTAATTAAACATTTTTTCTGATGCGCAAGACTTTTATTTTGAAAGACATGCGCGAAAGCTGTTGACCCTTCTGCAAAAACTTGGCTCTTCTGTCGGACAGAACGCGCTTTTCCATTCCACCGCTCTACTTTTCCATGTAAACACACACTATATGGAAGTGTTTGACCGTTGCGCTCGCTTCTTTTGCCACGTCTTGCGCATGACACGCCGTTCTAAAACCTGGCACTCAGGTTAAAAGAAGTTCAGCTTTTAAAAAACACGTCTCTAGACCTTGCAGGATTTTTTTCCGTTCCACTGACCTGCGTCTCACGTTGTCCTGATTTAGTATCTGCTGTCAGTTGAGATGTTGTCAAGCCATATGTCAGTGTCATTATTCTAATGTTATTTTCATAACTTGTTGGGACCGGTTCACACAGAACACGTTTTTGCGGTTAAAATTATGAGCATGCAACTTCGTAGTTTTGTTGTCAATTAGTAAGTCATGAAATTACCAAAAAGTACCAATAAATTATATAACTAGTACGTCGTGTGTTAGCTGGAAGGCATTTGCATGCAGGTGTGATATTCATCCTATTCGTCAGAATCAGTGTCTATATGTTTTATTAACACATGTTAGTAAAACATATAGACGGCACACCAAATACGCATACTCTTTACACTATTCGATTACATAAGTGCAAACTTGTGAGCCTTGTGAGCTTTGTGATAGTTTGGGACTGCTGTTTAACGGACTTATATTACTGTTTATTCTTCAGTGTTATTGATATTTGAGAAATAAATTTGTTTGGTTTAAATTCCTAAAAAAATTTGGGTTGCGGCTTAAAGGGATGGTTCACCTCAAAATGAAAATTATCCCTTGATTTACTCACTCTCAAGCCATCCTAGGTGTATATGACTATCTTCTTTCAGATGAACACAATCTGAGATGTATTTAAAAATATCCTGGCTCTCCAAAAATTTATAATGGTAGTGAACAGGGGGCGTGTTTTGAAGCCAAAAATAAATGCATCCATCCATCATAAAAAATAATTCATACAGGTCCTGGGAGTTAATAAAGGCCTTCTGAAATTAAGTGATGGATTTTTGTAAGAAAAATATCCATATTTAAAACTTAGTAAAATAACTAGCTTCCGGTAGACGGCTGTACACATCGATTTGCGGTGGAAGAGTGAACTCTTGACTCGACGCATGACGTAATGATGAACGCGGAAGTGCAGATGATAGAGCAAAACAAAACACCGGTTACGATTACTTCAGTTTGTTGCCCAGGCCATTTGTTGAAATCGTGAGTTGTGTTTAAGCTTATGATACTCCTACATCCTGCGTCATACATCTTGTGAAGGGTTACTCATTTGGCGCAAGTCAACTTGTGCAGTATACATACGGTCGTCTGGTGGAAGCTAGTTATTTTAGATTATAAAGTTTTAAATATGGATATTTTTGTTACAAAAACCCATCGCCTCACTTCAGAAGGCCTTTATTAACTCTTGGAGCTGTATGGATTATATTTATGATGGATGGATGCATTTATTTTTGGCTTCAAAACCACACCCCCCGTTCACTACCATTTTAAATCTTTGGAGAGCAAGGATATTTTTAAATATATCTCAGATTGTGTTCGTCTGAAAGAAGAAAGTCATATACACCTAGGATGGCTTGAGGGTGAGTAAATCATGGGATAATTTTCATTTTGGGGTGAACTATCCCTTTAATGACTGTGGGAAAATGTTGGTCCCATGGCCAAACCCATCGAGAACCACTGTCAAGGCCTAGACCACCTTATTCTGGTCAAGAACCACCCAATTATACAGGAAGAGACCTTCTGACTGAAGCTCTTTTCCACCACTAAATAATGGAAAATAAAAAAGGTGTGACTTTTTATATTTTACTTCAGGAAATTGTGTCAACCAATCAGATTTGAACTGGTGATTTAAGCCAGTGCTTAGCATTTTTCAGTGTAGTTGGCATCAGACTGTTAGTGAACAGATTGTGGGCGAGACACAATGAAGGCCATAAATCCTTATGTAAACACCCCATGTTTAGCTTCCTCCAATTATACAATGATGTTTTAAAGTTCATGACCTTTTGGTAATCTTAAAATATTCCAAGTCTTTTGCTAATTTATTATGTCTGTAGGGGTAATGAGAGGAAGTGTGTGTTTACAGAGTCACTTGAGGATAACTTGTGCACCGACAGCCCTCAACAGTTTTCCACTGTGTAAGGCTTTTAATATGAGCAGTTATACGTCTGCCGAGTGAGAGCGGACCGTCGTTGCGGCCGCTAACAGCATGTGCCAATCAGCTTCAGCAGATCTGTCACTTCTGAAATGCCACTTTCTCTTTTCCACCACCTCCTTTCGTCTCTCTCACTGTTTTCTCTCTTTATCCCACTCACTCACTTCAACGCTGACTCATTTTCTCACAGAGGCTTCGTGTCTCAAGAAAAAAACCAACAACACTGAACTGAAGTGAACTCCCTCTTTATTACTTTTCTTCGTGCTTCACCCCCTCCCTCGCTCCTTCTCGCTCTCGTTCTATCCAAACCATAGAGATGGCAAGGGTTTCCAAAACAACAGCTGGATCGAAGTCACCCAGGGCAGGAGTGGAGTCAGATTAGGATAAATGGGTAAATAGAGAATATGTAATGGACAGGCATAGTCTGACCTTATATATATATATATATATATATATATATATATATATATATGATATGCAGGTAAACATGAGGTGGACATTTATGCAGCAGTAAACAATCCAGTCATATACAGTACATGTTTACCTCTGTTCTCTTTAGTTTGGCTGCTCCCAGAGGAGAGAGAGACTGAAAGTCAGCAATCTGCCAAAAATGACAGTAAAAGCATTTACAATAATGTTCATTGGATGAGCATGATGCGCATATGTGTATATAATGTTAGCTTGTAAAATTATATTTAGGTATATAAGAAATTGCCATCTATTGAAATCATATGTAGGCCATAGTTGCACTATAGTATACTGAAGAAAATGTAAAAAAAAAAATGTTCCCAAAGTCACCAGTATTCAGACAGCTTTTGTGCTGTTTTTGCAGAAAATAAATCTCACAGGGGACCATGCCCCTGCATGGACCCCCCTTGAAAATAAGGGTACGCTTCTTTACTTGATGCGGAGCCTGTGCCCCAGTGCTCATGAAAGGCTATAATGCCCCTGGGAGAGGGAAGCACATCTCTTCTGTGTTCACCCTAAAAGAAAGGTATTGCAGCATGCATTTCTGGGCCTTTTACCCACGTCTATCTGTCCAGGCTCTCATCATGTTCATCCAATGAAAATTATCACCCTATCTAAGTCTATTAAAATCATAAGCAGAAACAATAATCGTGTAGGTGTTGCCGCAAACAGCCTGTTTATTAATTATAGTATACAAATGTTGTGTGTTTCGGTGAGTGTGAATCACATGAGGCTCAATGGAACAACAAACCATGAGGAAATTAAAAAGTGACACTGGCGTTTTTGCTTTGTCTGTATGCAGTCTTTTTTTCTGTTGTCATTTCTCTCTTCCTCTTACTTGTTTGTCTTCATTTGTACAGGACAAAAACACTGTCTAATCTAACACATACATGTAATCTACAACCCGAATTCTGGAAATGTTGGGCTGTTTTTTAAATTTGAATAAAATGAAAACTTAAAAGACTTTCAAATTACATGAGCCAATTTTTTATTCACAATAGAACATAGATAACATAACAAATGTTTAAACGGATACATTTTACACTTTTATCCACTAAATGACCTCATTTCAAATTTGATGCCTGCTACAGGTCTCAAAAAAGTTAGCACGGGGGCACCAAATGGCTGAAAAAGCAAGAAATTTTGAAAGGATTCAGCTGGGAGAACATCTAGCAACTAATTAAGTTAATTGATATCAGGTCTGTAACCTGATTAGCTGTAAAAGGGATGTCTTAGAGAGGCAGAGTCTCTCAGAAGTAAAGATGGGCAGAGGCTCTCCAATCTGTGAAAGAGTGCGTAAAAAGATTGTGGAATACTTTAAAAACAATGTTCCTCAATGTCAAATTGCAAAGGCTTTGCAAATCTCATCATCTACAGTGCATAACATCATCAAAAGATTCAGAGAAACTGGAGAAATCTCTGTGCGTAAGGGATAAGGCCAAAGAGCTTTATTGGATGCCCGTGGTCTTCGGGCCCTCAGACGACACTTGCATCACTCATCGGCATGATTGTGTCAATGACATTACTAAATGGGCTCAGGAATACTTCCAGAAACCACTGTCGGTAAACACAATTCGCCGTGCCATCTGCAGATGCCAACTAAAGCTCTATCATGCAAAAAGGAAGCCATACATGAACGTGGTCCAGACGCGCCGTCATGTCCTGTGGGCCAAGGCTCATTTAAAATGGACTGTTTCAAAGTGGAAAAGTGTTTTATGGTCAGGCGAGTCCAAATTTGACATTCTTGTTGGAAATCACAGATGCCGTGTCCTCCGGGCTAAAGAGGAGGGAGACCTTCCAATGTGTTATCAGCGTTCAGTTCAAAAGCCAGCATCTCTGATGGTATGGGGTGCATAAGTGCATACGGTATAGGCAGCTTGCATGTTTTGGAAGGCACTATGAATGCTGAAAAGTATATAAAGTTTTTAGAGTAACATATGCTCTTTTCCAGATGACGTCTATTTCAGGGAAGGCCTTGTGGATTTCAGCAGGACAATGCAAAACCACATACTGCAGCTATTACAACAGCATGGCTTCGTCGTAGAAGAGTCCGGGTGCTGAATTGGCCTGCCTGCAGTCCAGATCTTTCACCTATAGAGAACATTTGGCGCATCATTAAACGAAAAATACATCAAAGATGACCACGAACTCTTCAGCAGCTGGAAACCTATATCAGGCAAGAATGGGACCAAATTCCAACATCAAAACTCCAGAAACTCATAACCTCAATGCCCAGACGTCTTCAAACTGTTTTGAAAAGAAGAGGAGATGCTACACCATGGTAAACATGCCCCCGTCCCAACTATTTTGAGACCTGTAGCAGGCATCAAATTTGAAATGAGCTCATTTTGTGCATACAATTGTAAAATTTCTCAGTTTAAACATTTGTTATGTTATCTATGTTCTATTGTGAATAAAATATTGGCTCATGTGATTTGAAAGTCTTTTAGTTTTCATTTTATTCAAATTTAAAAAATGTCCCAACATTTCCGGAATTCGGGTTGTAACACATACATTCTCATAGGAAAGAAGTCACACGTTAATTATTGTAATATCTCAATTGTTTCTCCTAGAGAGCAATGATATTAAATTGAGAGTAAATAACAACTTTTGAAATTATTTTGTTGCTTAGATATTTCTCCTAAGAAAAAGATTCCAGTGATCTCACATATTTCAGAAGAGATCTCAACAGTGTCTCAGACTGTGCTCAGATTTGCCTGCATACTAAAGAAAAGACAGATCACAAATGAGATCTCTTTAATATCTCAATTGTTTCTCATAGATAGCCATGAGATTAAATAAAGAGCAAATTGAGACTTTTGAAATCGCCTGCTTCTCAGATGTTTCTCTTGACAAGAAGACAGCAGTCTCAGTCTCAGAAAAGATCTCAACATACCAACCTAACGAAAAGCTAAATCAGAAATAAGATCCCTTTAATAACTCAATTGTTTTTCATAGACAACCATGAGACTAAATGGAGAGCAAATCGAGATTTGCCTGCTTCTCAGATGTTTTCTTTGACAAAGACACCAGTCTCCTCTAGAGTTTCAGATTTCAGCAATGTCTCAAATTTTACTCAAATTTTCAAAGAGTTTACAATCAAAAGTCAGAGATCTCATTATGATCTCAAACATGTCTCATCAAATTCTTCCAAGACTGAATTATCTGAACTTTGCGATCCACATTGTTATAGCTCTGTACTCATACTTTATATAAACAGTTGTCATTTGTGTCTTTTTTCTTCCTATAAACTTTAGGAGAAACATCTGAGACAGCGTTGATACTCAAATGTAACATGCCTGAGAACAAATCAATTAAATTTTCAGATACTCTAATTCTTTAAGCAGAAAAGTGGGAAAGGTATTCTTGGAAGGCCTGATACGTCAATGTGAGGTTTAACACCACAACAATCAGCAAACCACCATTGTGACGTTTCAAATACAGTGATCCCTGTCCAACCTGTGTCAAGTTGCTGAACAGGCGGAGAGGAGGTGTCTCGTTGGTGTTTGTGTCCTGCAGAAAGTTCCCCAATGCTTATCAGGTGAGCGACATGTGTTGTTCCTCTCACAGCCTCACAAAGCTTGTCCGGCTCGGTTATCAGAGAGACCAAGCCCACTGCCATTTGAGAGGGTGAGTCAGCTCCCTGCAGCCTGGATCAGTTTCTGAGTCCTTCTGTCTCATTCTATCCCTGGTCTACCCCAGAAGCACATGCTTGAGAAACATGTACACAAGCACCTGTACTTCTTTTTGTCTGTCCTCCACCCTGCTAATGGACAGTTGACACCAGAGATGACCCACCCTCGTGCTTTCTGTGAGAAACAAAAGCTGGCCTTACCTTAGGGATGCACTTGTAACCGTTAGGTAACATTAGTTGGTTATTTAAATGTGTGTTTACCACAGTACACTGCCTACTCACTGGAGCGCTGAGTCTAGTGAAGATTGATATCAGTACTTGTGCTTTTTATCCTTCTTTAAGCAAGAACAAACATGTTTTTCATTGGTGAGAGCACAGTGTTTTTGTGGAAAGGTTAAAACCCGCTTGTGGTTTGGATAGACGACAGGTGGTCTCTAGGTTAAACATGAGCCAATTTTTTGATGGTGATTGTTTAAAGCAAGGGCTGTATCTGCCTCCTCTATCTGTCTTCTCTCTTTCTCACTTTAACCCACTGTTAATCCAGCTAAAAAGACCAGGATGTATTTTAGGCTAGTTTATGCTGGTTGCTTTAGGTTTAGCACTGTTCTAGCTAATCAATATGCTTAGCCATGCTGCTCACCAGCAAAATAAGCTGGTTAATGAGATGAAAATAAAAATGGAAAAAAGAAAAAGAAAATTCTGTAATTTACCCATCATCATATCATTCTGAACCTGTATGCCTTTATTTCAAAAAGAGATATTTTGATGAATGTGCTGGTCATTCTTTTCCATGCAGTTATAATGAATTTGAACTGGAGCTTTCAAGCTTCAAAAAGGATGCAAAATCACCATAACAATATCTTAAAACTGGTCCAAAGCAATCAGAAATGACCGTTCAATGTAACTACACACCCTTGTAAAAAATAATAAAAAAAAGTTTTAAATTATTTTGGAAATTATATACTTTAAATGAAAATACTTAAGTGTAAACTGTCTGTACGCAAGAAAAAGTGAGGGTACACTACAGATTAAAATATAGAAATGCAAGTGTTGTGCCGAATTTCGACCCCCTGCCAGATTATTACCCCCCTAGTATTGGTAGGTTTAGGAGTAGGTGTGGGAGAGGGGTTAGGATTAGGGGTGGGGTTAAGATTAGGCAATCAGGTAGCGACTTCGACGAGGGGGGTAATAATTTGGCAGGGGTTCAAAATTTGGCACAACACCGGTACTATGTACCTGTGCATACCAGCCCACTTTGAACACTGATGTTAATTGCAATTAAATGAAAATGTATTTTGTTCGTTGTTCAGGGAAGAAGGAGGCGGGAACCGGTGAACATTAAACCCACTTTAGTAATTCCAAAATAAACAAACAACAAAATGAAAGTAAAATGACGGCAGACCCTCACAAACCTGGTCCAGACCTGGTCCTCTCTCATCCTTCACTGTCGTCGCTCCTCCTTTTATGCTTCCAGAACTTCTCTGTGAGAGATACAAGACTGGTGCAGTCCACGCACCGTTCTCCCACGGCTCTCACCCCGCCCTGCTTGTCACATACCCCAATAGCCCCTCGCAGGCCAGGGGGTACTCCTGAGTCTGCACTCTACTCCCCCCCGGGGGCCAGTCTCGGCGGCCGCAGCACCTGGGGGAATGGACAGACGAGATGAGAGAAAAGGTGACTGAAGCACAAGCAGAGGAGAGAGAGGGGAGAGAGGAAAAAAAAAAAAAAAAAAAATCTTGTTCCGGTTCACGGACACTGCCGCTTGGTCCTCAGCCAGCCGAGAGGCTCTTCCTCGTGTTGCCATGCGATGGTACTGGAGGCTCAGTGGACGGCTCGATCCTCCTCCGCCCCCTGGCGGCCGGAAGCGAGTTCCCCGTTCCCTGCTCCTCCCCATCATGGCGGACGCAGCAGGCTTCAGCCCATGGTGAATGGCGGCGAGTCCTCCGCTCCCTCTCAGACGGCAGCCACCCCACCTCGACCCAGGAGCATGGCAGCAAGCTCTCCGTCCCACCTGTTGTATCATTGCTCCGGCACCACCGCCTCGGGCAGCGGTCTTCACTCTTCCGTGCTGCCCAACCTCCTCTGCACCGCGATCCCCCTCAGCAATGAGGGCTCTCCGACAGCATGTCCCTCCTTCCTCCTGGGTTTTGGCACCAATGTAACGCAATTTGTTGTTCAGGGAAGAAGGAGGAGGGAACCAGCGAACGTTAAACCCACTTTAATAATTCCAAAATAAACAAACAACAAAATGAAAATAAAATGGCGGTAGTCCCTCTCGGACGACTGCCGCACATACAAACATAATAAAACATAACATAAAGTCCAGGCCTGGTCCTCTCTCATCCTTCACTGTCGTCGCTCCTCCATTTATGCTTCCGGAGCTCCTCCGTGAGAGATACGAGATCGGTGCAGTGCACAGGTGACGCTCCTTAGCAATCACTCCAGCGGCCTCGCACCGTTCTCCCTCGGCTCTCGCCCCGCCCTGCTTGTCACATATTTGCTTATATTATAATAAATTAATTAGCTGAACTTTAAAGTACTTTTTTTGGCCCACTTAAATAAGACTTAAGTACATCTTTATATGTAATTTTATTTCATTAATATTAAATTATCTGCAAGTACAGTTTTTTTTTTTTAAATATAATTTTCAGATTTGAAGTGCACATTTAATACAATACGCTTCTTTTTCAGAAAGAAGGGAAGAAAAGACTACTAATATAAACTAATATAAAACACAAACACAAAATATTTGTATTCCACGTAAGAAAGAAAGTCATACAGGTTTGGACCAACATGAGGGTGAATACATGATGACAGAATTTTAATTGTAAACTATCCCTTTAAGCTTATTCAGGAGCCTGATGGAGACACTGGCACACCAGCATCCCCCAAACACAACATATGCTTGTGACAGGCTATGCTGGCCTTTTCATCAGGGAATAGAAAGATGTTAACTGTTTCTGTGTCACGTGTGGCTGTATTGTGTCATAACAGCTGCCAACCCAGCTTGTGTATCTTTTAACATCCTCTGACTCACCAAACCTGTCAATTGTCCACTAGGTAAGAATATTATACACTGGAGTTCATGACTGGACCATGGCATTGTGCTCCCTTTGCTTTTTTTCAGCCAACCGACCTGCCTTTCACAGTCTTGACTATGGAGACGCGCTGTTCAAATAGCTCAGTGAGCAGCTGTTACAGGTAGCGCATACAAAAAGGCACGCAATGTGAGTAACCAAACACTGGCCTTTCTCAGTAATAAATGGTAAGCGCTGACTCCAAAAACTCCAGATGTTAATCTGATAAGGATAAAAGAGAACAGGGAGTTTAGGATTCACTCAACCTGTCAAAGTGTTTTTAGGTAATAAAAGCATACCGTGCCTTTGATGGGACGTGAGGGTATTGTGCTCAGTCTGTAGTACAAACACTGGCTCACAAACCAAAGTAAAGAACAAACAGTGAACAAGAAAGAGAAAGAAGTGAGAGTAAGTTAGTTTTTGGACTCTTCTGTCTCTGTTTCCACCTTGTTGACTTAACTCTCATCTTCCATTGATCCCCTTTTAAGTGCTTGTTCACTTGGACCGCAGGCTATTGATATCCTTAGGAGGTAAAAGGGCTATTCACTTTTTCCATTTTCTTGCTTTGTCTCTTTCTCTGAGGAGGAACTCACCTGGCATTTCAATTGAATCGACTGGTGTCCCAAAAAAGAAGAAAACCTTTTGACAAGTTGTTCTTCTCACACAACGTCTTGAGTCACTAACTCCATCTCCTAGCTCTCAAGCTAATGAGTCTCTGAGTGACATTTTGCTAATTTCACAAGACAGGCTCCACAGATAAGTGTCTTTCAGTCATGTCTTGGTTTCTTTGAGAACTGACATCTTTTCTAACTTGTTTTTGTCTCTACACACTGTCAATTTTCAAATCAGCCAATAAAGACTGACACTCAGTGAAAGACGAGTATTAGCGGGAATCGCTAGAGCGGACACTAGCATTGTTGCTTTCACTGAACCATAAAGTTTATTATTTCATTTCAGGTGAAAACTTTGCATGGTGTGTGTTAAGGTTCAGTCTTCTTAAGATTTGTTTAGGAGTTAGCCAAGATAAATATGTGCCAAACATCTTACGGTGTGCTGCCGAGGTGATTTGTTTGCACATTTGGCTAATGCTTTAATGATTTAGCCACACAAGAGCAGTGAGTCAAACCTGGAAACAGACTTTTGTGATGTTCTGTTTATAAAAACTTTCCTCGACTTTTCAAACTGAAATACTCCTCCACATCCATGGCTTTCTTGAAGTCATAATATTTCATAAGTGTTGTCAGAAGCCTTTGCTTACATGACTCCCTGAAAGCATCTTTTTGTTGGCTTTGAAACGCCTTGTGTCAGCAGTGTTCAGACTGTTGGTCCATACGATGTGGCCCTATATCAGTTTTCTTGAGTTTTATGTGCAAATCCACTTAAAAGTCCTCCTTTGAGACTGGACTTACCACTATACATCAACAGGTTACGCTCCATTAAAGGCTGGAATGTGGTTTAACTGTCTGTGTAGCACTAGCTACTTGGGGACACTGCAGTTTATTGTTTACAGTATATACAGCAAAGGTTAAAAAGCTAAAACGGCAAACTAGTTTTTTGTTTTGTTTTGTTTTTTCCAGTAGCTATACAAGAACCGCTTTAATACCTAACTGCTTGCTCTGTAATGTTTAACATACAGCATACTACAAAATTTAAAGATATAGATAACCAAAATTGTGAAAATTTCATAATTTACTCACCCTCATGTTGTTCCAAACCTGTATGACTTTCATTCTTCTGTAGAACACACAAGAATATATTTTGAAGAATATTCACGTTGTGCTTTCCACATCCTATCTAAACTTTGCACATTTCAGTTAATTGTGTTACACTTGATGTTTCCAACTTGCTTTGGCTCATGGAACTGTCAATGTTTAATAAATAATCAATAAGGGTGTCATCAGCACCTCCGCGCTTTTGGACAGTTATGGTTACAGTTAACTCTCTCGGCCTCCCTATGCTAGAATTTTAAGAGTTATTCATTGGCCAAAAAAGAGAAAACACAAAAGAAAGTTAAAGGTGAATTTGACTGATAGCATTATTTATTTATTTTTAAAAATCTATATCTATAGACATTGCGATAATATTGTTAACTTTTGGCTTCAGTTGTCTACGATAGTCATGTAGTGAAAGTCTGATAGTGTGACCGCCTTAGATATAAATATCTAAGTAATATTCAGGAACTGTATCTAAGATTAATAAGGAGCTATAAATAAATAATACATACAATATATAAGAATTGACATTATTTATTTAATTTCTTTATCTTTTTGTGTGTCTGTGTGTTGAAACCTAACATGCTTAAGTAGTGAAAAAGATTTTGTGATGAAGAGCAACTTTTAAGTCACTCATTCACACAATGTTCTCTCTCCTAAAATATAAACAAGTTTAAATGTCAACAGCATCATATATATCTAAAGGACCGAAGTCTGTCAGGTAAAACCTGAATTTAGTGATTTAATCAGCCTGCTATTGTATTCCAACCATTAATTCTGGTTGGAGGCTTTTATAAATATTTAGGTTATACATAGCGTTACATTTCAACTAATATTTAATGGTGCAACGCTCAAATATTTAGTGTGTAAGCTGTTCAAACTGCCCCTTTTCACTGTATGCTCTCAAAAGAGCAACTTGAACATTCTTCAAAATTTCTCCTTTTATGTTCAATGGAAAAAAGAAAGAAGGGTGAGTAAATGGTGCCAGAATTTTCATTTTGGATGAGCTGTCCCTTTAACCTTACACTTCTCCTGAGCTGAATGTTCTAACTATGATTACATGGACTGTGTCTGACCTGACCGAAGGACTGCATCCAACACCCCCCCCCACCCCCAACCCCCCACCCCCCACCACCACCAGCACAGACACAGAACTCAAACTAATGACTTTTCTTTCCTCACTCCCTCACAGGAAGATGATAAGAACACCATGAACCAGGTTCACCTGGGGCCAGTCACTGTGCGAGAGTCCTTTAATCACTCTCTCTCTCTTTTCTCTCACCGACGGTTTTCCTCTTCTTTCTGCTTCTCGTCACATCTCATCTTTTCTCTTCTGGCTGCAATTAATGACATTGCTTTATCAGACGGGTTGTCCTTAGATGATGTGCTGAAGATTAGCATGCATGTCTCATAAGGTCTCTTAATGAGCTGACCTTCGGAAAGAGATGAAGACCACGGGAGATAAGATGAAGATAGTTTATGTGCAGTCCACACGGCTGTGCTTATCTAATAGAACTGATGCAATCCACATCATGTCATGCCAAAAATAGACATGAACGTCTCTCTCTCTCTCTCTTTCTGTCCCCGTTCATGCCAGATCATCTCATTGCAGCTCATTTCCAGAGGGGTTTTTGGGGACAAGGGGACTTCCATCTGCTGTTTATAAATACCAGCAAGGTCAAAACATTCTGAATTCTTTAAGTAAACAGGACATGCAGAGAATTAAAGTCTGTGTGTGCTTCTTTTTATTTTTTTAATGGCTGCTGTTTTCATGTGTTGTCATAAAGCACTTGGTCCATTTTTTTTCCCTTCAATAAGTTCCTGGTTTTGTTGACTCTCCAAATGCCTGCGAGTCATTTATGAGGTCATATGTCATGTGTTGAACAATTAAAGATACATGCTAAAATTAGAGTGCTGCTGGATTTTACTGTCCCCACCTGCAATGGGTACAGCAATGTTTTCCCATAAAACCCTGCGGGGCAGAGATTAAACTATGACTGGCCAAGACTTTCATTATATACCAATATTATCTTTGTTATTTATTATCATCTGCTCAAATGTTCCTCTGTGTGTGTGTGAGACAAAAGCTCCATTTAGATGGGATTAGTTCTCTAAACCCTTATTAACATAGGATGCCTGTGATGTCATTTACTGATTATGATGGGGTTGGGATCTCTGTAGTTACAAAGATGGCAGTGTCTGTTGTCTGAATGTGGACATTATGGAAGGTCATGTGCTCTGGTTGTGAATAGTTATATAAATACAGAACATTAAGTATATATTTAAATATAGTTACCCAAAAATTACTCACTTGTCATTTCAATCCTGTATGATTTTCTTTCCTCTGTGAATCATAAAAGAAGATCAGTTGATTTATTGGTTTATTGGTTTTTTGCCTTTATTTTAGGACAGCCGAGAACTGACAGAATAACCCCAGGGAGCGAGAGTGGGAGTGGGACGGGGACATAACCCAGGCTGAATCCAAACCTAGACCAAACACAACAGTTCCCCTACACGTTCGTAGCAGCAACCTCTGTTCCACAACCCTGACTATAATGTATCTTTTAAGGGAAGACATTAATTAAGGTGAGAATGGATGCTTCTATTACAGTGATCATTTTGAGCAGTTAGCAGGATCTGGCTCTACTTATTGATTTAATTTAGTTATGTCGGATGGTATGCCAGCTGGCAGTAATTTGAAACGCCAACTGTTGTTGGTCCATTTTTCCCAGAAAGTTGGCCAAAAAGGTGCAGAAATGTAGCTTCAGTTACAGTATTTGAAAACGTTCTAAATAAAAGGGAAGCGCTGTGAAAAAAAAAAAAAAAAACATTTGAATTTACCTGACCTCTTCAGAAAAAAACTAGCCCCTGTCTGAACAGGATTAAAGAGAGATATTGTATTTGATGACTTAATATCATTATTTTAATACAGGACTAGTCCTTATCAGCACTAAGGATTTGCCACTCAAACAATTATTGAACCCATCAAACCATTTAAGTATGACAGTTCTCTGAAATAGAAACAAGAATGATGGAAGATGCATACCTTCGATCATTTTCACTCTTTAAAGTGAAACATCTGGAAAACACACATTCATTCAATTTGATGAATTTCCACATTGTTATGTACACCTTAAAATTATAACCTGTCAGTCAGGCAGACTCCTGCACATTAAATTTCTTTGCAGTCACAACACCACAAACTCATCTGACTGACATGTTGTCAAACACAGGCACTCAGAGATTAGGCTGCTCTTATCTACATAGCTGAGCTGCTGAATCAGCACTGTGAAGTGCTAGACTGAGCATGCTCTCAGGACTGACGCCTGGCTCAGGGTGGCAGTTGTTTATCTCTGCAGGATGTTAGTCAGGGCCCTCGGGAGCAGGGTTATGGAACAGGCATGTCTACAAGAGCTTCTAGAGGAGTCCTGGGTGTCATTACACTGACTCATGACCCAGTACTGCATGAGGCCACAGCATCACACATACATCCTTGTTGACTCAAAAATCCAGTGTGGAGAGACGAGCTCATGAAATAACAATCACAGTATGAAAGATGAAAGCCATCCAATCCTCTGGCCCTTGACTTTCCTTAAGATTATCGGCATGATCTGAAACCACAGCACTTCTGCCAAGCAGCTGTTAAGGTCACAACCAAAGGGAACTTCAGAAAAAACAATCTAGTACAGCACTTAGACTAATCAAAATCATTTTTTAAATCCCTGAAACACTGATTCATTTAAAGGTACTCTAACAATTTATTTTTTTGTAAATACTCTCTAATGCTTCATAATTTATAGAACTGAATCAAAGTTAGGATGGTGAACTTAATGTAAATTAATTCAAAAGACTTTAACACCGGTTTCACAGACAAGGCTTAAGCCTAGTCCCAGACTAAAATGCATGTTTGAGCTTTGAGCTTTTTAACTGTAAGCAACTTGGATTGACATACTGTATCTTAAAATATGTCAGTGCCATTGTTTTGCCTCAAGATGCATACCAGTAATATGTTTTTTTTCTAAGGCACGTTTATAAAAGCTGCTTAAATGTCCTAATTGAACTAAGGCCTAATCCTGGCTTAATCTAAGCCCTGTCTGTGAAACCAGGCCAAAATGTCATGTGGTAACTTAAACTGGTAAAACTTTTGAACCCTTGTAAAAAAGTATACTTTAGCATACTTTTAAAAAATAGTACTTATTACAGAAATAATATACTTAAAATATAATCAAATATATCTTTTATATATATATTTTTTTTACTATATTTTTTAACCCACTTAAGTAGGACTTAAGTACATCTTGATATGTAATTTCAAAATTACTTGTATTGTCTTTGGAACATGGTTATAATATTCCCTTTCGAGGGAACTCTACGCTGCATCCATTTTTGATGACACCATGGGAATGGTGTACCAACTACGGCATACAGTACCAACAAATGCTTGCCCTGCTGAAAAATCCAGCTAAAACCAGCCTAAGTTGGTCAGGCTGGTTTTAGCTGGTCTCCCAGCTTGGTCATAGCTGATTTTAGAGGGGTTTTGGTTAGCTAGGAGACTGGGAGGCTGGGAGACCAGCTTAAACCAGCTGAACACCAGCTAACCCAGGCTGGGAGACCAGCTAAAACCAGCTATTTCCAGCTTAAACCAGCTAAGACCAGCCAACCAGCCAAGGCTGGTTTTAGCTGGATTTTTCAGCAGGGTGTCCTAGTGTGAATCATCTGAGCACAGCTTAGGACGAAAGCACTTGGGACCCAGGTGTAGAGTCCAAATCCAGGCTATAAAATTTGACAAATGTGTGTGGGGAAGACCATCCCACCACATCACACACTTCCGGGAGAGAAACTCCTGACAGTGTCAAGTGTCCCCAACTAAGCCGCTGTCGCCTTTGGCTTGCTTAGTTGGGGACACTTGACATTTGACTTGACATTTGATATTCAACAGTGCTTTGATCTGCCTGCATTGACACTATTCTTTAAGAGCTGCTGTGCAGCCAAATAATGTACCAGTTATCAATGTAAAGCTGCTTTGACACAATCTACATTGTAAAAAGCGCTATATATATAAAGGTGACTTGACTTGACTTGACTTGACTTGACAGAGACTTAAAGAGGCAAAGGTAGGTCACACGGCTTGTAGGCCTTAGAGAGAGCCTCCACTATCCACTTACTTAATGACTGGGGAACCCCGTCTGGGTGAACCGAGGCATACAGCAACAGTTGCTCTGATTTACACTACTGCGCAGTCCTGTGAACGTAACATTGAAGGGCCCTAACAGAGCAAAGCAAATTTAGCTTTTCATGGTCCGCCAACACAAGGCGGCGCTGGATGCGTGAGGGAGAACCAGAGCGGAGAGTGTGTCATCTCCTCTGAACTTCTTCCAAATTAACTCCACCACCTCGGGGTAGAGTCTCCATTCCCTGGGCCTCAGCTCCTGCCTCGACAGGATGTCTGCTGATTTATGTATGAGACTACCGATGTGTTGTCTGAGCGGACAAGAACATGATAGACTCTAAGGTCTGGGAGGAAGTACCTCTGTGCTAGAAATACAGTCATCATCTCCAACCAATTTATGTGCCACAAAAGATGAAAACCCCGAGTTGAGCGGCTGTCTAGAAGCGTACCCCAGCCTGTAAGGGACGCATCCGTCGTTAGCATCTTGCGATGACAGGAGGCCCCTAACACATGTCCCTGGGACAGAAACCAAGGCTTCTTCCACATCACTAGGGTACGAAGGCATATACAAAGTTCAGTCATGAAACTCTAACCGAACGCTGATTGGTTCTTTCTATGCTGTGGCACCAGCCAATCAGAAGTAATTCCAAATCCACGCAACCATATATAACGTACCATAGCCTGCGATCGACAAGCGCGCAATGTGAAGCACTGTTATCCCTCCTCCTCCCCAGCGCCACCTGTAGAGATCTGCTATGAGGTTCTACCATTCTTGCAGCAGCCTTTTCTTTGTTGTTTTATTTGACTAAGCTGAACAAATTTGTATTTGCTCAGCAGCAGCAGTAACAGTAGCAGCAGCAACAGCAGCAGCAGCGTAGCAGATCTCGTACGCCAAAATCAAGCCATGTATACTTCATGCCCCATGCCAATAAATGCTGGTTGAATTTAATCTACTCCGAGAGTTGTCATGATTGAACTGTGTGTAACCCTGATGGGGAGAACCCCTTGGTTTTGAACCACCTTTGTAATGGTCTCATGTACAGAAGGCCAAGAGGAATCACAATGGATGCAGCTGCCATGAGTCCTAACAGTCTCTGAAACTGTTTCACAGTTACGGGTTTGCCTATATTGATCCACTCTATGGCTAAGGATCAACTCGATACTAGCAGGAGACAGTTGTACCTGCATTGTAGTCGAGTCCCAAACTACTCCTAGAAAAGTGGTCCTCTGTAGTGGAGAAAGCACACTCTTCTTGGAGTTCAGTCTTAAGCCCAGACACCTTATGTGAGGGAGGACGACATCTCGATGCTGAATCGCCATCTCTGACTGAGCCAGAATCAGCCAGTAGTCATTGTAGTTGAGAATATGGATGCCCTGGAGTTGCAACGGAGCCAGTGCTGCATCCATGCACTTTGTAAAGGTGCGGGGTGACAATGGCAGGCCGAAAGGAAGAACCCGGTATTGGTATGCTTTGCCCCCGAAAGCGAACCTAAGGAACTTCCTGTATTGAGGATGGATGGAGTCCTTTAGATCTATTGTGACAAACCAGTCCTCGGATCTGATTTGAGTCATGATAAGGCTGATAGGTAACATCTTGAACCTGAACATCCTCAGAGTACCGTTCAACTGCCGAAGATCTAGTATGAGACGCAACTCCCTATCCTTCTTGGGAACTATGAAATACTGGCTGTAAAACCCGGAGTCTCTCTCTGGAGGAGGAATATGTTCTATAGCATCTTTTGCTAAAAGAGACTAAACCTCCTGTTCCAGCACCTGATCCTGCTCTGGCCTGACTATCGTGGATAGTTCTCTCTTGAATCGAGGTGAATTGAACTGAATTCTGTACCCTCTTTTAGAGGGCTGCATTGGGAATGGAATCCCATGGGATCCAGCGAAAATCTCATGAGATCGGGTGGTTTTACCTTTGCTGCGGGTGGGAGTTGGCAGTCAAAAAATACAGCAAGGTCCAAGAAAGAAGTCAACAAATAAAGTTCACTACAGTCGATCAGTAACATTCTCCTAAAGTGGCCGTTTAATTTATTAATATTGTATTATCTGCAACTACAGTTTTTAAAAATAGTTTTAAGATTTTTTTACACTACAAGTGCACATTCAATATAATTAAGCACACTTCTTTTTCACAATGGAATGAACTAATACAGTAGAATGAACTAGAACTTGACTTTCCAATGCTACTTATTAGAGAGAGGACTGTTTAGAATAAATCAATTCATTAGAATGAATCATACTTTCCAATACCACACCATAGAGTGAGCTGTATAGAATGAACTGATTTACTGGAATGAATCAAGCTTTTCAGCAATTTGGTTGGGATAAGTAGCACTACATTTTGTTAGTTACTCAACAACACAATGAAGATTCACACCTATACAGCAAGAAAGAGTCAGGTAGGCAAGTGCCTGCCCTAGGATTGGTGGAAGTTAGCCTTTCTTGTAAAACAGCAGTTTACAAGTATGGCTGCTCAGTAGTTGTGTTTTGGATGCGGGGTACCCACCAGACACCACAATTAACTTAACCAGCAAGACTACCTTGGCCAAAGTTCTCCATACTTTCATTGTCTGAGCCACTAGTCTGTTCCTCATTAGCAGTGTGTAGATTGTCCTTATCTCTCCTTATTTCCTCAAGACTTCGGCACCCTTGACTGGTAATAAGGGCTTCTCTTTTTCACGCTTGACCTTTTTCTCTGACCCTGAATATATGCCGCTAAGCACTAATTTCATTATCAGGTGAAAGGTCGTGATACCTGTGCTCTCCGGGCCCTGCTCTAATCAGCCACTGTGTAATAGTGAGTGTCCAGTTACACCCCCTGTCTCTGATGCTAATGGCTGCGTTAGGGGTCACAGGGCAAAGATCAGGGGTCAGGTCAGAGGGCTGGGAACTTGGGGCGATGCAGATCTATGCAGGAAAGCGGGTCATCCCAGATGGTGAGAAGTATACTTTTGCTCCAGCAGCCATCTGATGGTTATGAAAATTGAGCAAAATTAGATTAGCACATGGTGAGAGAACACCATTCATATGTGGAAAGGATCTGAATCATGGTATTTAGTTCAGTTTTTGGCTTAAATAATGTGTCTATTTTTCTAACGTTTAATTGCAAGGTTAAGAAAATTTTCTTTTTGAGTCATGAATATGAGCATTTACACTACCGTTCAAAAGTTTGGGGTTGGTAAGACTTTTTTGTATATTTTTGAAAGAAGTCTCTTATACTCCCCAAGGCTGCATTTATCTGCAGACAACGCTGCTGAGTGACTGCCTATATATATATATATATATATATGTATATATATATATATACACCAGGATCTGCCGCTGCTCAAAGCATATTGTGGCTGTTAGATATAAAACACATGGGAAATATATAATAGTTTGGTCAAAGATAACAAAAACTCCAGAGCAGCAACCCTGAATTTCTTTAGTGAAAACTTGCTCAGTCATATTTTTTTTCCCCTACTGTTTGAATAACCGTTTGAACACACAGCTGCTAGGTTTGGTTGGACACAGTTTGTATGCATGACTTTGTGAGAATAAAGCTGGAATATGACAGGACATGGTCCATCGCATCTTCCCAGAAGCATGAGTGCTCTGCACAGCAGGTGTCTAAATATTCTCCGTTTTTCCGCAGGAGAGTCTAGGCCAGTAGCAGAGCTGCAGTCTGGGTTCTAGGGTCTGTGTAGGCTCGGTCCCATTCCCTGCCTGTGTTAATGAAGTGCTGACATTAATGCCCAGACTGGCTCACTGCAGGCCCTGCTCAGGATGGATGACGTGGTCACTGTGGAGAGAGGCTGTGGCTGCTGTTCAGAGTTATGAGTGATGGACGGGGACCCACTGTTTTCAGCTCATTGGCCTTAACATACTGTTCCAAAAGATGTTAAACAACGTTTAATCAAGTCATGTGTAGTGCTAGACCACAGAAAAAAGTGAGTTCATTTTCAGGTGTACCGAGCCAAAAATGTTTTTGACCTTTTGTTTGGACAGAGGAATTTCAGAAGAGCAGTGGGTATATTGAAATAAATGTAAATATCATCAGTGCCTTATTGTTTTATACTAACTTTTTCACTTCTAAGGCACATTTATAAAAGCTACTTAAATGTCCTAATTGAACTAAGGTCTAATCCTGGCTTAATCTAATCCCTGTCTGTGAAACCAGGTCTTTATGTATTTAATCTCACTTTATTAACCAATGTCTTTGCTGCTGACCTTTGACTATCCATATATATATATATATATATATATATATATATATATATGGGCATATATATATATATATATATATGGGCATATATATATGGGCATATATATATATATATATATATATATATATATGCCCATGCAATGCCCATGAACTTGGAGGGGAGAGAGCTCTTCACTAACACTCGCTGATTCCTGTTTGTCTTAATGAGATCCAGACTGAATAATTAAAATGTGGACTTTATTACCTTTCATAACATCCAGCCACAACTTCATGTCATTTCCACAGCACTGCACTTAAACGATACTAATGAAAACAAGCTCATTAGGATAGAAGGAATGGCTACAAGCCAATTAATTGCCGCTGAAGTTTGCTCAGTTAAAGTTATCCATTGACTTGATGAACTTCCTTTTTTCATGTTGTTTTCAGTTGAGTAAACCAGTCTAGAAACATAGTAAAAAATGATCTGCTGATCTTTGAAAAGGTTGATTAATGTTCAATCTAACATGGTGACATACATTGAGTTTAATACACTGAGTTTATCTTGCTTTCAAGGCCATCTGGGAAAACAGAGGAACATTGTCATTGGTGTATAGCTGTGAAATGCATGTGGAGGGATGGAAAGGGTGAGCGCTCTTGTGAGTGTGTGTGTGTAATAAGAGAAGACAGTGCAATATGTTCACTTTAATCACAGTGAAACCATAGCACCTGAGAAAAAGAGGAAGAGATTTGAGAGAGAAGGCACACAAATTGCCACATAGACATAATGACAACCTTAAACTTCCTCTCAAAAGTGGTCATGTGCTTGTGCTTCTGTGGAGCTGTCATTTGCTAATCGGACTGACAGGATGGGTAGTTTTGGACTTGGCGTGTGATTGCAGCTTTGGGCCCTCAGTACTCAAAGGGGGTGATAGCATTACTTTTAAATGTTTGTACCACTACAATGGGTGTTATTAGTCAGCAGTGTTGAGAAAAGTTACTTTTAAAAGTAATGTCTTACAATATTACATTAAAAAGTAACTAACTTTATTACTTAGTTATTTCTGATGGAAAGCAATGGTACATTACTTTTGCATTAATTTTTCTAACCTGGACTGGGGTTGCTTGTTTTTTAATAACAAAAAAAGGCCCTTTCACACCAAAAGTGAAATGAATAAGCCTCAGGCTATAGGAAATGCAAATTCACACCTGTACAGTAGAGGGTGCAGCTCGCCATTCTGGGTTGCAGAAGAAGAAGAAAGTTCAACACTCTTACTTTAGCATTAAAAACTAAGATCTAAAGTCATTTGTATGCTTGAATTGGATAGTCAAAGGTCAGCAGCAAAGACATTGGTTAATACAGTGAGATTAGGTATAGTATATTAAGTATAGCAAAGTATATTTGTGTTAATTAATAAGTTTAATTATTGCAGGTTTGGGTCCCACTTTATATTAGGTGGCCTTAACTACTATGTACTTACATCAAAAATAGGTACAATGTACTTATTGAGTTCATATTGTATTGCAAAACACTTTTGCTGCTATTGAGGTGGGATATGGGTAAGGTTAGGGACAGGTTTGGTGGTATGGGTAGGTTTAAGGGTGGGTAAAGGTGTAAGAGATGGGTCAACAGAGTAATTATAAATGTAATTACAGAAATTAATTACAGATGTAATTACATGCAGATATTTTTTAAAATATAAGTACAATGTAAAAACATGTATGTACACAATAAGTGCATTGTATAAATGTAAGTACATAGTAGGTAAGACCACCTAATATAAAGTGGGACCCAGGTTTGCAAATATTCTGAATGTGCATTTTACTGTTTTTATTCATTTTGAGAAATACTGAATCTGTTTTTGTGCAAGTGAGATGAGTAAATGCATGCTCACATTTAGGCCCCGTTTACACTTTTTGTTTTAAAACGCATACGTTTTGGTACGCACTGCAAATGCTGCAGACCCCGTTTTAGTTTGAAAACGCGGGGGTTGCGTTTCATTATAAACAGACCAAAACGGAGACTTTTGAAAATGATGGCGTGGCTGCCCACATTCGTTCTGCGTATCCTTGATGACCGTGTAAACGATAACATGGAGACTGAACTGCAATCTTTGCTGGCTTTGTTGTCATTTTTAGAAGCCATTGTGCAGTTAAACTCTGCATTTTTTAATACTGCAGCTACCTACATGCGCAAGAGGCAACTGTTTATACTTGTATGTGCATGCCCAGTGGGCATGAATGGTCATGTGACATGTGTTTTCGGTCACGTAGTATAGACGGAGATTGTTTTTGAAACGCTGTGGAAACGCCAGTGTAGACGAGGATCATTTTCATTTTAAAATGCTGTTTTAAAATGAAAACGCGCTAGTGTAAACGGGGCATTAGTCTAGAACAGGGGTGTCCAAACTATGGCCCGCGGGCCAAATGCGGCCCGGGGATGAATTTCAAATGGCCCGCAGCTTGTCTATTAAAATTTATTATATGTGGCCCGCCATGCATAATTTACAAATCGTGCAGTTTCACAATGTCAACACAAGGTGGCAGTACTATATTTTGGGCCAGGGAAACAACGCGAAACGAAACAGCGCTACTTGTGTGCACTGCGCAGCGTGCAACTCACTTGCTCACAAATGTGTTTACTTGCTGAGTGTCGGAAGAGTTAAAATTGTATATGTATTTGATTTCTGACTCTTCTAATAAGAAAGCTGTAAAAACTGTGAATCTTTTTAAAAGGTATATTATTTTCTCGCTCCCTGGCATGTAGTATATTATTGTCATTCTGTATTTCATGTTATTATAATAATAATAATAATAATAATAATAATAATAAATAAATAAATAACTTGCTGAGTGTCTCGATCACACGACCACTAAACAGCCAGTGAGAAGTGTTCGAGTTCAGCGTAGAGGTCTCAGGTACAAGCTGCAAATCTCTCTGTGATTTAATTTAGTTTAAAGCCAGTGAAACAGCGCTGACTGAATCAACACTAACGTGCAAATCAGGAGAAACATTGAGCTGATCCAGTTAGAATATACTTTTCAACCAACAATTCAACAACATTTATCATGGATTTACTGTGGTAACACTAACTGTAACCATGGTATTTTGTCAGAAATGTAGGTTAATATCTCATTTTATTTAATTTTTAATGTAGACATATCAAATGAGTAATAAAGGCCAAATTTCAGACTATTTTTGTCATAAACTTGCAGTTTTGTGCATTCGTATTTATATTAAATGTGTTTATAGACTAAATACCATAAAGCCATTCTAGATATAACAATATTTTTACTTTTTTACCATGTAGTGAGGTGCCATGTGTGGGTTTTACCTGCGGTGATCTAATTGGAGTACTTTTTTCATTTAAATAAGAATAGAGTTCTAACTCAGTAATAATATTTAAATTTCACCCTTTAAAAAAGAGGTTGTTAAAAGTTTTACAGATATTGTTTGTGTATTAAATTTACATCTCTGTCCTATCTCAAGCTACTCTACTGTCAGCTCCAGCTTTTGTCAAATGTGTCATGTTTTCAAGAAACAAAACATGTAATATATATATAGAAAATATATATAATATAAATATATATAATAGAAAAGGAACTGGCCCCCCAGATGTGTCCACAACATCGAATCTGGCCCCCTTTTAAAAAAGTTTGGACACCCCTGGTCTAGAACTACAATAACCATCATGCTTACACAGCGCATACAATGCCTCTGCACCTTACTCCTGATTTGTCTCAACAGGGGGACATGAGAGGTGTCAGTCAATAAATGGGAAAACAAAGTAACTTGCATTACATTTTTTTTTACTCAGATATTTTGTTGTAAATTTAAAAGTAATGCATTACTTTACTAGTTACTTTAAAAAAGTAATCTGGTTATGTAACTTGTTACTTGTAATGTGTTACACCCAACACTGTTATGTTTACCATCAAACAAACAATACAATTTTTGTTCACAGTAATTAAAACTGATTAATGATTAAGAGATAAGATTAAAAAAAAAAAAATGTGCACAGTAGGTGGCGATTTGTACTAAGAATTTAAATCGGCGTTAATCAAAAGAAGAAGAAAGAAGTATCTCATGCTTCTTTTCTAGCGTCTGTTTCTATGGTGACTCCTGGATTTGGCACTCTGTTGAGAATGTGTTCAATGTGAACATACTCTGAGTTGACTTAACTTATACCTAGTCGCATTTTTGGAACCATGTGTAAGAAAGTTAACTGAGAGTTCAGGGTTTACAGTATGTAATGGTAAGTTAACCCTGCTTTCTGGAATACTCCCCAGTGCAGCTTGGCCAGGTAGGTTGATCTGAAAAGAGACAACTTTGACTTTAGATTGCTCATTAAGATTAAAACAGAACAACAAACAAACAAAACTGCTTATACTAGCCTAGCTAGCTGGTCTTCCAGTCTAGCTAAACTGGTTTTAACTGTCGGTCTTTAGCTGTCCAACCCT
Source organism: Mylopharyngodon piceus (assembly GCA_039654765.1). Lineage (NCBI taxonomy): Eukaryota > Metazoa > Chordata > Actinopteri > Cypriniformes > Xenocyprididae > Mylopharyngodon > Mylopharyngodon piceus. The sequence goes on along the minus strand of CM077448.1, from coordinate 6,272,214 downwards.
GCTCCAACACAATAATAATAATCCAAAAGGACTTGAATTGGTTTATCAGATGCATTTAATTAGGGTTGAAGCTACACTCTGCAGGGCTGTGGCCCTCCAGGAACTGAGTTTGACACCTTTTTTTTTTTTTACAGCAGGAAAGTATGTCTGTTATAGCCTCCCTTGTGGCAAAGCTGAGAATGCAGCATGTACTTGCAATGTGTAATGAATTGTGTTCTGGGACATTTCTGAATGTTTGAATGTGTGCAATCAAGCTTGCGTAGCTAGAACCGATTGCATTCATATAACCTTGTAGAGTGTAAAGTCTTATATCAGTCTAGGTCTCTCGACAAACATCACTTCACATGTGTAGTAAGCACTTTTTTGCCTGGTTTAGCTGGATAACTGTTCAATCCAGCAGGAAAACCATGCATACTAAATCAGTTGAATTGGTATCTCTTAAATATGTTTTTGTTGTGTCTGTGATGCAAAGTAAATGAAAGTCCTTTACGCCGTCAACAGCTGACGAAATGTAAGGCTCGTTCATGTGAGCAGGCTGTCTGGGTGTTAAAAAGGCCCTTAAGGACCCTCCTTTTCTCGAACGCCTCTCCCCGTTCCCCCTCCCTCCTTCCACCCCATTACTGGCTGAGAGCATCCCACCCAAACTGCATCTGTTACTATGGCAACAGCCCCCCTCTAGGGGGACGGGTACCATCATTAAGTAGCTGCTGCTCCTATCAGTGTGCGGCTGAGACTCTTCAGCCCAAATCTGGGCGCCCTTCTCCCCGAACGCCAGTGCCATCTTGTCACAGACGCCGTGACAAACATGCCTCCGTTTACACACATCAACGTGTACGTTATCTTGACATATTTCTTATCGCTCAGCTGGGGAGAAATTGTCTCTGCGGTTCTACGTGTAATTTCCAGCGACTCTGAATGACAGTATTTTGTCATGACAAGGGTGTGCGGGTGGAAAGAGTATTTCAGGAGGTGTTAAAAAGACACAGTGTTGTTTGCTTTGGGCTCCTAGGGTTAAATGAACACCATCTGTTGACCGGAGAGGCCTATGGTTTTGGAATATGTGAATATCAATTAGTTGCATTTTTTTGTGAGTCTCGGCTGTAACAAGATGCTCCGTATTCACACACAGCTTCAGGATGTGGAAGGAGGTGTGTGTGTGCCGACAAGCGGCATTCTTAATTAAACCTAATTGATATGCATGGAAAAGGGCTGATATCTGTGTGCGAATTTGACTGTTATTGTGAGCATATGGTGCCTCAGACAGGGGAGATGGTCCCTTTTTTCCCCTCTTGATGAGAGGCCCTCTCTGGGGCCGGGCCCCGGCTGTGAGGCGAGGGTGGGGCCCTTGCAGTGCTTTTGCCATCTTTCTTTTATTTTATTAACCCATCCATTACTTTATAACATGGCCTTTTCCTCTCCTCTCCATCTACCCTAAGTTTTCATTCTTTATCCATGTCTTTTTTTCTAAGCCTTCCTTTATCACTTCCTCTCTCTCTCTCTCTCTCGGTCTCATTAGGACAGATGGAAGAAGAGTGTTTTTTGTCTGCTGGGTCAATGTGAAGTTATTAACCTGCGCAGATTGCACTCCTTCCCCTAGTCTTATTTTTATCTCAATTCTCCGAATGAAGGAGTGGGGGAAAGAAAAGTCAACTGTTTTTCAGTGTTTGCAAGGCAGTGCCGTATTGATATTCCTCAAATGTTTTGGTTCGGGGTGGTTTTAAAACTCTGACCCTGAGTATTAAACTTCTGTAATTCAGCTATTGATTTCTGGACTTTGCAAACTTTTTACTTCAATATATTTATGGGATTCATGTTTGAAAATCTTCAGTTGACTTACACTGTTCAGCATTCGAAACGAAACCAACAGTGATGATGATGCCATAGTAAAATATATGCAAAAAAAGAAATCATAATTCAAATGTTAAAAACAGACCAATGACAATTTCTTATGCATATATATAATAAAACAGTTGTGTACAATTTTTTCACGATTATTTGATGAATAGAAACTTGAAAATAACAGTATTTATCTGAAATATAAAGCTTTTGTAACATTATCACTACCGTTCAAAAGTTTGGGGTCTTTTTTTTCTTTTTTTTTTAAGAAATTAAAGAAATTAATACTTTTATTCAGCAAGGATGCATTAAATTGATCAAAAGTGACAGTATAGACATTTATAATGTTGCAAAAGCTTTCTATTTAAGATAAATGCTGTTCTTTTGAACTTTCTATTTATCAAATAATCCTAAAAAAAAAATGTACACAACTGTTTTCAATTGATAACAATAATAAATGTTTCTTGAGCAGCAAATCGGCATGTTAGAATGATTTCTGAAGGATCATGTGACACTGAAGACTGGAGTAATGATGCTGGAAATTCAGCTTTGCCAACACAGAAATAAATTGCATTTTAAATATATATTTAAATGGAAAACAGTTATTTTAATTTGTAAAAATATTTCACAATATTACTGTTTTTGGTGTATTTTGGATAAAATAAATAAAGCCTTGGTGAGCAGAAGATACTTCTTTTAAAAACATTAAAAAATCTTACCGTCCAAAAACTTTTGACCGGTAGTGTATACTAATATATATACTGTAATATAATACTAATTATAAGAATATGTGAACATTCTATATATATATATATATATATATATATATATATATACTATTACATGCAGGGAACCAAGCCAGAAGGTTTGTGGTTTTGATAAAAGATTAAAACATACATTTGCCTAAAACTACAACACTGTTCTGCTATGAATGCACATGTTTTTGCTTAAGGAAATTTTAATCTAGTTTTCCATGCTGCATCTGTTGACGGATAATGTTTCCTCCACGTCACCTATTATAGAGAAAAGACACTATTCTCTCTTTTCCACAGGTGTCTTCTCAAGTGTTTTTATTTTTATTCTTGACAACACTGCTTCGTTAGTGCTGCTCCTTACCTCCGAGCACTGCTATCTTCTCTATTCTTCATGCTAATGCTCCTCTGTTATTGTGGTGTGTGTGTGTGTGTGTGTGTTTGTGTGTGTATGTGCCTCGGGCCTATCACATCTCTGCGTTGTGAAACCTGTGTGTGAAACCGCTGTAGTCAGCATTCTGCGAGATACCGAGTCCCTTGTGGTTAGTAAACAACACACTCCTGCAGACCGAAACTGTTTGAGAGGGCGATCCAGGAGCCGAGGAGGAACAGACTGAACAACAGAGAGAATATTAACAGCATCTGGGATGTGCCGTTTGTGTATTCTCACAGCCATTAGACATGGGTTTTGTATGTGGCATTTGCCTGTTTATGTGGTAACGTTTTCTTCTTGCAATGTTTCTCTTACCCGTTTTTCCAGACCAGTGATTCACTGCTTACTTTGGAAAGTAAACACTAAACACAGTTTTAGATTCCCAGAGGGAAGTTTTATTGCTCTGTCACAGCCCAGGAGACTGTAGTCTTAGTTATGTTTAGTTTGAGTACTTTCTTTAGGAGAAATACAGTAAATGAGACAATTGTTGGCACAAAGGACTATAAAACTATCAAATTAATGTGGTATAGCTCAGACATGATGCTCTTTTTTGTCTATTAATTATTTAGAAACATTGTAAATATACAAAGTCATGTGGTGCAACCAACTTGTAGAAACATGCAAGGAAAACACATAAAACAGGCAATGATGTCAAGAGTATTGAAGCTTATATTATATCTATTGTGTTATAAAGTCAGAATGTGATTTAAACTCACAATTGCGTGTTATAAAGTCAGACTTGTGACATATAAACTCGCAATTCTGAGGAAAAAAGTAAATTCTGAGTTTATAACTCAAAGTTGTTAGTTTCTCACAATTGCGAGTTTATATCTCGCAATTCTGACTTTATAACTCGCAATTTGACTTTTTTCTCGCAATTGTGAGTTCATATTATATCTATTGTGTGTTATAAAGTCAGAATGTGATTTAAACTCACAATTGCGTGTTATAAAGTCAGACTTGTGACATATAAACTCGCAATTCTGAGGAAAAAAGTAAATTCTGAGTTTATAACTCAAAGTTGTTAGTTTCTCACAATTGCGAGTTTATATCTCGCAATTCTGACTTTATAACTCGCAATTTGACTTTTTTTCTCGCAATTGTGAGTTCATATTATATCTATTGTGTATTATAAAGTCAGAATGTGATTTAAACTCACAATTGCGTTATAAAGTCAGACTTGTGACATAAACTCACAATTCTGAGGAAAAAAGTCAATTCTGACTATAACTCGCAGTTGTTAGTTTCTCACAATTGCGAGTTTATATCTCGCAATTTAACTTTTTTCTCGCAATTGATAGTATATATTATATCTATTGTGTGTTATAAAGTCAGAATGTGATTTAAACTCGCAATTGTGTGTTATAAAGTCAGACTTGTGACATAAACTCGCAATTCTGAGGAAAAAAGTCAATTCTGACTTTATAACTTGCAGTTGTTTCTCACAATTGCGGGTTTATATCTCGTAATTCTGACTTTTTAACTCGCAATTTGACCTTTATTTCTCACAATTGCGAGTTTATATTATATCTATTTGGTGTCATAAAGTCAGAATGGGATTTAAACTCGCAATTGCGTTATAAAGTCAGACTTGCAACATATAAACTCGCAATTCTGAGGAAAAAAGTAAATTCTGATCTTATAACTCGCAGTTGTTAGTTTCTCACAATTGTGAGTTTATATCTCGCAATTTGACTTTTTTCTCGCAATTACGAGTATATATCTATTGCGTGTTATAAAGTCAGAATGTGATTTAAACTTGCAAATTGGTGTTATAAAGTCAGACTTGCGACATATAAATGCAATTCTGAGAAAAAAAGTCAATTCTGACTTTATAACTTGCAGTTGTTAGTTTCTCACAATTGCAAGTTCATATCTCGCAATTTGACTTTTTTCTCGCAATTTTGAGTGTATAATGTATCTATTGCGTGTTATAAAGTCAGAATGTGATTTAAACTCACAATTGTGTGTTATAAAGTCAGACTTGTGACATATAAACTCGCAATTCTGAGGAAAAAAGTAAATTCTGACTTTATAACTCGCAGTTGTTAGTTTCTCACAATTGCAAGTTTATATCTCGCAATTCTGACTTTTTAACTCACAATTTGACTTTTTCTCACAATTACGAATTTATATTATATATATTACAATTTGACTCACAATTTGACTTTTTTTCTCACAATTGCGAATTTATATTATATATATTGCGTGTTATAAAGTCAGAATGTGATTTAAACTCGCAATTGTGTGTTATAAAGTCAGACTTGCAACGTATGAACTCGTAGTTACTGATTGACTATAACTCGCAGTTGTTAGTTTATTTCATGCAATTCTGAGAAAAAAAGTCAGAATTGTGAGATAAAAAGTCACAATTACCTTTATTATTTTTATTCTTTGGCGGAAACAAGCTTCCATACATGAGAGATTCTCAAGGTCAGAGAATCAAGACTTTTCAAATTTTAGATAATTTGGCAAAGTTACTTCAGATTGTACAATGCCACATGGTATATGTATCTTTAGGAGAAACAGTTGCAATAAAGAGATATCATTTGTAATTTTCTAGATTTACGAAAACATGATAGAATTATTTGAAATTTGAGTATATATCAATTGAACATTTATAAGCAGTGTTCACATATTATTCTCATAACAAGGGTTTATTTCAGCAATGATTTAATCATGGTGATCAAATCCCGCTGATAGTATGAGAACCATTCCAGCAGTTCATACAGGAGTACAACTTTACTTTTCTGGCCACATCCTGAACAAATGTAAAATGGGAATGTAATCTTTTAAACCCCTAATTTTTAAAGTCCAATTATTTTCTCTTCCCGCCCATTTCTGCTGGTAGCTCTCTTGTGTCTGCCCTGCACTTCCACTCATCTCCCTCAGATTGTCAGTCCACGTCCATTTTTCTCCCAGCAGCCTTCCTGTCGTTCTATTGAGGTTGAGTGCACCGAGTTGAGTGGTAGTCGATAATGAGGAACAAAGAGGACAAACCCGATACTGAATATGGCTGATTGTAATTGTGTGGTGAGGATGAAGCTCTTCCCTAGGATTGATTGCAGGTGGTAGGTGGAGAGACTCTGATTCCATTTGATTCTCAGCAGAGAGCTCCTTCTCCATATCAACCTAATCTCCACTCTGTAGGACATCTGCCCACTCTCTGCGTGTGTGTACTTGTGTGAGACCACAGACATGAAATAGCTCAGCACATGTACTGATTCCATCCACCATCAAGTCAATGTGTGACTCACATAGAGTCAATGTGTGAGAGGAAGAGACGAAGTCAGCCGAAATATTGAAAATCGCAGTGCATCTAGGTACTTTATCTTCCAGTGAGGAAATAGATAATCATGAATAATTGATAGCATGACTTGTGGTTGACCGATTTAAATGGCCGATACCAGTATCTAGAGAAGAGATTCACACAATGTCACTATAATGCAAGTGATAATAATAATATTAATAATATATACAAAAATACAATTTAATGACAGCAAATAATATTTATACAAAAATTCTGCATTTTAATGAACACATATTTTAAACAATATTGCAAGCACTGCAAAAAAAAAACAAAAAAAAAAAACCTTCCTATTTTATTCCTATATTTTTTTTTTTATCTTATTTTCCAGTACAAATATTAAACATTCTTAAATCAAGATACAATTACTTGAGAAGCAAAATGGCAAAAGTTAACAACTCTTGTTTTCTGAAAAATGCATAAAAATGATGTGACTTTATAGGCTTAAAACAAGAAAAAAGTTTTCCCTTTAAATTAAGATTTTTTTTACCCCACTTTCTTATTTTAAGCATAAAGTCACTTCATTCTGATACAATTTTTCAGAAAATTTTTCAGAAAACTTGACTTAATATCTTAAGTAATTTTGCTTCTCAAGTAAATGTATCTTTTAAGAATGAATTTAGAATTGATTTAAGAATGTTTAGATATTTGTACTGGAAAACAAAACAAAAATACTAGAAAGAAAATATTTTTTTGCAGTGTGTAAAATATTCAAAAACATAAAATGTGTATAAAAAAATGCAAGTGATGTGTTTTTCTGCCCATTGTCCATCACATAATGAAATAAAACAGACACTGCAGATCACATTTAGCCAGCACAGACAGCCATAAGAACAAAGAAAATGACTCTCGTTTTCATGAAATAAAGTACACCTACCGTCATTCTTGCCATTATTTCCCTTTTTGGTGCAGTTTGAGACTGAAAAACCCTGGTTACCCTATTGTAGAGTGTTCTTTTCTAGCATAAACACCCATCTCCATTGAGAGATTGCATTTTAGACTTCAAAATTTCTTCCATAGACCGCATCTAACATAGAAATGTTTCTATTTTCTCACATACACTCACTCTTGAGAGGAAACATTATGTGGAGAGTTTTCTCAATGATGGCACTCAGCCTGATGCACAGGCCTTTAAGGGAAGGGATCATATAGGCTAATGTTCCTCCTACAAACACAAACTTCTCCTTATTTCCCCTCAAATCAATCACTGACTCTTTCACAGCTTCCCTTTTCATTCAACTCTCTCATCATACTTTTGTTTCCTTTGCCCATTACCTGTTTATTTTCTTGTCAATAAGCAGCTAATTTGTTAGCTGCTACATTTGGAAAAAGTGTCAGTGGTTTTTAGTAATATTGCTAACTGTGTGAATTTCGTTTCAGATTGCATCAGTTTTCTTTAAGCATATAACTATTGCTAACAAATCCAAAGCTCCAAAGTATTAGTTGTAGATAGAATCAGTTACTTTTAAACATCTAAATATTGCTAACAGAGAGTTTAGTGTCTGTTAAATTAGCAAAATATTGCTAACAGTGTGATTTTGAACTTCTTTGTTTAAAAAGCTAACTGTGCCTGAGTTACTAACCATGTGAGTTTAGTTCTGAATAGCAAACGTTTTCTTGCAGGTATTGCTAGCATTGAGTCCCTTCTGGAGTGCCCTTGGGAACAGTTTAGTCCTGAATAACATTTTCTTTTAAAGTATTGCTAGCATTGTGAGTTCTCTTTGGAGGGCTCTTGGGAAACGGGTGAGGGAATCGATAGGTCATAGGTTATCTCTAGGGAACACAAGGCCTAATGGAATTCTAATGACACATCTCAAGCTCATTGGTCAATAGCCACAATGCACACTCAGACAAATGCGGCCATACGTCAATAGCGCTTCAAAATGTAAAATCCTGGATAAAACCCATAAACACTCTTAAGATGGACAAAGAGTGAATAAAACTCGTCTGTTTGTAGATGACAGTAGCTAAGTTTGATTTCTGGCTCTGAGGTCCTTTCATAGATGTTGACGGTGATTGAGCACTGCGAGCACACTGTATAAGTGACTGCAGGACTATAGAGCCGTATTGATGAGAATTGGAGTGAAAAGAACTTGCTGGAGGTGAGTGTTCACTTTAGTGGCCAGCTGAGCACATCCCTGCTGCTGGCACGTTTGAAGGGCGCAAATGTGCTTGATAAATCTCCCCTTTTGTGGGAGAGCTGACACAATGTGCAGGCACACTGATAATGAAGAGTCGTTCGAGGAGCCAATTAGATTCAGCTCTGCATCACCTGATTATTACAGAAGGCGGTTTGTATTTGTGGATATTCAGACATGGGTTTGATCAACACACAAGTCATATGGGATAGATTGGTATGGCAGATCTTGATCTTGGGTGACAACTCATTACCCTTCCTTTGAATCGCTGTGGCCTGACACTCTCTTCCTCTTTTACATCTCTTTTTTTTTTTTCTTTTGAAATAGAAATTAAAAACAGATCATCCCTGCATGCAGAGGCCACATGGGTGGAGAGAAATCAGGGAGGAAGTAAATCTGTTAGCAATGAGAACTCAGTTATCCAACACTAACATTGTAATATACATAACCTCAAAAACAAAGTCACTTAAAACTTGAAAAGTGTGCTTGTGTATATATATATATATATATATATATATATATATATATATTTGCATCACAACTTTAATTTGGCAGACAGAAAGTTTTGAAATATTTATGAACAATTTTTTAAATTAAAAAAAAAAAAATATATATATATATATATATATTATAATGCCAAACTACTTAATAAGTTCTTCTTTTTTTTTTAATGCTCCCAAAATATTACTAAAAAAAAATTACAAAATTTAAAAAACAAAAAATATATATCATCATAGAAGTTAAAGGAACAGTCCACCCTGTGAATTAATTCAGTCACCCTCATGACTAATTTACAAGCCTGTATGACTTTATTTATTCTGTTAAAGACATTTTGAGAAATGATTCAGTGTTTTTGTCCATATAATGGAAAACAGTTTGTTACCAACATTCTTTAAAATATATATTTTGTGTTCCACAGAAGAAAGAATGTCTTGGAAAAATATGAGGTTAGTGTTACACTTGTGTTTAGTTTTAGGGACTCTTTTGATATTTTGATATGCTGTTCTGTTTCCCTTAGTTCCTGTTTCCCTGCTCTGTTTAGTTTCCGTTTCCGTTTCCTTGGTTTCTGATCATGTCCCTGTTTGTTTCTATGGTTACTTATTATTATCAGTTGTATCATATTTAGTTTCTTTGTTATCTCCTGCATACAGTATATACTCCCTGTTCAGTTCAAGGGTTAGTTCACGCAAAAATGAAAATTCTGTCATCATTTACTCACCCTCATGTTGTTCCAAACCCGTAAGACTTTTCTTTATCTTCGGAACACAAATGAAGATATTTTTAACAAAAAAATAAATGGAGAGTTATTTCTCTACTCTCCATTGACATCGTAAAACTATATGAATTAAGCTGTTTAGTCCAAATTTTCTGAAGAGACACGATCACTTTATATGATGAACAGATTGAATTTAAGCTTTTATTCACCTAAACTTTGATCAGCAAACATAAGCTCAACCGTACTTTCTTTATGCGTGAGAGCAAACCTCACTGGTTCATGCGGAAGCTCAAACATGCTGCGTAACACAAGAATGAACCTCATTGGTTCTCGCACGTCAAGCAAACATGCTTGAGCTTCCGTTTACCATATCTGATGTGTGAGTTGATGAATGTTTAAAGGGATAGTTCACCCAAAAATAAAAATTGTCATCATTTACTCCCCCTCATGTTGTTTCAAACCTGTATAAGTTTCTTTGTTCTGCTGTACACCAAGGAAGATATTTGGAAGAATGTTTGTAACCAAGCAGATCTCGCCCCCCATTGACTACAATAGTAGGAAAAAAAATACTATGGCAGTCAATGGGGGGTGAGATCTGCTTGGTGGTTTAATTCCAGGATGCATTACAAGTCAGACTGAGGATTGATATTGGGGATTTTTTGACTGACCACAGGGGTCTGTGGAGTCATTAAGTATCCAGTATCCATTGCACCCACACATAAAGTATATATTTTAATACACAGTAAAATTAGTCTGTGAAGACCAGAATTAGGTAATATCATAGTGCGTGTGTGTTTGTTTGAAAAAGTCATCCATGTTGCATCTGCACGTTGGCCTCACCATCTGCACAGCACATGCAGATAAATCTCACAAATTGGACTGTTTGGCAAACGGTGTTGGTGGTGGGTAGAGAGTGCGTGTGTTTGTGCGAATAAGTCTGTTTTTGCTTTATTTGCATATTAATTCATTATGTGTCGAGTGAATGTGTACGTCTAGTGCCCACATCCCAAGAGAAACAGTGTTTTCGAAGCTTCCACAGTTATTTCCTCTAATTCTAGCCTTCTTTCAGGTGAGCCAACCACTCGCACCGTGTGATCACACAGCACGTGTGTATTTTGATGTGATTTTTAACTAGCGTATTGTAATTCCACGAACAAAATGTGTTATTTACATAAACAGGCAAAGAAAAGCAACCACCTATTTTGTTCCCATTATGTCAAAATATCCTCAGTGGCCTTATGCAACATCATAACATCACAGCCTTTTGAAGATTAGCTTTGCTTCAAAGCCCTGCTCTTTTTCTGGCCTATTTCTTCCAGACACGCTCTTAATTAATATCTATTTCTATGCCTGGGCTTAAACGTGCATTAAGGGCAGCCAAGAATTCATCTCCTTTAATCTGTGCAAGGAACTGCGAGGAACCTTTTATGTCGTTTTTGTTTTCATCTGTCTCTCTTGGAGAGACTAGAATGGTATTTTTGAAGTTGGCTGCTGTTCCCAACTGGAGGGCTTCATAAAGCGTGTTTCTAGACACTTTGGTCTGTTTGCGGCGTGTGACGGTAGATTCAGAAGGACCTGAAGAAAGGTGAAGATTTGATTTCCAGCGCTGCCACAGTCTGAGAGAGATATCTGAGGTGGAAGATGTTTTTCTGCCTTTGTTGTTGAGGAACAGGAAGATGTTAAGCTGTTGTAAACATGCAAATGTTTCAGAGGATATGTGTTCTAATGTGAGACGATGGGGAAAATATTCACACAAATATATTCTTGTTTCATCGTTTTCTACTTCATGTACAGAAATACTGTACTACAAGACTCAGCAGTGTGAGTAACACCAGCGCCGGTTCCCTCGAGGCGCAGCGTGAACACAGAGAGCCGTTTCGCTCTACCTGGAGGGTCTGTACACCATGGGGGGAGTGAACGCATTTACAAACACTCCCTCTCAAACTCTTTAAGTGCATATTTGACCCGGGTTACAACACTTTCCCCCCCCATCCCTCACTCTGTGTCTCATCTACTGTTTTAAATAATGCATCTGCCTGCTAGAGAGAGGCCTATTACGGCCTGATTTCACCCAGGGGAGTTCAGAGAGATCTGTGTGTATGTGTGTGAGAGAGCGGCTGGGGGTGGATGTTGGTCTTTATAATCCCGTGAGACTGCCAGCTCTGTGTAGAGCTTAGTTTCTAAAAAATCTGTCTCTGAATGTTCAGGGACTTGTGTTTGTGTGTATCCTTATGGTAAATATGTATTTTATTTGTATTTATTTATTTATTTATTTTGAGTACATAACATCAGTGTATGTATTTTTGGTGTGATAATGACAAATGATAAATTGTTTATATAGCAACAGTGTGCATGCATGTACCCTTGCGAAAAAGAAGTGGACTTAATTGTATTGCATATGCACTTGTAGTTTACTTCAAATCTTAAAAGTATACTTAAAAAAACTGTACTTGTAGATAATATAATATTAATGAAATAAAATGAAACTTAAGTGTACTCAAAGAGAGTACACTTTAATGAGTATTTTGTAACAGTACACTTGTAATAATGTCTAATTAAAAGTTGCACTTTAAAGTACACTTTGTCGTGCAAATGAAAGAAGTACACTTATTTTTATGTGTTGAAGATACTAAAGCACATGTAAAGTGTTTGATTATAATTTTAACTGTAGTGTGTTGTTTGATATTACATTTAAAGTGAATATATTTTAAATATACTAAACTAACTTCATCATTACAAATGTGTAATTACAAATATATTTAAATCAACGACATACCAAGTTCGATAGAAATAACACTGAAGTATATTCTATTGACCATAAATGCTTGTCAGTACATTTTAACCATATTTCAAAGACAATAGAATTAATTATGATATTACATAAAGATGTACTTAAGTGTGTCAAAAATCACTCTAAAGTTCAGCTAATTGCATTTCATTTAAATTTAAACTATATGTTTTTAATTGCAAATAACATGCAATTGACCCTTCACCAGGAGTTTGATTGACAGGCGATCTAACCAATCATAACGCCGAATCCGCCATTTTGTCCGACAAAGCAGTCAGGGGAGTTAGTAGATTAACCTCGGTGGACTTGAACTTGAAAAATGGTGTGTACTGACATCTTTCTGTGGTTGAAACAACATTCCTTATGATGTTCATTCATGTTTATTTGATGCTATAAATGAACTAGTAGGAAGAGATGATCGGTTCACGAGCCGCGTAAACTGAGGCACTACAGCGATCTGTCACGGCACATTAAAGAGCCACAAAACGGTATTTATTGTTTAAATTTCCTTAAAAATGACAAAATTTGAGACCTTGTTTCATATCAAATGTAATCTGCTCTGTCTTGTCTGTCGACGCGTTGTCAGTGTCCTCTTTGCTCCGCGGTGTATTTTTCACTGCGTGAGAACATGATGTGTGGTGTGAGAGCGGCATGGCTTGTCGGACGTAGCAACAGTAACTAAAGGGGGCGGGTCTTTGCAATTGGTCAATTGTTAACAAAAGTGTCCAAAAACATTACATTCACACTGTAAAAAAGAATTATTGGTTTAACTTAAAAAGTTACCCGGTTGCCTTAAAATGTTGAGTTCATTGAAATTAAAAATTTGAGTTAATACAATGAAGGCGATTGATTTAATCAACAGAAACTCAAAATATTATGTTATTGAACCACATTAATTATCTAAGTTTATTTGACAAATGAAAAAATGTTGTGACAACAAATCATGAAAATATTTTTTACAGTGCAGTTCGCACTTAAGTATATTTGAAAATATATTATTTCCATAATAGTACTCTTATTAAAAGTATGCTAAAGTGTACCTCTTTTTCACTAGAGTATGCTGTATACTGCATTTTGTATGCTGGATTTGTTGAAGGGGCCCAGTGTATATGTTTGTGTTTCTGTGTAAACCTATTATTGTGCAGTATCTTGGTCCACTCCCTCTGACATCCAAGTTTAAAACAGCCGTAGGTAACACAAGCCCTGTTGAAATAAACAGCATAAGTTGTGTTTAGCATGCTGGTGTCCCCATCAGGCTTCTTAACTAGCTTAACCGGCTAGCATTCCTTGTTAAATTAGCTTCACCAACTAAGGGGGAATAGAGCTCTGGCTGTATCCAAGGCATGATCACATGACCCTACTGTAACCAGACAAACATAGCTATAGCAGACTTGCAATATTCAACTTTACGACTTAAAATGGCTGGTTTACTGTTTTTTTTTTTTTGTTTGTTTGTTTGGTTTTTTTTTTTTTACTACATTATTGGTTTTATGCTAGCTTTAAGTTGAAACATTACAATATATTCACAGTCCAGTTTTTAGAAGAGCCAGTATGCACCATGGTGATGAGACTGGGTACCGTTAGATAATCAAATGTGTTGTATTTGGTTATTTGGTTGTAATAGCTTCAGGGTTTTGTGGGCAATCACATCATTTTAGAGCTGCGATAATGATCAATTTAAATGAAGTGCAAATTTAAAACAGCTCTTTTTTCGTGGTGCTCAAGGAGCCTGGAAATGTTATTGCCAAAGACTTGATTTTACTTTTAATTATTTTTATATTATACTACCCATGTGCAATATATAATAGCATATATGTAATAGGCCTATAAGTTTACAAAGCCCAAAAAATCTTAAAATAATATTTTTTTCAACATGTACAGATTATATTATATGTTATTAGGAATGCACCGATATAAGCTAATAATTATTTTCATGTTATGGCCAATAATGGCAAATATTAAAATGATTATATTCTATTTTGATTAAATTATAAACTTGTAAAGTATGAAAAATTGATATTCATTTTAAATATTAAATTAGTAGTGTTATTAAATTAGTAGTGTTTTTAAAGATCAACTTTAAGTGAGTGATGGGTAACTGCAAAGATAATCTAAATTAAAAAATAGGAGTATGCACAATTATCCAATATCAATGTATAATGATTATTAAAAAATAGCCGATGATTGATGTGATAATATATCATGCATCCCTGCTTCTTACGGAATGTTGATAATATATATAAAATATACACTACCGTTCAAAAGTTTGGGGTCAGTTGAGTTCTAACTTGGAGTATGAAGTGATGTAAGAGGTGTTTCACATCATGTGTTGCGTTCACTCACACTGCATTCGTTCCTTTTGCTCTGTTGCACATTGATACGTATGAGCCTATAAAAGAGTGAGTAAGAGAATGAACGAGAGAGAAAATAGATGTTGCTGTGGCTTCATGTCACTGTCAGATGTAATGAAACATGGATATGAATCAAACGCACGCTCTCACGCACGCGCGTATGCGAGATCCTCCCTGCCTTCATTAGGCGGTACATATTTTCCCATGTAAAGAAGATTTGAATATGAAATTGAAAGAGTGTGCCCACTGAGGCATGTGTGTACACAAGGCAGCCACGTCCTAAAACTCATCTGTGTGTTCAGTCAGGTAGAGAGATGTTTTTCTCTTTTAAATTGCCACTTCTGCTGTTTTCCCATGATAATGACGACAAGAAAAAAAGCTGAGAGCGATAGATACGGAGAAAAAAAAACACTAAGATATATAAAGTGATGTGGAGAGGCACCGCCATCCAATAGAGTTTTAAATCTTACGTACTCATTTAAGCACAATTCACGCTTACATTCCTCGACTGTTTGCCTGGCATATATTAGAAATGCTCGTCGGTCGCATGTAAGTGCTGGATTTTTTTTTTTTTTTTTTTTTTGAAGTTAGGAGTGAATGTTATGCCGGATATTTCTGGATGATTACTTACGGCGTAAAATTCCCCTGTGCCTCATGTCAGGTTTCTTGAGTGTTGTCTGGTGGCGGGAACATGAAAGTGTGGTGATGTTACACGAGTGAAAGTGAGAAGACCACAAAAAATAATGAACGCGAGAAATAGAGGAAGAAGCAAAGGTAAACGAGTCTTAGGAGAACGCATGATACAAAATCGAAGGAATGAATCGGAGACACAGAAAGAGTCAGACGGGGTGTAAAATGCAGAGATTTATGTAAATCATTATGCAAATGTGGGGCACTGCTGAGGTAAAATTGCCCTCTTTCCAATCAGAGAATCAAATCCATCACTAACCTGCTGCTAGAGAGGAACGGTACGGAGACCGATGGAGGAATGGATGGAGGGAAGCTAAATGACTGCCCCATACCCAGAGATAGTGGCTCCCCGCTGGGGGGATAACTGCAGGCTGGGGCCCGTCTCTCCTGGAGCTCTTTGTCTCTGAGACTCCCAATCAGCCAGACTTCAGTCTGCCATCGCCTCTGGAGGGCATTAATGACACCTGCTACACACACACACACACACACACACACTGGGATGCAAATCCCTCTTTTGGGTTCATGCTTCCCCTCTAAGTTGGTTTAAATTGAAAACAGTAATAGCGCTGAGAGGTGGCTAGACAAGCTTTTGTCCATGACATTATTTTGAATTTTAGGACATTTTTACAACTAGTTCGGTTGGAGCATTGGATTTAGAAACTGCTACGTTTTTTTCCCTTAATTCAGTTTATGTAGGCATAAATGGACATGGAAAACACATCCTGCAATGGTTTGTTTTTGGTAAGTATGCAATCCAACCCAGTGGACTCCAGAACTGTGGATTTTAGGAGGCAATATTCGTGGGTCAACAAGTAATTGAAATTTAAAATGCACATTTTCCAATGAAAATACTTTTTTTTTTTTCCAAAATAAGTATAATATTTAGTTTTTCCAGATATGGTGAATATTATGGCACTGCTGTTGTTCATCCATCTTGAATCCATTTGGAATAACTTAAATGGCATGAAAATATTCTGGTTGGTTATCGGTACCATATCCATTATAGGCTGACATTAGATTTTTTATGCGGCAGCGGCTATTTGCACTAAGTGAAAATAGCAATATATTCTATTTACAGTCAGTGACAATAGCAGCATTTTCTTAGCAATATGCTATTTACACTAGGTGAAAAGCGATAGATTCTATTTACACCATGTAAAACTATATAGACATTTAAAAAAAAAAAAAAAACTAAATTAAAAATGACAAAAACAACTAATTTACTGTACTAAAACTTTAACTAAAATTAAAGTGAAAACAGAAAATATAAAATTACAATCAAAATATTAACAAAACTATCTTTTATTTGTCATCATAAAAATGTAAATAACATAAACATAACATGAAAAAAATTATGGGCTTGGCAGCTTATTCTTATTGGTCAGAATTTTAATGCGATTTAATTTTAAAAATTAGACAGTTTACTTACACATGACCTTTATTTAAAAAACTTTGTTCCATTTTGAAATGTTGCCATGTGAAAGTGAAGTGAAGGAATTTTGGACTCTTTGGATTTGACTTAGAAAATATCTAACTGCACTTTTAAATACTGCATATATTCCTCTAATCAGCAGCTTACATGATGGTAGTTTATTGATGTCGTCAAACTATTAATAAACAATTACTAATTGCTGTAGTGTTTACATTTCTTTAAATCCGCAAAGTGTTCGATGCATTCAAATCAAGTCACGTCTAATTAGCTCACAACCACATCCTTCAACTTTCTTAGATCACACAGCAGTCAGTCCAAACATGAAGATGAAATGAAAATTCATTCCATCCCTCAAGATCAAAGGTACACCTTTCTAATCAAAGGAGATTAAAACTCGCAGTGTGTAATAGGCATGTGTGGAAGTTTAAATTGGTATTTAGTTTGAGGCTGCGCATTCATGGTGAGTTTGTTAAGAGCGAGGGCTGATTTGCCAGGTGGTCGTGCTGCTCTCTGCGCATTTGCAGATAGACCCACAACTCAGAGGGTGAATATATTCACCAGCCCCTCTGAAAAAAATCCCCCAGGAGTCCGGGCCAAACCGTACACGCTTCCGTTTCTTCCAAACTTGTTTACCTGCTACTGATTTGCCTCTGGAGAGGAAGAGGGCTCGGCGTGCCATGGTCTCCCTCCGTGCCCGCTCCCCCAGCCAAGTCATTTATTTGGCCATTTACCTACTGCTTGCCAACACGTCTCTCAGAAACCAAGAACGACTGTGGGGGGACGCGTAGGGGGAGGTCCTGGGGTGTTCGTGAGCCAAGACACCCAGAGAGAGAGCAAAGGGCTGCGAAAGTTGAATGCGAAAGTAGAACACAGCACATGCCCATTTGAAAAGAGATTGCATCTTTTTTCAGAGTGAATGAAGGAGCGATTTTGAGAAGAGAGAGGATGAGAAGAAGACTGCAAGTGATTTTTGGAGGGGCAGTGTGGGTTTGGCAGCTCCACACTGTATCCAGCTGCTTCCATGTCCCAACACTGCCATGCGGCGTTCCAGCGGCTCACATTGTCAGGAGTTTCACAGATGGCCAGTGAGAGGTCAGGCAGAAATGTGCACAGCCATAGCCAGCGAAGCAACCTTTCCTTCTCTGTTCTTCACCCAAAAAATTTCATAAGAAGACACTAGGAGGCAGTGATTTTACAATTCACTATTGTTTTCAACAGACGTGCCACTTCAAGTTATTGGCCTTTAACTGTTTAGAAGCTCTCAACAAAATAAGCTCTTATATTCCCTAGGCCGGGGGTTTTCAAGCTGGATCTGCAGCAGGCCACACATGGGTACTAGAGTGTCTGCAAAATTAATTCATTATTTAAAGTTAATCTCGAAAACAATAATTTTATTTATGTATTTATTTTACAAAATATATTTTTAGGGCTGTCAAAGTTAACATGCACTTAAGATATTAATAAAATAAGTTTAGCTTAATGATGTTTTTAAACTTTTTAAATTCACCAAATTTGGTGGTTTCTTTTTTAGTAGTAATATTTCTGTTATTATTTATTTCTGCTTTCTAAAGACTGGTTCAAAATCATGAGATTAATTGCTGTTATTCTTATTTCTGTTGACAGCACTAGTTTTTAATGAAAAGGAGGGCAAACATCATTAAAAATATTGTTAATACATGCTAATTTCAGTCACACTGTCAACTTAATATTTTGCTTTGTTTGAAAATATAACAGCCAGTTTTTAATTTTGGAAACATTATGTCTTTGTAACATCACACAATATTTTTATATAGGTGTCTTTAAGTTTAAGGAATGATTCACTGGCATCAAAAATCTTTCTTTCTTTCTTTCTTTCTTTCTTTCTTTCTTTCTTTCTTTCTTTCTTTCTTTCTTTCTTTCTTTCTTTCTTTCTTTCTTTCTTTCTTTCTTTCTTTCTTTCTTTCTTTCTTTCTTTCTTTCTTTCTTTCTTTCTTTCTTTCTTTCTTTCTTTCTTTCTTTCTTTCTTTCTTTCTTTCTTTCTTTCTTTCTTTCTTTCTTTCTTTCTTTCTTTCTTTCTTTCTTTCTTTCTTTCTTTCTTTCTTTCTTTCTTTCTTTCTTTCTTTCTTTCTTTCTTTCTTTCTTTCTTTCTTTCTTTCTTTCTTTCTTTCTTTCTTTCTTTCTTTCTTTCTTTCTTTCTTTCTTTCTTTCTTTCTTTCTTTCTTTCTTTCTTTCTTTCTTTCTTTCTTTCTTTCTTTCTTTCTTTCTTTCTTTCTTTCTTTCTTTCTTTCTTTCTTTCTTTCTTTCTTTCTTTCTTTCTTTCTTTCTTTCTTTCTTTCTTTCTTTCTTTCTTTCTTTCTTTCTTTCTTTCTTTCTTTCTTTCTTTCTTTCTTTCTTTCTTTCTTTCTTTCTTTCTTTCTTTCTTTCTTTCTTTCTTTCTTTCTTTCTTTCTTTCTTTCTTTCTTTCTTTCTTCACAATTCTGTCATGACAACTCTCAGAGTGTTTGGCATGGTAATGGGTATGACAATGTTGAATGTTTGGTCTTGGCAGAATAGATCTGCTACACTGCTGCTACTTTTATTGCTGAGCAAGTAAGTCATGCTGCTGCTGTAGAATATAGCGTACATGAATTTACCCATAGCAGATCTATACAGGTGGAGCTGGGGAAGGTGGAGGGTTTCTGAAACGCACTGCACCGCTAAGGCAATGATACCAAAGTATTTTGAAGGTTGAGCACGCAAGCTCATTGGCTACTGATACAGCAGGAACCAATCAGCTGTGCCCTATAGATAACGATGTTATTACGAGCAGGTTGAGTTAAAAGACCTATTAGCCTGCGCCATCTAGAGTTTCATGACAGAACTTTGTATTAATGACACTTACTGGGTAATAACTAGGTACTAACCCTGCCTAACCTTAAACCATGTTGTTACCTTACATTACTCAGTATTTATGTTAGTAAGTACAATGTAAGTACATTGAAAGTGCACATACTGTAAAATAAAGTGTAACCTATATGTTGAATACAATGATTTTAGTTACTGTTCATGTTCACCAAATCTGGTAATGTTTTATTATTATTATCATTATTATTTCTATTATTTATTTCTGCTTTTTAAAGACTGGTTTAAAATCATGAGATAAATTGCAGTTCGTTTTATTGTTGTTGACAGCATCAGTCTTTAATTGAAAGGAGGAAAGTGTTGTTAATTAATAATTTCAGTTACACTGTCAACTTAACAATTTTTTTTGTTTGAAAATATAAAGGCCAATGTTTAATTTTAGAAACAACACATTGTCTTTGTAACATCACACAATATTTTATAAAGGTGCCTATGTTTAAGGAAAGAGTCTTTGGCCTCAAAAATGTTTGTGTGTGTGTGTGTGTGTGCGTGTGTGTGTTTGTGTGTATCAAGAAATCATATTTGCACAATACCACCAGCATAGAAATTGGATTGTGTTGGATTGCACACAATTGTGTAAGTTATGTGTAACTCTTGCTTTGCGTCTACAATGCATATGACACATTGACAAGCCCTCAGTTTTGATTCATCAGCACTGAATATACTGTCTCTTGCACTGAGACAGTGACTGTGATGT
The DNA here is from genome assembly GCA_039654765.1 of Mylopharyngodon piceus. Taxonomy (NCBI): domain Eukaryota; kingdom Metazoa; phylum Chordata; class Actinopteri; order Cypriniformes; family Xenocyprididae; genus Mylopharyngodon; species Mylopharyngodon piceus. The sequence continues at coordinate 6,251,694 of CM077448.1, read as the reverse complement.
CAGGTTAGGTTTGTTACATGGGTTTTTTCCTGCTTTTTTTCCCACTCCATTTAAAGGGCATTAAGTCAGACTAGCTTTACAGTTGATGGTTGGTGGTCCCACGATGCATATATAATGTATATATATGTCATTTCTGTCTCTTGAATGCTGGAAGTTTCTGGTACTGACAGTCAAGTGTCAGCCGCTAAACCCCAAAGGTCTTTTATAGCCAACAGCCAGCGTCCTGCTCTGTTCTGTCACAATGTCTTTATTTTTCCTGATATTTCTTGCTTTTTCAGAAATGCGTGACAAACTACAGTATATCTGCTTTTCATTTGAAATGAAATATTTCAAACAGCACATTTGTCCTTGGAAAAATAAAGCGAATGTTAGATTTTTATAACTGAAAAGGTCTCTTAGCAAATTGGCATCTGTAATGCAACTTGTCCTCTGTTTTCAGAGATTTTTTTTAACATGTGTCTCTTTGAAATCATCATTTAGAGTGACATTTGCCTATAAACAACCGAATCAGCTGCGGCTCTCATAAGCGATAATGGAAAAGCTAATGACAGCAGAACATATGTTCACACATCAACTCTCTCTCTCTCTATCACTCCTTTCTATCTCTCATTTGACTCACCACAGCTTTTAATTCCCAAAATGAGAGCTTGTTTTCCTAGTATTCAACTGCCATCGTTAATTGGAAAATTATTTTCTTCAGGTCTCCTGTTTGTGTCTCTAGGCTTTTAAAAGAGATCTCTACATTGAAAAATTAGGCAAATGGACTTGCCAGAAAAATAATATTTTTTTTCCCCATGCATTTAAACATAAAGACCCTTCACACTGGAGGAGAGATTCATTAGCACAATGTTGCAAAAGCTTGTTAGTGAGGCTCCTAAATGAAGATGGCTAATATAGTCAATGTGTGTTTGGTTATTACTTCTTATGAGGGCTGAGCTATTAGAGCTTTCAATGTCCTCACAATTATGCCACCCTTATTTCGGCATGCACACAAACACATTACACGCTCAGGATGTGGGATATTTATATCTTGAGAAATGTAGTGAGACGTTCTGCTGCTTAAAATGCTCTTATACTAGTAGATAATTATTTTTTATTAAGACCAATATGATGAAGAAACGACAGCACTGAGTCACAGTCTGTCGGTTAGACACCTGGCAAAATGGCAATTGAAAGAAACTTAAATGCACTAAAAATGCACCCATTTACTTCATCTACTATTAAAAACATTAAAGGAGTAGGGAACCCAAAAATTGTCATTTACTCACTCTCATTTCGTACCAAACAAGTATGACTTTCTTTCATCAGTCAACCACAAAAGTTGATGTTAGGCACGCTGCTCTTGCATATAGTGGAAGTGAATGGTGACCAGGTGCTGTGAAAAAACAAAAAAGTCAAAAGACACCATAACAAGAGTCCAAGATTTATGAAGTTATATGATGGCTAAATGTGAGAACCAGACCGAAGTCATTATCAATTTAGTGATCATTTGTGCAAATTAAAGACATGTTCAACTTTGACATAATCATGAACGATTAACACTTAAATGCATACCTCGGGTCTTTATCGACCCAGGACGTCATTCACCCTCCTCCTCATTCATTTTTCAAAGTTAGACATCAGTCTTCTTAGTATTCCTCAATCAATTCATTATTAAGAATATAACAAGAAAAAAATCATAAAATTATAAAAGAATGCCTATTTTCCTATTCATTTTTTTTGTACAAATTGTATAGGGTCGCTAACGACCCGAGGTGTGTATCAGTGTACGTATATTTTTTTTTTCTGCACAACAATAACTGAATCTTTAATGATGGAATAAGCACAATTCACCTTTATTCCACAAGGTGGCAATGTCTGATACACAATGATGAAGTGGCGTTTCATTCAGACAGAAAACAAAAGAATAGGCAAAACACGAAATGACTCAGCGATTTACTGCAGAGCAAGTACTGAATGCAATCGAATATGAGTGTCACTGTCACTTGATAGAGGATCTGGTGAAACTATCAGCGATCAAAATATTAATTTTGAAGATGTTGAAAATGATAGTTTTGAGAATATGTTTGAGATCGCGAATGGGCTCATATTCGCGATCTCAAACACATTCTCAAAACTATCATTTGCCGAATGTACTGGGAAATGAGCTCTGACGAGGACAGTGATGATGGCATAAAACATATGGTCAAAATGAGCCCTTCCAAGCTCCAAAAAGTAACAAAATATGCTTTATTTTATTCTTCTGTAAAGGTTATTCTAATATTAGGGGAGTTTTATATTATCGCGACAGGTGGAGATCCATCCGTGTTAGATATAGATCCGGGTCGTTAAAGACCCGAATATGTAAGAATGATTGGCGAAAGATTCATGCATTTAAGGGTTAAAAGACACATGACAACTAATGACATTTGGCATTAATGATGTCAAACCCAGTGTGACATGCCATATTTGAATATATGTGAACACAAATGAGACTTGTGTTATTATCAAAAACTAAATTAAAACATATTCACTAACATTACTGGAAAACATAAAAAAAAAAAAAAGCATAACTGGGAAAAACTTTAAACATGACAACAAATGAAATTTGGCATTAATGACGTCAAACCTGGTGTGACACCACATTTGAATATATGTGAACACAAATGAAAGCTAAATTTAAAAAATATTCAATAACATTTTCGGTAACACTTCGATATAGGGAACACATATTCACTATTAACTATTACTTTTGCCTCAATAAACTCTTAATTTACTGCTTATTAGTAAGGTTAGTAAGGTAGTTGTTGAATCGTTTAAACTTAGGTATGGGGTAGGATTGAGGGATGTAGAATATGGTCATGCAGAATAAGTCATTAATATGTGCTTCATGCTTTCATTTACTGAAAAACTAACATAACTGGGAAAATTTGAATATATGCCAACACAAATGAGACTGTTATTGAAAACATAATTAAAACATATTCATTAACATTTTAATTTATTGAAAAACTATAACATAATTGGGAAAAACTTATACTAAACACAACAATCAATGAAATTTGGCATTAATATGATGTCAAACCTGGTGTGACATGCCATATTTGAATGTTAAAACAAATGAAACGGTTATTATTAAAAACCAAATTAAAACATTTTCATTTACTGATAAACTAACATAAAATATTGTTTACGACACCAAAACTAACCAAAATAAATGACCACAAAATAATTTTAAATGTAGTTGTTTATTACAATGTTATTACTGTTAATAACAATGTTATTGCAAAACTAGTTAAGAGTAATGAATTTAAATTTGTCTTTTTCACATGTTAAGCTGTCATTTGGATCACTTAAATGTAGCCCAGTCCATAAGTCATTTAAAGTGCCCCTATTATGCTATTTTTAAGGTTCCTACTTTTGTTTTGGAAGTCAACTACAATAGATTTACATGCACCCAAGGTAAAAAAAAAAATAAAATAAATAAATAAATAAATAAATAATAATAATAATAATAATAATAATAAAAAATTCCTTATAAAATACATTGCACATCACCTCATTTCTCAGAGTCTGAAAACTGAAAACAGTTTGTCTCTTTAAACCCCTCTGCTCTGATTGGTCAGATGGCCCAGTCTGTTGTGATTGGTCTACCGCTTACAGCGCGTGTCAGAAACGAAAAGCCTATTACCATACCTGAATTTCAGCTCAGGATCTTTCTCAGCGCACTGATACGAACAGGAACAATGCCGTCAGTTTTTCCGTATCAATTTAAGCATGAGTCCTCATCTTTTTGAAGTTGAACACAAAACAAACTCTTCCAGGGGTCAGGTACAACTACAGTGTTTGAGGGCAGGGCAAAGTAGACATTGTTCATGGGCAGCCAGTGAAGACCATAGGCTGGCATTATGCAAATTTGTTACATGTAACAGGAAGACTGTAATTACTGACGACTCGTTTCAGTAGTTCAGAATCGATTCTTTCTTTTAGAAGACAATAACTTTATTTGTCGTGCACTTTGATCTTTAAAACTTTGCAGACCTTTTACATTCACAAACAGCTATATTTCACACTACATGAAAGGTAATATTCGAAAAAGCATATGGGGCACTTAAAGGTGTGTTTTTGTTATTTTTGCAGCCCTTGGTCACCATTCACTTATTATATGACAAAGAGCAGCATGAACTTTCAACAAAACATCTTATTTTCTTTTCCACGCAAGAAAAAACATCATGAGAGTGAGTAAATGATTAAATAAATCTTCCCTTTTGAGTGAACCATCCCTTTAAGAGCTTCACAAATGCATGTGTGGCAGTGCTGTACGGTCATAGTTGACAATACAGTCCTTTCCGGGTCAGTTGGTTAAACAGTGACACTAAGGGAAAGTACCTAATGACTTAATAACTACAGTGTCACAGGACTGAACCTCTGTAGGCAGCAGTTGGTTATTATAGAGTTAATTGGGAAACATGGGAAGCATTGTATAGCAGTGGGGTGAGAGGGTAAAGATGCCATATTGTTGAGACGTGTGTTAAGGACCGCAATATCATATTCTCCCTCTCGGTTGGGGACATGATGGATGTGGCCCGTCCGTGCCCAGATGGAGCAGGGCAAATCCCATCCATCACACAGAGGGGGCAAGCAGAGATTTCACCCCACTGGCATCCTCACGTGGCACACCCTGTCCTGCTGTACATTAGCCATCACTATGGTGATACCGTTCGCTCGCTGTTCAGCTGTAATATAACTGGGCATGTGAGTCTAATGTGCTTTTTTCTTTGGAGGGTGTTTGCACCATGCAGCCTCCTACAGTTAAAGTCATACAGTAAAACTTGACAAGCCAAGAACTTTAGAAACTACAACCCAACTCGCAAGGCCTAATTCATGAACAAACATATAGACAGATGGATTTGACTGAATTTATGTTTCTTGGTTTATACTTAAATGTTTCAATTAGTGTTGTAAACTTGTATTGTGCTTATGTAAAACAAGGTGGCTATTTTTAAGAAGCTCAAATATAAGTTTTGTTTTAACATTTTTGGTTATATACTTGATACTTGACGATACTTGAAACAAAAGGTTTTCGTTAGTTGAAACAAATATATACAGTGTGTGTGTGTATATATATATATATATATATATATATATATATATACAGTATCTCACAGAAGTGAGTACACCCCTCACTTTTTTGTAAATATTTTATTATATCTTTTCATGTGACAACACTGAAGAAATGACACTTTGCTACAATGTAAAGTAGTGAGTGTACAGCTTGTATAACAGTGTAAATTTGCTGTCCCCTCAAAATAACTCAACACACAGCCATTAATGTCTAAACCAATGGCTACAAAAGTGAGTACACCCCTAAGTGAAAATGTCCAAATTGGGCCCAATTAGCTATTTTCTCTCCCCGGTGTCATGTGACTCGTTAGTGTTACAAGGTCTCAGGTGTGAATGGGGAGCAGGTGTGTTAAATTTGGTGTTATCGCTCTCACTCTTTCATACTGATCACTGGAAGTTCAACGTGGCACCTCATGGCAAAGAACAGGCTCAAGTGTAGAGAATATATATATATATTTTATAACAACTTAGTTTCTGTTGATTAAACAAATCTCCTTCATTGTATTAACTCAAATTTTTAATTGCAATAAACTCAAAATTATAAGGCAGCCAGGTTACTTACTTTTTTAAGTTAATCCAACAACAATTTTTTTACAGTGTAAACATTTTATTTCTGCTATAGTTGCCGAGGAAACATTTATCATTTTTCTTAACTATATATTTTTATTTATTTATTTTATGACATATGTCTATATATAATTGACGAAAAATCTCAAAGTCAATTACTCAACAACGAAAACTTTAACTAAAATTAAAGTCAAAACAGGAAATATAAATAATAAATTCTAATTCAAAATATTATCAAAAACTATTTTATATCAGCTTTACTAAAATGACAGTGTCATACTTCAGTTTGTGTTTCACAAAGTTTTGATGACTTTTATAGTATTCTAAAATGTAGAAAATAGTAACAAAAGGAGTAGATGTTGTATTATATTATTCAATTTGTTAACATTAGTTAATGCATTCGATATCATGAACAATTTTTACAGCATTTATTAATCTAGGTTTTAATCTAGTGTACTAATTTATAAATATTTTATTGTTGAATATTAATTCATTTTAGTTCATAATGCATTATATTATATTATATTATATTATATTATATTATATTATATTATATTATATTATTTGTATTATATACACGTACACAATACTGATGTCAGACTATGGACCAGCACAGGAAAGAAGCGCACACTCTCACCTCTCACTGTGCTTGGATTCAAAACAGATCGATAGCAAGTCACAGGAAATCATTTGAAGTCATTCTGGGGTCTTCTGAAATTCAATGACTTGATAGAGGGAGAAAGTGAGAGAGAACTGGAGACAGAAAGGAGGTTGGAAGTAGAGGAGAAAGGGGAAGAGGAAAAGAAAGAGCAAGCGTTCCTGCTGCCAAGCTCACATCTGCTCATTAGTGAGGAGTTATTTCCATATTCTCAATAACTCTGTCAAATTTGATTGGGTCTCTGCCGTTGTGTTGAGAATGTTTGGGATTGTAATGGAGCAGAATATGACACAATCACCACTCCTGAGATCAACAGAACCGAGTTACAGCGAATTCATTTAATCACAAAATCAAAATAAGGGCCCGTTTAACAGCTATACGCGGAAAACTTCAGAGAAGAGTAAGCAAAGCAATGACAATGCAGGAAGTTGACTAATGAACCATAACATAAATAATTACCCTTCTCATTAATTACACTATAGGTATTTAATCCATTTTCATTAATTATTGAAGTTGAGGTTAGCTCATCTCCTAGGTTAAATCGCAGTGAGAAAATTAATTTGAGGTATCTGAGTTAAATATTAACATTGCTAAATGATGCCTTGACAGTTCAATGAAAATATATAATTTGGAATAGGAACAAGTAGCTCCATAAATAGACATGATTGACACGTAATATCATTTAAATTAGTGGACTGAGGTCAAAGGTATCATAGTGTGAGTTATGTGGGGTTCTCCTGCTCCGGACCTCCTGCAGGGAAGAAAAATGCGTCTATGCAAATTACCATTTTACTTCGTTAGAATTCAAATGAAACCCTTTTGAAATAAAAGAGTTCCTTTTCGAAAACTCTTTTATTTGAAACGTATTTACACACAGCGGGGTTATCGAGGTCATTTTCAATCAGAAGATGCAATTAATACACTCATTGTTTTATCAGCAGACCCGGAAATAACCTGTTTATGTTATCTCATAACAATGGCAGGTTATTGCTTTTGTCCCCCTCCATGATTAACCACAAACAAACAATAATTAATTCGATATTTAAGCCTGTTACAATGGCGGCAGCGACGAGCTCCCTGCATTTATTTTGAGTTAGAGCCATTAAGCATCATTCATTGTGTTTGGTTTATTTTAATTAGTGGCTTTTTTTTGCAAGCAGCAGAACTGCAGAGGGAAGAACAGAAACCACTGTTGTTATGTGCAGCTGGAGCATCGCCAGGCTTTTGTTTAGCGCGACCATATTGCCTTTACGATTGGCTGATGAAATAACGACTGAAATCTTGCATGTGTATTTTTGCTCTTTTTTTTTATTGCGAGCAAAAGTAGCACATTCATCCATCACAGAAAGGCTTTGTGTTTCTATGGCTGATGACGGCCCTGAAGATAACGTGAGGTGAACAAAGACATTGGCGCTTCCTGATTGGCTCATTTAATCTCTGTCACTGTAATTGTTGCAGGGTGACTGTAGACTGATTTATGTGCTAAATCAATGACCCAAACATGCCTTCAGCAGCTAAAATTCCCTTCAGCCTCCAAATAAGAATTTTCAAAGGTGGGTTCAGATTTCTCTTATTAGAAAAGAAGGCTAGTATGTAAATAAGGGTGTTTACTTCAGTTAAGCTGATTTACATACTGTACTATAGTATATAAAGTAGCTCATAAAAAGCTAGTGACAAAGTGTGTGGCCACACGGTTCAGATTTCGCTTTACTGAACACTGTGTTTGGGTGAGCCAGACTCATACACAACACAGAGGTAGTTAGTCTGACTTCCTATCATGTACATGCCAAGTGCAATTAACAGCCTGAAGACAGAGGCTGCCAACACTGTGCTAGGGAGAGGGTCACTTCATATGTATTGTTCCTGCTGGAAAACTACTCGAATCTGTGTACACTCCATGCCAATTGAAAATAGTCAATTGAAATTTGATCCAAAAACACACATATAGTGATATAAACTTGTTGTTATGTTATGAACACGTTTGAATGGTGTAAGTTTGATTAGGAGAGAAAGGTGGTTGGGCAATCGAGTTTTGTGTTTTGTGGATCATCAGGAAATTTAATATATTTTAAAATCAAATTGATGCAATGTCAAAGCTGAATTTTCAACAACCATTCATCTAGTTGTCAGTGTCACATGATTCTTCAGAAATCATTCTGATGTGGTGCTCAAGAAACAAATTTTATTATTATCAATGCTGAAAAAAATGTGCTTAATATTTTGTAGAAACCATATTTTAATAATTTTTGATGAATTCAAAAGTACAGCATTTATTTGAAATACAAATCTTTTGTAAGATTATAAATGATTTTACTGTCACTTTTGAACAATTTTAATGCATCCTTGTTGAATATATTAAAGAGAAAAAAAAAAAAAAATCCCATTCATTGTGATGCTTACAACATTTCCAGGTTGAAGGCATACGGGACACCATTTACCACTATCAACGATGTTTATATTAACATACTATTTATTAAAAGCACATCATTGTCTCATCCTATGCATTTTTAAACATTTTCATAAATAATAGCTTTAATATATATATATATATATATATATATATATAGCTGCAAGCAGCAATTAACAGTTGCAAGTGCTTTAAGGCCTTTAAGCACATGTGTAAAAAAGGTATATGTTTTATTTAGCAAGCTTGTAACCATCTAGATCATTGATGGAAAAGACCATTTACAGCAATTTAAATAGGCAATTTACTAAGGAAACATATGTTTTAAAGCTTTTTAACAGTTATCGAGGTTGAGCCAAAAACTTTGTAATAATTTGAAATAATCTCCAATGTTTAACAAATGATTCGGTTGACAGCGGCATTCCTAGAAGCAAAGTTGCTCAGAATGTGGAGTTCTACCATACGGTATGAATGTCGTGGGCGTGTGCTTTATGCACGTGAAAAACGCGAAGGCGCCCCCCAATTTCTCACAGTCCTCTAGGGTCGTAGGTCAAACAGGCCCAGCAGGTTTCGTTCCGATCAGCCTCCGTTAACCTTGTCTGACAGCCGCTCGAACTTCATTGGCCAACAGCGTCCCTGTTTTTCGACTTGCGCGAATGTCCTCGTCCAGTCGTAGCATCTTGGACACCGTATGCCAGACAATTGACTGTTGCGAAGCTATAGCCGTTTTCATGTTTTTTTTGTTGTTTTTTTTTTTCATTTTATAGTGCCATCAAGTGGTCAGTCACCGCATCATTTTACATGTCCCGAGTTTGGTGAAATTATCTCATTCCGTTCAAGAGGCATAGCCATTTTAGCCACACACACACATTTTGCCGTACCGTCGTGGACGTGAATCGAACTTTCAACCTTTTTTGATAATTATTGACAATCAGACTCCAGATAATCTTTCTGCACTGGTTTGGTTCTGTTCAGGCGAAAAACATAGGACTAGTTCGCAAAAGTAGTTTTTTCAAAAAATCCAAAATACCTGAATCCGAGATGTGCGTTTTGTTCGTCTGGAGCCAATGATTCCAACGATATAAGACACTTGAGCCTGCAACAAAAAGTTTAGGAGTCATGAGCCATTACGTACTTTTGATCGCTGTAGCGCCACCATCAGGCTGATCGGGGCGAGCCTTGGTGACATTGTAGACGAGGTGGGTACTACCATTCATCAAAGTTTCAAGTCTCTACAACTTACGGTTTGGTCTACCAATCACTTTTAGCAGAGAATGCTGATCCTTGGAAATTCTAACAATTACAATAGGGTTTCAGCGCTACACACTTGAACCCCTAATAACCAGTAACTGCTATAATATAATAAAAAAGCCTGTTTCTTGATTTTCTATGTTTCTACTAATTGCTGTTCAGCTGTTATTATTAATAGTTTTGGACCATTAGTCAACAGACCCTCATTAAACACTGCAGGTGTCACGGTTGCAGGCACGCAGATGCACCTTCATTTTCACCAAGCTGAGTGCTCACTAAAAGCCGCATCACTCACAGATCATTATGTTTTTAAAGTAATTTCAAGTTTTGATATTTGTAATATTTGAGTTGATGAGTTGTTTACTCTGTAATTACCACATGGCAGGGCACTCATAGTTCAATGGAGGCACTGCTTCCTGTTCTCACATGACTTTTTGGTTGTTTTTCACCGTTCTTCCCCTCAAATTCATCCCAAGCTTAAAGCTCTCAATGAGAAAACAATGAGCAAAAGGGAGGCAAAAGAGATGCTGCCTATGTCTGAAACTTTATCTGCTAATGTCGATGTTGGACAGTGTTACTTTTTTAAAAAATAAAATGAGTGATTTATACATTATTTAAAGGGATAGTTCAACAAAGAAGGTATTTTGAAGAATATGGGTAACCAAACAGTTAATGGGACACCATTGACTCATTTTTGGGTGAACTATCCCTTTAATCTCCTGTTTTGTAATATCTCTCTTGTTTCATTTTTGTACATGTTGTTAGTAAGTAGGACAAGGGGGAAATAAGGTAACAAACTTTAAATAAACTTTAAAGAAAACTAGTAACAAAACATTCTTTTTTTCTCTAGAGGCCCAACAGCTGACTTTGTGGAGTTGTTTGTAATTGCAACTTATCCCATAGGGGGGAAAAAAAAAGAGAGATCTCTTTAATATCTCAGTTGTTTCTCCTAAAAAAAGTGATGAGATTAATAGAAAACAAATTTACTTATTTGCTTAAAACCCTAGTAATGTCATATGTGTCTCTTTTTGAGTTCCATTGTCTCAAACTGTGTTCAGATTTCCCAAGATGCCAAAGTATGCAAAGAAAAATCACGTCAAAATGAACTCAAACATTTCTCGTCAAATTCTTCCAAGATCAAATGATCTGAGCTAAAGTAGTCTTACTGTATGTCTGATTAGTTTCTATTTATTTCTACTCTGAATTTTAAGAGAAATATTTGAGATACAGTAGATGAAACAACTGAGCTATCTATAAAGTTTCCTCAGGGATATGTTACATGTCTGTGACGGATTGTGATTTGTGTCCTAAAATTACCCATGATCACCCCCCTCCTCTTCTTTTCTCCTAATTCCATCAACACGTTGAAGCTTGCAGAATATTTTTTTCCTTTGTGTACTTTTTCTGAACTCTAGTTTGAAAAGTGTCTCTCAGCTCAGTTGTTGACATGCATCTTCAGTCGAGGAGACAGCAGGGAAATTATGCAAGCTCAGCGAGCTCCTGCAACATTCTCACATCTCGCTAAGCAGATTATTCAAATGACCCCACAGGTGCTCACTATTGATGTTCTGCCGTAAGACACCTGCAATAGTGCCTCCCAACAGGAAGCACAAGGTCAGAGCTTATTCAGAATTAACCTCTAAGATCTTGTTCAATCCTCCGTAATGCCAAAGAATAACAGTAAATGAGTTGTTTGTCCATTCAATCGGGGCAGGGCTGTCGGTCGCTCGGCACCATACCAGTGCTGTATTTGTCTATTTTTTGGTGGGTTTCTGAGACATTCATTAATGACGGTCACGCATCATTATTTAGTTTGAGATCTGTAAGATTCTTCTTATAAATGTTTAAAACAGTGCTGCTTCATATTTTTGTGGAAACTCTGATACCTTTTTTTAAGGATTCTTTGATGAATAGAAAGTTCAAAAGAATTTATTTGAAATATAAATCTTTTGTAACATTATAAATGTCTTTACTGTCACTTTTGATCTATTTAACACGTCCTTGCTGAATAAATGTATTAATTTCTGTAAAAACTTACTGACCCTAAACTTTTGAACTGTAGTGTATTTGGGATGAAAAAATACAGTTTTGGCCAAAAATATTTCCACCTTTGCACCTTTTTTCAAATAATTCACAGTTTTCCCCAGCAATAAAGTGAAATTAAACAAATTATTTGTTCAAAGCATTGAACAAATCATATATATAATTCTGGTTGATTGGGACACTTTTTCCCAGTCATCTCAATGACAAAAAGTGTCCCAATCACCCTGAATTCACTCTATATATATATATGACAAATAGGGTGTAAAAAAAACAATGGAGACCTAATTAATTTTGAACTTGAAAAGTTTTATTAAGTGTTAACAATGAGATTATGTGTTTTTTTTTATATAATCAATTAACACTGCTTTTATCATTTTTTACAAGATGGACAAAATTTGTCATCAAAAAAGTCATTCGGTTTAACCAAAATTTTGGTTTTACCAAATGACACTTTTGGTTATACCGAATGACGATATTTTCAAACAATGCTAACAGGCTGATATCTAGCTAGCTAGCTAGTTAGCTTGCTAGCTAGCTAGCAAAAGGACAATCAAATATTTTATATTTAGTACAAGTTTTTAAAATATTACAACATTTTCCATGTTTTATAGCGGTTGTACCAAATGACCTGATGTTTCGGGACATGCGTATGAGCAAGTGAAAACATGAATGTTTCAAATAGTTAAGAGAGACTTAGTTACTTTGCTTCACGAACATGTGGTCCTTTGCAGGTGTCTGAATGATGTCACATCCTGTCACAGGATATTGACTGCATGACTTGATCCAAAATGGTCCCTTTATATTGGTTACTCCGAATGACATCAATGAAATTCATTTTTTGGGACATTCTTACATAATTTTAATACCATTTTGCACTATGTTGATATATGATGTTATAAAATCATGCCAGAATAAAAAATATATACATTTATTACATTTTAAGATATTTTAATCACAAATGAAATTGCTGTATTGGCCTTTGGACGGTTAAACCAAATGACATTTTGACACTTCAAAATCTTTAAAATATATATGTAGCAAAATATAATTAAATCCCTTTGGACAAAAAAAATGACCCATCACGTCACTGACCCATATATATATGTATATATATATATATATATATATATATATTCAACCATGTGTCATTGAGTACGAAAGGGCATGATCATGCTTCTGCTGTCACGTCACATATGAGCTTCTGACTGTGAATAAATCCAGCGATGTTATTTGTGAATAAATCTGCGAAGCGTCTACGTTCATTCATCCGCTGTCCTCTGTGAACTCTAACAAACAAACACACAATCACACACTCAGGCAGCACTCAGAGACCCCTCCCACAAAATACACTTCTGTTTGCCAGACAAACACACACACTCTCATATGCCCCCTCCTAAACAGACTCTAAAGCACTTCACTCAACTGCCGTACTCAGACTCACACACACACACACCTTTCCCACCTTCCCCTGCTGTTAGCGAGGAACATGCCAAAGCAGAGCGGCGGAGTAAGACACACAGCTCAGACTGGAGTGTGACACTCGGAATAAATTAGCACACTGGCTGGTGGAGCGAGAAGGGAAGGTGGGCACGATAAAGGAGCCAATCAGGCGCTGAAGCCCCCCTTTACAGGACGTGGGGCGACTGGTGCTCGGCTGTTGCCGGAGTGAGGAGAAATTTTGGCTAGCAACGTTTCAGCCAATCGAATTCTACAAACACCGGCAAAGGGGAAAACAACTTTACGCTGTGTGTGTGTCAAGAAAATGAAAAATGTGCTCTAAAAAAAGCTTTCTGTTGCCAGGTTTTGGGCTGCTTCTAAGGGCGTGTTTGCGCGCCTCAGACTAGGACGAGACAGACGCTGTCTGAATCTGCTCTTTTGTCTGGTTCTCGCTACAAGATACCTGTAGGATATTTTTAAAACGTGGATTTAAGCGTGGCAGATTTTCTCTAGGTCGCACCCCTTCTCACTAGCTGCCTTAACTATTCCTCAATGTTTCCAGTTGACATTTGTTGCTGCAAAGGCATGTTTTCTCCTATTGTCCTGTCCTAAGTAAACGTGCGTGGCTGCGAGAGAGAGAGAGTGAGCGGGTGAGAGACACAGAGAAAGAGTTACGTTTGACTGACAGTCGTAACCTTTTCAGTATGCGGAGTTGAGGTGGGGTGGGGAGGTGGCTCGTTTCAGAGCAGACAGGCTCTTGTCATCTTCCGATAGAAGTGTGGGAGGTCGTCCTGTATCCTGTCCGTGTCGTGGCTAAGCTGTGTGTGCGAGCGCCCACGGATAATTTCATACTCCGCATCTGCCTCGAACACCCCCCCACACACACACACACAATCAAACCCCCATTCTTTTTTTTCCCCTTAAGTGATGTTGTATCCCGCTTTTTTCCTTACATCTCTGAGCAATTAGCACATTATGCTGAAGGATTGCAACCAGCACTTTAAAAAGGCGTAATTATCTTTATTGAGCATGCTCCCTTTTTTTTTTTTTTTGGCACTGAGGACGACAGCTCTTCCCTGTTGTTACCACGGCCACCGTTGCCGCTGTTGCCATGGTGTGGGGTTGCTCTGTTAGGCAGCATTTGATTGGTAGAGAGTGCGGTACCCATTAGGCAAATGATAGCGTCCTGCCGGCCAGAGTGAGATACTGTACCCTGAAAACAATGAACTTGGCTTTCATTTTACATTATTGTATTTGGCTCATTTGATTTATTTTAAATATGTTTTTCATTTTAAGAATTCAGTGTTTTTAGTGTTTTTGAACAATATTATGTTAATGAATAAGAAAAAAATTATTTGTTTCAGTTAAGATCTTGTCTGCATGTTGTGTTTGAGGTGAAATATTTCACACAAATATTTATATACACACTAATTATATAATTATATGCACTATATACAAATATTTCATTTTATACAGGACCGAAATTAATACTTTTATTCAGCAAGGGTGCATTAAATGAATCAAAAGTGAGAGTAAAGACATTGATAATGTTACAAAAGATTCTATTTCAAATAAATGCTGTTCTTTTGAACTTTCTACTCATCAAAGAATCCTGAAAAAAGATGTATCACGGTTTGCACAAAAATATTAAGCTGCACAACTGCTTCAACATTGATAATAATAATTAAAAAAAAAATGTTTCTTGAGCAGGAAATCAGCATATTAGAATGATATCTGAAGGATCATGTGACACTGAAGACTGAAGTAATGATGCTGAAAGTTCAGCTTTGCCATCACAGGAATACATTACATTTGAAAATATATTCAGATAGAAAAAAAAAGTTATTTTAAATTGTAATAATATTTCACAATATTGCAGTTTTAGTGAATCTTTAATGTAATATATGCAACCTTGGTGAGAATAAGAGGCTTTGAGTCATATATATATATATATATATATATATATATATATATACCCCAAATATATTGTATTATGATATATAATATTACCCCAAAATTCTTAACGGTAGTGAACGTACTGTACATGTAAACAGAATGAACATGATTATAGATGTAGATAAATGAACAAGCCATTATTTCAATAGTGATGTGCATCATGGGGCCTGTGTTTGTTTCAGCTCACTCACTACTTCTAGAACACTCCATGGTTTCTTTAAAATGGTCAGCAGAAGTAGCTACTGGCACACAGCAAACGATTACATGACCCAAAACAATACTTGATCTTCACACTGCATTTCAATACAGGTGAATGAAAGGGCACATCATTAAACTTCTTTCTCTTGTGGTTTCTTACTGAATTTCTTGTTTTCTGCGGTTTAGCGGTCAAGCCTGATTCTTGATGCTAACCTTTCCAAATAAAAGTGCTGCAGAATGTCCCCACTTTGTGTGACAGCATGCTTTAAACGCTCGGTGAGCCATTTGTGAAATGAAGCTATTTTACAAGCCTTTCACAGCAATCTCAAAGTACATTTTGAGGAGCTCATAGGCTAACAACAGTCATTTTTGGACCAACTATAGTGAAACACAGAGAGAATTTCTAATGTTGTTTTTTTGTTGTTTTTTTTCTTTTAGCCTCAAATGTCTTGGGACAAAATGTTTTGTGTGCTTTCAACATTGACTTAAAGAGTGAGCATTAAAAAGTTGTATTTATTTATTTTATTTTTTTTCATTGTTTAATTGAGTTACTTTAAAGTACTTGCATTTGCCGTAGCTTGTAAATAAGGAGCCAGAGATGTAATCTCTCTTTGGTTTTCAGCTTTTCAAAGCCTGATTATTTCAAGGTCTTGACCACAACAAATCTGTTTAGCCTTTATGCTATTAAATTGAGAGATGTAATTTTTCAGGATGTTCTAAGACATGCTGTACTCTTTATTATAAAGGGATGAATATTATAGTGTGTCTGAATTACAAGTTAGTGACTTTCAAAGTGGATTGGAACATCTGATTATTATTATTATTATTTTTTTTTTTTTTTGGATTCTATATGGTGTTATTGCGATTTTAAGAGGCTAAATAAAAATTGAGGTTACTAGGACTTTTCTAACCTGACCCTTAGACTTTTGTTGGTACCTAATGTAAAATATTGCGAATATCCATATTATTTGATTACAGTATGATTACAGTATTAAATAATATGGATATTCATGACATTTTAACACATTCACTTTATTGTATTCCCTTTTTAAACATTTGTGTTGTTTTCCACTTGCTTGTGGCGACACAAATTGCGTGGGAGTGTGTCAGTGTAGTACATTGTTAATCAGGCCAGTTTCTATTGTCTTCATTTGCCTTTTAATTAACAGCGCTCCCTGATATAAACAAATAGTTTTCAGTCAGTTAACCAGTGTGCATCTTTATTGTTGCATGGCCTCTACTTGTCAGAGGAAATCAGCTCAGTGTTACATCTCTTTCTAAGTAATCTTTTAGCCTATTTAAGATGCTTCTCCCACACCTGACAGCCAATTATCCACAATTATACAACAGTATTTAGCAAACCTGTCCTTTAGAGGCAGATACCTCCTTCTCAAAGCCAACGCGTTAAGATTTTGACCAGACTATGAGTCTCTCTGCAGTAGTCAATATCATGTTAAACAAAGATAAGGATATCTATCTGCAGGAGTCCATTGAGGATGGACAGTATATCATGCTATCACAACCTCCAGAGATTCAGGTCAAGTGTTTATTTCATGGTCAGATTTGTGATCTTGGAAATTTCAAATCTCACCCAGTGGTGATTTTCAGAAGAACATTCCCTCATGTATCTCCTTCACCTCCACCCTTCAGTTCTCACCTTACTGATCTCGCGCTCTCCCTAAGGAGTTCATCATTTCAAGAACAAAATATGCAGCATTGGTCACTCAGAACCTTGACACAATCTACTGGCTGAACCTATTCCACTCCACATCTGACCTCACTTGAGACATACCAGATGAAGACTACTGGCTGCTCTCCATCTTTCTTTACATGTCAAAAGCTTTTGAGTTTGGTATGTGTAACTTTCCAAAGAACAATCTGCTTGACCTCTATTAATCAGGCTGGAACCTGGCCACTCCAGCTGAAGTGCTTACTTTAGCCAAAATGCCCTCACTTAACTCCACACTGATTCGCTCTTTAGTCTTGCAAAGATACAGAATTTCCTAATTGAGATGGTATCTCTGGATCTGTACTTTTACTTTATTTTAACTTGTTTACTTGATCATGTCGAGTCATGAGAAGGGGACACTCTCCTCAGCCCTCACACCACCAAAATCCCAAAGTTGGTCAACATTGTGAATTTGCATGACCAAATCTGCACCCTGATTGCGTGAATTCCGCACCTTAATCCATTGAGCTGCTTTTTAGTGGCTGTATTTGTATGTTCCACTACAGCCAATTTTTTTCCATTACAAATAATGAGTACAAATGGATGTTCTTTTTTTCTGGTTGTAAGTTTTTAACACATAAATCTCAAATAAAACTTTTTTACATCATGAATAAGATAAGCATGACATACTCTCTAGAACTACAATACCCATCATGCTCACATACTAACTCATATGATGCTTGTGCTCCCTATATAATACAGCAGTTAATCCTTTCCCACAACTTTCACTAACTTTTTGTTGAGATTATGAAAGGTAAGGTGACATGTGAAGGCCAAGTATGGTATCCCATACTTGGAATTTGTCCTCTGCATTTAATCCATCCAAGTTAGTGCACACACATTAGGAGCAGTGATTATTGAACACACACACTGCAAACCTTGAACACACACCTGGAGCAGCGGGCCATTTGCTGCTGCGCCCGGGGAGCATTTGGGGGTTAGATGCCTTGCTCAAGGGCACCCACAACCTTTGGGTTACAAGTCTGACTCTCTTACCATTAGGCCACAACTGCCCCAAAATATTCATACTCATTAAGAGCTGCAGCAGGGTGAGGATTTGAACCCAGGTCCCCCATGCCAGGTTAAGCTCACATACCATGAGCTCTGACCACTGGACCACAAGGACCATGTAAATGTTAGGAAAAAAATTCCCGCAAAACTTCCGAAACATGGCGGAACAAGTGTGGTACAAGCACTGACACAGCTGAAGAATAAATGTTGGGAAGAAGAACAAGTACCAGATGAGTGGCGCCAGGGCATGATTGTCAAGTTGCCGAAGAAAGGAAACATCAGTTACTGTGGTAACTGGCGTGGTATCATGCTACTGTTAGTGCCAGGAAAGGCCTTTTGCACTGTCCTGCTAGTAGGGGTCTGAGATGCGGTTGATGCACAATTGCGAGAAGAGCAAGCAGGATTCCAGCATGGCTGGTCCTGCACAGAACAAATCTTCAACATCATTGAACAGTGTGTTGAATTTCAACATCCACTTATGGTCAATTTCACTGTCTTTGAGAAAGCATTCGACAGTGTTCACCACGATTCGCTCTGGCAAATCTATCTAGTATATAGGATTCCACAGCAGTTTGTCAATGTTTTTAAGAACATCTATCATTACTAAAGGTGTTGCATGTGAACCGACACAGGAACATCTGAGTTCTTTGACATCATGACAGTTGTCAGGCAAGGGTGCATCATGTTGTTCCTGCTTGCCATAGACTATGTCATGCGGAAGACAGCAAGTGGAAATGAATGTGGTATTTCATGGACAGATCAGACAAGGCTGGTCGATCTGGAATTTGCAGATGATATTGCACTACTAGCAGAGTCGCGGGAGAAGTTACAGCAACTTACCACCAGGTTAGAAAGATTTGCGGATCAACATCAAAAAGCCCCAAAGTGATGCAAATGAGCGGGGACGACAAAGATCTACTTGACAAAAAAAACCCAACACATTTGGCAAATCAGCCAATGTGCTCCAACGGATGCGCAACATCTGGATATCACCCAGCAGTAGCACATCACTCAAGATATGCCTCTATATGTCCACTGTGTTACCAATGGCAATGCCTGCAAGACCTGGAAAAACACAGTGAGCATTGTCCACAAGCTGAACGAATTCCACCAGCGGTGTCTCAGATGCATTCTCCGTGTCACAACCACGTTACCAATAAAGAGATTCTGCACAGGACTAAAACCAACAGACTTTCCGCCATTGGCAGGTCACATTCTGCGGCAATGCAGCGCATTGCAAAAATTGCACTGACATGGATGCTCCCAATGGACGTCGAAGGCGAGGAAGGCTGAAGAAGACCTGGCGAAGTACATTCAAAAAGGACTTAAAGCGAGCTAGCATTAGGTGGGAAGAATCCCATGCAGCCAATGGAGACCAGTGGGATATGCTTGCTGTCCAATGTGCCCTGTAGCAGAGATGGACCTAAAGAAGCATTATATGCAACTGTATACAAATCAGATGTTAATTAACCTTTAATATTATAGTAATGTACCAGCTGACAGGGTTACCTGTATAGTTTACAGCATTAGTTGAGAGAGATTGTTCCTTGATCACTCTTCAAATTAGAAGATGGCTCCCTTCGTGATTCACACATAAGAACTCCTAGGAATTCATTAATCTTCCCTGAGAGGCAAATGATGTTTATACAACACAGTCTATTGTGTAAAATATTTTCATGCATTACCATCACCAGTTAAGGTAAATATTCTAAATATTCTATGTAAGCCTTTATTCCAAAAAGAAGTACTCCATTGAGCCTTGGTTTATTCAGAATAATTTTGATGTTTCTTGTGGCTTATATGATTCAAGTTTGTTTGTCTGAAGTAGCCAAACTAAAAATATCTCATGCTCATCTTATAATAACAGTGAACTGATAGCTTAAAAGATTAGTTCACTTAAAAATGAAAATTACCCCATGATTTACTCACCCTCAAGCCATCCTAGGTGTATATGACCTTCTTCTTTCAGACGAATACAATCGGAGTTATATTAATAATCACCCTGATGCTCCTAAGCTTTATAATGGAAGTGCATGGAAACCACCTGTTTGAAACTCAAAAAAAGTGCATCCATCTATCATAAATGTACTCCACATGGCTCCGGGGGGTTAATAAAGGCCTTCTGAAGCGAAGTGATGCATTTGTGTAAAAAAAAAAAAAAAAAAAATTAACACATTATAAAGTAAAATTAACACGTTATAAAGTAAAACCGACATTCTTCAAAATATCTTCTTTTGTGTTTAGCAGAAGAAAGAAATTCATACAGGTTTGAAACAACTGGAGGGTGAGTAAATGATGACAGAATTTGAATTTTTGGGTGAACTATCCCTTTAAATGTAAATGTTATTATTAAATTGTATAATGTTGTTGTAACTTTTAAATAATCATGACAAGAAAAATGGACATTTTAACATTATAGAAACATTTCAAATCAATGTTCCCACAATGTTTTTAGAACTTGTTTTTTGTTAGCTGGGACTGAACTGGTGTAGAAGTGTATTCATGGTTCAACCTCACCATGACTGAGCTCCTATTCCTCCCAGCCAAGACGTCTCTCACCTGCTTTATCTCGGTCAAAGGTAGCATCATCCAGGTGCAAAAAACTTTGTTACACTCTTCATATTTCAAAAACATTATTGTTTCTACATACATAACTGCTACGCTTTTTCTCTCTCTGACTTGCACAGCAGTTGCATTTCTAGGGTTTCTGGAGTCATTTTCAACAGTATTAGACTCAACTTCTCTTTAAATTGTCACTGTATTGATGGTATATCAAAAATTGCTGTAGCTTTCTTTTCTTTTCTTTTCTTTTCTTTTCTTTTCTTTTCTTTTTCTTTTATTCTTTTTATATTTTGTGTCTTCTTTAGAACTTGAAACCTTGGTTAGGTTTTAAGGCACGACTTTTTAGCTGTTTGTTTCGGTGATGACCATTTAATGTGCACTTTTTTGTAAGTCATTCTTGTAAGAAAGAATCAACCAAGGACATAATTATTATTGTAAAACCATTGTATGTGAATCTTGTGCTCTGTAAAAAGGATGAAAAAGTAGCATGAACATCATGTCATTTTGTGTAGCTCATACATTTTCTTGATTTTTGCTAAAGTCAACATGAAATATTTTTTTAAGACAAGTTCCTGGTGAGCAATTTATCAGCACACATTATTCCAAAGAAATTACATGTCTGCATAATCTTTAAACAAAACTTTTCCTCTGAAACAACTGTCCTTTTCTGTTGATGTCATTTAGGCCACACAGGCTATTGGACTATGTTAGCCAACAATCAAATATCTATGAATTCTGATATTTAACACACACTTTTCAACATCCAGTCAATTCTAAATGGATAAAATCAAGCCCCACCTTATGATGTTGTCAGTGAATATCCTATTTCCCTCACGAAGTAACTTGGGTGGCAAACAGCATTTCACATTGACTTTAAAGTCTCTGTTGTTTATTTGGATGTTGTAAGTGTGGCATTCAGCCCTTAGTCACTGATACCTGAACAACTCTGATGACTGAACTTCTCTCATGTGCCTTTATTTATTCATTTGCTGCAGGCGGACCCCGCTGTGCTGTTTTCTGGTGCTTTGTGTTTCTGAGGCGCTGAGCTCTTCTATGACAGAAATGAGGAAAATCATACCACACCCCTTCCCTATAGCCTCCAGGTCTAATAAAAGGCCTCTGATTGCTTCCTCTTTCCTCAGGAGAGACAAAGAGCGAGATAGACTGTAAAAACAGCGTAGACATAAAAGCAGGTCTAAAAGAGACAGAGAGAGAAAAGGAAATGGAGAGAAACAGCGGTGCGTGAGTGGCCGCGGCGCTCCATGTAGGGCTAGGCGCTAACAATGAGCCATCTCCTGTGAGTTTTATTAAATCAGCGTGAGATTGACACCTGAATATGTTTTCATCCTCTAGATCTGCACAAAGCGTGTGGTGCTTCAGGCGCCGGTCCCCTCATTAGTACCCTGTTTGGCAATGAACTTCTAAAGGCAGCCCTCCAATATATCAATGTCTACATTTCAATAGAAGGAGAGGCGCTAACGCTAATACAGAGGAATTCTGAAAGCTCAGAGAAAGTGAACCCAGTGGCCTGCAAATTTCCTCTCCTCTTCATTGTGTACCTTGTGTTTCCATTGTGGACGTCTTCCCACTTCTGTGTATGTCATTATCGAACAAAAAACGGCTTTTATACACAAACAGAAACTATGAAAGTTAGCGCTAGCTGCATCGCTACCAATCAGTGTTTCTTGTCAACAAAATTTGTGGTAAATGTTCATGTTGACTAAGGATTTTTCGATTTTGTTAAATATGCAACATAAATGCTAATTTCACAATGTTTATACTGTTTATGATGACAAAAAAGCATACTGCACGATATTAATAATGCACTAAAATATTAAAAACAAACTCACTCAAAACATCCAACATATCAGTGGTTCTCAACCTATTTGACTCCAATGAAATTTGCTGAGGTTGAAAACCACTGCTGTAGTCTATATAAGATTAATTATTTGGTCTGTTATATTTTTATATTAAACTTAAAGGGTTAGTTGAGCCAAAAATGAAAATTCCATCACCATTTACTCACCCTTGTGTCGTTCCAGACCTGTAAGAACACAAATAAAGATATTTTTAATAAAAAATCTGAGCGATTTCTGTACTCTCCATTGGTAGCTACGCAACTACCACTTTGATGCCTCAAAAAGTTCATAAAGAGATCGTAAAACTGATCCATATGAATTGAGCTGTTTAGTCCAAATTTTCTAAAGAGGCTCGATCGCTTTATATAATAAACAGGTTGAATTTAGGCTTTTATTCACGTACAAACATTGATCAGCGAACATAAACAGAAGCTCAACCTTGCTTGCTTGATGCACAAAAACAAACCTTAGGTTCTTGCAGAAGCTCAAACATGCTGCGTAACACACGAGAATGAACCTCATTGGTTCTCGCACGTCAAGCAAGCTTTTGAGCTTCTGTTTACCGTATCTGATGTGTGCATTGGTGAATGTTTATATGTGAATAAAAGCCTAAATTAAATCTGTTCATCATATAAATCAATCGTGTCTCTTCAGAAAATTTGGACTAAATCACTCAATTCATATGGATTAGTTTTACAAACTCTTTATGAACTTTTTGAAGCGTCAAAGTGTTAGTTGCATAGACTGTCACTGGAGGGACAGAAAGATCTTTGTGTTCCTGAAGATGAACCAAAGTATTACGGGTTTGGAACAACAGAAGGGTGAGTAAATGATGAGAGAATTTTCATTTTTGGGTGAAATAGCCCTTTAATATAATCAGTTATTGAGTTTACGTAACTTATGTATATTAAGTTCAATGAACTTTCAGTAATATTTGAGTGAAATTATCGAATTTAAGTTCAGTTTTACAGTGTGAACAATAATAAATATGATACCACAAAATCATGAATCCCTAAAAATGGTGTCTATGAATATAGAGTGACAAAGTATTGACTCAAATTAAAGGTCATTTTCATCCAAACACAAAAGTGGTGATGACTAAAACAATCAACTGTGTGAAAATTAACAATGCTACCAATGTCTCCTTCCCTTCACAACATCAGGCATCTTGCCATATGGTGACATATGTCAATGCCGTTGTGGCCTCTGCATTACAGATTGAGCAAAGCGGTCAAATTTACATGATGTCACCCCAGATGTCGGTCACATGTAGCTTATGTGCCCTCAGTATCAGGGGAAGCATCTGGAGGGGGTCTTCGAGAGCGCATTTGTTTTTCGTGCTCCATAAAGCCCCCTTAGCTCTGAGGGAGAGGAGTTTGAATCAGGCCAGAGGAGACACGGGGCAGGCAGTCCCAGCCTCCCTGCGCATCTGGCACGGGCGAACGGTGCGTGAAGGAAGGGGTCTGACTCCTTGGAGGCAAATGTCAGTGGCTTTAATGCAGAACGTATTACAGATTACAGATTTAGCAGGGTCGGATTCTGCTGTCGAGTTTGTCAGACAAGAGCCACACACAGCTTGTCCTCACAGCCGTGGATAAAAGCAAATGACTGTGATTTGTGTTTTTCATACAGTCTGGCTTGATTCACTGAAAGGCGAGATAGAAATGCACGAAGAGACGTTGACCTTGACTCAGACATAAAAGCTGAAGGTGGCCAAGTATGTCATCATATTAAACCGAACCACAGGCAAGCATATCTCCTATTTATCACCTCTTTCCTCTTTCAGTCTTCCATGTGTTTGGCTTTAGTTTCTTTCATTACTTTAGAGCAGTCTTGATATGTGGCTCGATCCATCTGTGTCGTCAGTTGAGATATGGCTCTAATTTGATTTGAACAGATTTTGAAAATCCTGCCTCCATTTAAGGCACCAAAAGTGTCATGCTAAGCAGCAAATGCTAGGACATCTAAGGAGGCCCACCCATGTTGACTGACTAGCTGTGGTCTGACTAAATACAAAAGCAATTTTGCTTTGCTAATTCATGACACTCCTTATTACGCTGTTTATACTGCATGTCAATCATGGCAGCAAATTTCAGATAATTGCAGAAAATACTCTAGAAACCCAGCAAAAAATATATTGTGCTACTAAACAGAGCAGGATCTGTTTGTAAAAACCTCCTGTTTTCCTTGCACTGCTTTAAGGTGATGTTTTGCAATTTTTTCAGTGTTAAAATACTTTCCTTTTCCAGCTTAATGTGAAAACAAATCTATAAGTACTCTATTCATATACTCTGTTCACACCAATGTAACCCTTCCTGTTCGAACCGCCCGCTCTAAGCGGGACTCAAACCTAGGTCCACTGGCATGGGAGTCGGGCACTCTAACAAGGAGGCTAAAGACCACAGTCTCTAGCGTTAATTGCTAGAGCACCTCTTGAGATCAGGGGAGTGAGGTTTACACGCACAGCTCTTACCAGCCTACATCCGTTACACTCACCCCCCTAAACCTCACTCCCATCCGGGTCAAGGCACCAATGTAACCTCTCCTGTTCAAACCGCCTGCTCTAAGCAGGACTCGAACCCGGGTACGCTGGCATGGGAATTGGGCGCTCTAACAAGGAGGCTACAGACCACAGTCTCTAACGTTAATCGCTAGAGCACCTCTTGAGATCAGGGGAGTGAGGTTTACACGCACAGCTCTTACCAGCCTACATCCGTTACACTCACCCCCCTAAACCTCACTCCCATCCGGGTCAAGGCACCAATGTAACCCCTCCTGTTCAAACCGCCCGCTCTAAGCAGGACTCGAACCCGGGTACGCTGGCATGGGAGTTGGGCGCTCTAACAAGGAGGCTAAAGACCACAGTTTCTAACGTTAATCACTAGAGCACCTCTTGAGATCAGGGGAGTGAGGTTTACACACACAGCTCTTACCTGCCTACATCCGTTACACCAACACGGATATTTGACACAAAAATTTGGTTAGATTTTCACATTTGATTTGTCTGTTCAGACCAATGTGTAAAAAACTGAAGACGGACTGAATGAAAATGCAAATTCACTCACGGTGATAGGTGGCGCTTAAAGAAAAGCAGAAATACAGTGATACCCTGTACACAAAGCAGAGCTGCATAACTTTCCATTTCTTGTTAGTCACAAGGAAGAAAGTTCACTGTGATTTCTGCAGGGCTGTTCTCCTCCCGCCATCCCTCTGCTGTGTAACAGCAGTAGCTCTGGCCATAAAGCACAAATCTTATTGGTTGGCTAGCATTATTTGCAAAGTGATGGACAAGAGATTAGTGACCGGTTTCACAGACAAGGCTTAAGCCTAATAGTCCCAGACTAAAATGCATGTTTGAGCTGTCTTAACTGAAAGCAACTTAAAATCTTAAAATATCTCAGTGCCATTGTTTTGTCTCAAGATTCACACCGGTACTGTTGTTTTCAAAGGCATATTTATAAAAGCTACTTGAATGTCCTAATTGAACTAAGGCCTAATCCTAGCTTAATCTAAGCCTTGTCTGTGAAACTAGGCCTAGAACACCTCTCTGTAAAACAAACAAACAAATAAATAAATAAACTGTTGCACTGACGGCCTGAGAATACCCATGTCGGTCTGAACAGATGCACTGACACCCGTTCATTCAAATTAAAATGTATACCGCACTGAATTTTCACATTTGTATTATTATAAATAGGCCTATATAGGTCAATTTTCTCTCTGTAGTTTATCAAAACTCATTTTGCTTAGTTTGTTTGAGCCTCCAACCAGTCTGACACAGTAACATCGCTGCTCATATCATGAGTTTGGGGGCGGGGCTATCAGTTTGACCAACTAATGGAAGTTGAGGGAAAGTGTTCAAAAAACCTGTTTAAAAACATAATTTTTGCATTTTGCTGATGCTATAGACAAATAATTACTCACTTCACATTTACACTGTTTATTTTTTGCATAGATAAAGTGTACTGTAAACATACAAAGTGTACTGTAGACACAGAATCAAAATCTACACACACACACAGTACACATTTGTGTCAGTTACAAGATCAATGGCTGATTTCTTTTGAAGCCCCCACTTTCCTTTCCTCCTCCTCGTCTCTTTATCTACAACACCTCCTCCGTCTCTCTCTCTTCTCCCCAAGAATTGTTGATGGATTAGCAGCACACTCCGTCCTCTTAACGGCACATGTGAAGAGATAGGGTGGCATACGGCCAAACGCCCTCCACCCCACACCAGTTTTAACCTTTACTCTGACCCCTCCCTCTTGCTATATCTCATTACCCCCTCACAGATTAGAGTGCATATATCTGTCTAATCCTTGTATACATTGTCCTCTTTAGTGCATACATCCTCAGCTGACCTCTCTTTATGGTTTATATAACTAGAAGCAGATAAGTGCTTCTGCCTCAGAGACGCTGAGACAGCCTCTTACTAACAGTCATTTGACCTGAGGAGGAGCAGCCGTGTTGTCTGACTGTGACTAAGTACATGAGTGATCTTGTTTTGCTAATTTATGACATTAAAAGCAATGTTGTAGTCTAGCACACAAAACAAGACAAAAGCTTCTCGGTCTTTTATGTTTTTAAGTCTGTGACTAGATCGTAGTCAACTAGAAATGTGTAGACATGAGTCTGTCTGAGTCTGATTACTCAGCTAACAAAAATATGTTCTAAGAACATTTTGATAATGTTCATATTAAGTTATGTTAAGTAATGTTATTTCTTAATGTCCCCTGAACATTTGAAACAGTTTTTTAAATGTTTTAAAAACATTTTTTCTTGGTTATGAGAATGTTACGGAAACATTCCATTTGTATCATTTTGTAAACATTATGTGAACATTACTTTTGAATATTTTGCAAACATTCTGAAACTAGTAACATTTAAAAAAAAATGTTATGTAAACATCCAACTAAAACTTTTCAAAAGAAAAAACTTTCCATGAACGATGTATAAATACAAAGTTCTGTCATAAAACTCTAGATGGCACAGGCTAATAGGTCCTTAACCCAACCTGCTTGCAATCACATCATTCTCTATAGGGCACAGCTGATTGGTTCCTGCTGTATCAGTAGCCAATGAGCTTGCATGCTCAACCTTCAAATATTTTGTTAGCATTTGCTGTAGCAGAGCAGCATGCTTTCAGAAACTCTCTACCTTCCCCAGCTCCACCTGTATAGATCTTCTACAGGTAATTCATTTACGCTATATTGTACAGCAGCAGCATGTCTTACTTGCTCACAGCAGCGTGTCGTGTATGTTTTGGCAGTAGCAAGTCCTGTACATGCTCTGCAGCAGCAGTAGCAATAACCAAAAACAGCAATAGCAGCAGTGTAGCAGATCTATTCCGCTAAGAAGCATTGTCATACCCATTACCATGCCAAACACTCCAAGAGTTGTCATGACAGAAATAATGTTTTTGTGCATTTTGAGAACATTAAAAACATTAAAGACCAGATAACTTTAAACAAACATTCTATTAACATTATTGGAAGAATTTTAGCCAAAGTTCTGAGAATGTTCCCTTTTAGCTGGGTATTGTTATTATTGCTATAATACATTTCACACATATTTGAAATCTACTTGACAGATTATCAGGCATGCACACTGTCTCCAACAAGCCAGATGGCAGTAATGAGCAACAACCACTGAAATTATGGGAGACAAAGAAAAATAAGAAAAAATGCTTACTAATCTTTTCTACGTAAAAGTTATATCCAATTCTGCAACTTTTTTGCCATGACAACACATTCCATAAACCCTAAAGCAACAACAACAACAACAACAACAACAACAAAAGATTACTTAAACAGCTTTACATCTCAAATAACACTTGTTTTAACAGAAGAAATAATGTAATTGTTTTTATGAAATTGTAACCCTCTCATTCCTGGTTTTAAATCTTCCCAAAATTTGCCCAATTCTTTTCCATTGTCTCACCATAAAATTGATATCTCTGGCCTTTTTTTTGTTGAAATTGTTTTTGTAGAATTCATGCTACAAATGTAGTTGTTTGAGCTTAACTTGAAAAAAAAATTCAAGGTTGCTATGTGTGTGTTTTCTGTGTGAACAGTATTGTGGATTCGTTGCTGTGATCTTGACAATGATCCTGTAATTGACACACCTAGTCTGCAATTATTTGTGTAAAGCTTCACAATAACATTGATAAAATGACAGAAAACAAGAAGCTGAATCTTTAAACGACAAGGTTGAATTCGAGAGAGGAACAAGAGGTTTGACTTTGATCAGTTCCAAGTAAGTTCCCAGTGAAAGAAAATATGTTTTGATGTTTGTCACTAAAACTTCCTTCAAAATTGGTACATTTAGAGCACAGAATGTTATATGTACACACACTGCAAGCAGTTAACACAGAACAGTCCATTTTAAAAGACTACATATGCTTGACAGCTGGGGGTACAGTCCTCGGCCATTCTGGGAATAATAAATAGACAGCACTGAACTCCACTAGGGAATTTTTTTTTCACCAGTATAGATAAGATTGCACCACATTAGTTGGTTGAGTTCAGGTTTGCTCTGAGAGTAAGCACTTTGTCTTTCCCTCTGGGCCCAATATGACCTCTTCTTTCTTTACTTTTGAAAATATCATTTTCTGGCTAGAGGTGCCCTCTGCCTCCTCACTGAATCACATTGGTAGGCCTAGAGCTTCTGCTCTCTCCACTAGAATCTTTACCTATGGGAAATACCTATGTACCCAAATTATACCAAAAAAGTCTCCTTGCCTTCTGCAGAGGTTGTCTTGCCAGGAAAAAAATAGTCTTGTTTAGCAAAGGGAAAGAGCCAACCCCCTCTTTCCCTGTTTTGTGGGGAGCAGGGGTGGCCTCATTCAGCAGAGATAATCCCTGCCTGGTGATGTGGAAGAGAGGGCCAGACGAAGTGGCACATGTCTGGGGCACAGACAGCCTCTACCCAGCCAGTCCTGTCTGATGGTTGGAGCCAAAAGATGAGTCATCCTCAGGGAGTGTGAGGACACAAGGTCTGGAGGCAACGAAGACCTGACAGACATACTAAGTCTCCACTGGCAATCTGCTCGCTATAGACATTACTGACTTACAGAACACGTTGATGTTCTTTACATTCTTGTCGAAAACCTTTGAATACCACAATAGGAGCTCTTCACTTAGTGGACTCTTGCAGGCTAAAGCCATTGTGCAGTGGGCCTTTATTGTTAAATAGATATTTGCATGTAGGTCTAAACACAATATGTGGGTAAATGACATTTAAGAGGGTCATTAAGGAAAAATAAAAATCTTTTACAAATCTACACTGTCAGAAAAAAACTATGGTGCAAAAATTGTACCCTTAAAGGGACAACATTGTACATTACCCCTAAAAGTTGCATATTAGTGCCTTTGAGTATATGTACACGTACGACTATTATCCCCAATATACTCATACATACATACATGCATATTTTAAGGAATATTTTCACAAATATCATGTATTATTAATTCATAAATGTCACACCACTTGACATGACATTTTACAACCTTGCCTTGTCAATAAGACACATATTGACCTTGACACAAAGTCGGTCTGCAGAGGTCCTCTTTATGATAACATGTTCGTTGCACCATGATTTTGATTCACTGGACAAGAGTTTTAAAAGTTGTGAAGTCTTTATGTTAAAATGTATTTTTTCAAGTAAATAATAGTAAAAGGTTATGCCAAACTACTTAAGTTTTTTCATTCTTCATTATGTTTAATATATAATATTATAGTATAGAATAAGTGAATAGATAGGACAAAAATAAGCTTCTCTTTGATTGATGAGACCATATGTTTTTGACATAAGCATGCCAGATGTTTAAATGTCACTGCGAGTGCCGCTGAACATAAATATCAGTGCCTGATCAGTTTTGGACAACTGAGCAATAATCATTTGGAGCTTGTACAACCAACCTGGAGCCCGGTTCACCACTAGAGCATCCAGCCAAGTCGAACACTGTCCGATCTGGACTCTTGGTGCAATTAAACCCGCAGTTGAGCCCATCTGTTGGTGGTGGCTAACACTGGGATTTGTTTTAGCACAAAAACTTGGCCTACGGAGTGTCACAATGGGTCCTTGTGTTATGTCTCACATCACTTGCTGCAGCCATCCACCTATTGTAGATAGATAAAGGGATTAGATTAACAAGTCTGGTTTTAAGGGTGTGAGCGTAATCTCCTTATTCCTGACTTTTAAAATGGCCGAAGAGTCACACAATTAAACGAAGAGTAAAAGAGAATTCGCTCTTTAAGGGACCTTGATAAGGCAGCTCATAGATTAGAGAGCATACAAAGGGTTAGGGTATTCTGTCAGATTAGTCATCTCCCTATGGTAAACAACAGGGCTATGCCTAAGGCCTTTCTTTATGGTTTGTGTTGCAGTGAGAGGAGAACAATAGGGACAAACAGTGAATGACAAACAAGATGGACATCAGTCTTGTTGTCTGAACCCTAGAGAATGCTGAGATTTTCTTCTCTATCTCTGGGGGGTCATGTGGCAGTTAATTCTTCTATCAATATTTTCCTCCGTTCACTCAATAGTCCCAATTGCACCTTCACCAGGGGTGTCCAGTCGTGCTCCTCGAGGGCAGCTTTCCTGCAGAGTTTAGCTCCAACCCTAATTAAACTCACCTGAACCAGTTAATGAAGGTCTTTTGTATTACTCAGAACTTCCAAGCAGGTGTGTGGAAGCGATTTGGAGCTAAATTCTGCAGGAAGGTATCCCTCCAAGAACTTCTTTCATTCTTCACACTTCATTCCCGTCTTTCTCACCTTGTCCAAAAGAACCAAGCAAAACTTATTGGTGTGAAAGTGCTGGGCATATTAACCAATCCATCTTCTTAAATGTCGATTTTAAGATGGGGACCTCCTGCCATCCACCCTATCTCATCAGCCTCTGTTTGTTCCTCTCCGGGTTAGATGCAATAAGGAACATAAAGGCTCTGTTTTTTTAGAACACAGCCCCTGGCCTCTAACCTGTCCCAGCTGGAAGGGTGTCTGAAACCCTGTTTTGGAACTAAAATTTGCAGGAAGGTGGCACTCCAAGAGCATGACTGGACACCCCTGATCTTCTTCTCCTCTTCTTCACTGGTGACTTTATCCAAAAGAACCAAGCAAGGTGTATTGGTGTATTGGCTTCCTTCCACTAATGTTGCCATTATGATGAAGACCTCCAGCCATTCAACCCATCTCACCAGCCTCTGTTTGTTCCTCTCTAGGTGTAATGTGATGGGGAACATTGAGGCTCTGAGATTTTAGGACACACCCCATGGCCTCTAACCTGTACCGGCTGGAAGGGTGTCTGAGACCCTGTTTCTGTTGTTGGATTATAGAGACAGGCTTATGGTTTGTCTGCCTCTCTCAGCATGCTATCATTTAGTCGACATGTCCTTTCAGAATTCATCTTTAGCCATACACACATACACAGTGACTCCTGCCACTGTTACCCAGCTATCCTCTGTTATTTGAAATGTATCAAGATGAAGTTTATATAAACCTGAAGTCCCCTGCTGTGGGGTGCAGGATGAACCCCCCTCCTCACTCTGAAGAGCCCCCGTGGATTGTTATTCAGACTGATGGGCTTGGAGCTGATATGTGGGCCAGTGCTGTCACAAGCTCTCAGAGCAGAACCTTAGATTTATGCCCTGGGCATAGCGTTCTGCCAATGTTCCCCAACGCTCCCCCAATGCTCCTGCCTGTCCAATCACACAATTAGTCTGTGACTACGGTGGACACGGTCCCTGCTGTGTATCTGCCTGGAGGGCTTCCACAGTTTACATATATACACAATACTGTGAGCCTGTGTTTTTCTGCTCCTTAACTTGGTGTTGCTATTGCAATCTACTAGAAAAAACACAAGTTTTTTTTATTAAATAAAGCTTTGATTTAATTGTTGACATTTATTGTTATCAGCCCCTCAGCATATACCCAAAAGGTATTTCACACCACGAAACTTCTCTTTTAAAATGCCTCACTGAGAGAAAACAAAGGCCTTACGATTTTGTACTTAATACCTGTGGCTCCTAAGGGATAGCTAATCTAGATTACATGTTTGAGAAAGGCATTGAAGTAGAATGGGACCTATAGCCATCTTATATCACCTCACTACATACTCAAGTAGAAGCACTTGACATGGCAGTATCTATAACACTACACTTTAGCCTTCACAAGAGAGGGTAATTTGGTAATCATGGGACTTTATGAGTCTGATGCCCTAGACACACCTCAAAAAAACAACAATTAATAATCATATATGCTGCTTAAAATCTGTTATTGTTTTTTTTCAATGGCCAATAACCTTGGTTTGAAAGTGGTTTATGGATGTTTTATTGTTTTGGTGATGTCATCTCTCATGTTCACGGCTGGGAATTGGTGAATAATGGCCTGAAGCTGATTTCTCTGCTGACATAACATAATTTCAACAGTAAAGATTACCATTGGACTGGTAGATGACCTTTGCTTTACCTTTGCTATTCATCATTTCAGTTGCACATATGATTTTGTGTGGTTGGTGTATAAATAATGTTATAGACGATTTGTCAAAGAAACTCTACTCAGTGATACTGTATCAAACATTAAACTTGCACCCTGATATAATTATATAGATATAATTTTAAGTTAAATTTGACACTAAAGCAAATATATATATATATATATTTTTTTTTTTTTTTTTTTTTTATTTATTTTTGCCGAACAATCATCTATATGAAAATATAGACAACTGCAACGATTCACTCTGGGTGTTGTTTTCTTTTGTTCCAGAACTCCAAGAACTACTTGGAGGGAGAACCTAAATAAATAGGTTCTAGTCACGCGTTGGACAGTTCTGTCCACCTGTTATACTGATGACACTATTGCGCTGCCATTTTCCATGGCTATACTTTGTTCTCTTTGGTTCGGAAAACACGCAGTACTTGTGTGCGGGCTGCTCTGTCCATGTGGTGTGCTTTTGTTGAGTGTGTACACCCACATCACTCTGTCTCCTGAGCTTCTGAAGTCACATGGTATGGTTTTGTTGATAGTGAGAGGATGGGATGCTCAGAGACAAGAGGTTGTGCTACACCTTTTATGCAATACACTAGTTCCATCTTCACCACCAAGTGCAATAATACTGAGCAGTTGGCCGGCATCCAAATGACTATTTCCTGAATGGTTGATTGCAGTTGATAAATGTGTGTCCTCATTCTACATGTTTATTTGCTTCCATCTTTGACCACAAAAAAAAAAACAATTGGTTTCTACTTTAATAAGGTAGTTTATCCAAGTAGGAAACATTCATGTAGACTTGTTGGTCTTGAAACAACATTCCTGTCAACCAATCAGATTTTAGTGTTAGGTTTAGAGTTGCAGTGATGGATTAAAGAACATGCTTATCAAACTTTATATAATTTCCTTCTGATTTTAGGGTTATTTATTGAATCAAATTGAGGTTAAGAATAGGATAGGAGTGTTATTCTAGGACCAACAAAAATTTTGTCTTGGATAAATCACTGTCACCCTGAATATGTTGTGTTTTGTGTCTGGTTCCCATGCTAGAGATCTTCAAGACATTCACCATCCTGGTCAAGCATTTTAACCAGCTTTTATTGTTGAACACCCCAGCTATGCTAGTCCATAAATGATAATGATGCTAATTATCATAAACAAGTCTAGACTAATGCTTTCATGCTGCTAGAATCTGATCTTTTCTTTTGGCAAGCGTTATTTAATTTAAGGGAAGATATATCCCAGCTAACAGGGGATATCTGGCAAGGTTCTCTCAAAGTTATGAACAAACATTCTTCCAGTAACGTTAATAGAATGTTTGTTCAAAGTTATCTGGTCTTTAATAATGTTCTCAAAACGTTAGCACAAAAACATGTATTTATTTATTCATTGTTTATAACATTTTTTTTCTGAAACTTTTTAGGTGGATGTTCGTTTAACATTTTTTCATGATACTACAACACAAATTCCGGAAATGTTGGGATGTTTTTTAAATTTGAATAAAATGAAAACTAAAAGACTTTCAAATCACATGAGCCAATATTTTATTGACAATAGAACATGGATAACATAACAAATGTTTAAATGGAGAAATTTTTACACTTTTATCCACTAAATGAGCTCATTTCAAATTTGATGCCTGCTACAGGTCTCAAAAAAGTTGGCACGGGGGCAACAAATGGCTGAAAAAGCAAGAAATTTTGAAAAGATTCAGCTGGGAGAACATCTAGCAACTAATTACGTTAATTAATATCTGGTCTGTAACATGATTAGCTATAAAAGGGATGTCTTAGAGAGGCAGAGTCTCTCAGAAGTAAAGATGGGCAGAGCTGTGAAAGAGTGCGTAAAAAGATTGTGGAATACTTTAAAAACAATATTCCTCAACGTCAAATTGCAAAGGCTTTGCAAATCGCATCATCTACAGTGCATAACATCATCAAAAGATTCAGAGAAACTGGAGAAATCTCTGTGCGTAAGGGACAAGACTGAAGACCTTTATTGGATGCCCGTGGTCTTCGGGCCCTCAGACGACACTGCATCACTCATCGGCATGATTGTGTCAATGACATTACTAAATGGGCGCAGGAATACTTACAGAAACCACTGTCGGTAAACACAATCCGCCGTACCATCTGCAGATGCCAACTAAAGGTCTATCATGCAAAAAGGAAGCCATATGTGAACATGGTCCAGAAGTGGGCCAAGGCTCATTTAAAATGGACTGTTTCAAAGTGGAAAAGTGTTCTATGGTCAGACAAGTCCAAATTTGACATTCTTGTTGGAAATCACGGATGCCGTGTCCTCCGGGCTAAAGAGGAAGGAGACCTTCCAGCGTGTTATCAGCGTTCAGTTCAAAAACCAGCATCTCTGATGGTATGGGGTGCATAAGTGCATATGGTATGGGCAGCTTGCATGTTTTGGAAGGCACTATGAATGCTGAAAGGTATATAAAGGTTTTAGAGCAACATATGCTCCCCTCCAGATGACGTCTATTTCAGGGAAGGCCTTGTGTATTTCAGCAGGACAATGCAAAACCACATACTGCAGCTATTACAACAGCATGGCTTTGTCGTAGAAGAGTCCGGGTGCTAAATTGGCCTGCCTACAGTCCAGATCTTTCACCTATAGAGAACATTTGGTGCATCATTAAATGAAAAATACGTCAAAGACGACCACAAAGTCTTCAGCAGCTGGAAACCTATATCAGGCAAGAATGGGACCAAATTTCAAGACCAAAACTCCAGAAACTCATAACCTCGATGCCCAGACGTCTTCACACTGTTTTGAAAATAAGAGGAGATGCTACACCATGGTAACCATGCCGCCGTCCCAACTATTTTGAGACCTGTAGCAGGCATCAAATTTGAAATGAGCTCATTTTGTGCATAAAATTGTAAAATTTCTCAGTTTAAACATTTATGTTATCTATATTCTATTGTGAATAAAATATTGTCTATATATGTCTTTTAGTTTTCATTTTATTCAAATTTAAAAAACGTCCCAACATTTCCGGAATTCGGGTTGTATTTGTATGTTACTATAGAACATTAATAAAGTAACATTCCCATAATGTTTGCAAAACGATAAAATGTAATGTTCCCTTAACATTTGCATAATCAATAAAAACATTTAAAAAACTGGATGTTTTGAACGTTCAGAGAACATTCAAAACTAATGTTTTCATGACATTCTGCATAACTGGGAACATTAGCAAAACGTTTTTAGAACATATTTACAACGTCACACATTTTTTGATGTTTCAAGATCCACATAAACAAAGTGCTGCTTCAGCCTCATTTTAACGGTTTCCTTGAAGTATGACATACACAAATGCACACATCACAGGATCATCTGATACAGAGGAGGAACAGTAGTTTCCTAATCAAGTGTGATGCTATACATGTGATCCTGATTGCATCACTGCAGGGTAACATTTGTGAATGAACATTTTTGTCTAATAAACAAACATGACATTTGGTGACCTTTACAGCAGAATACTGACAAAGCATATACAGCAGTTTGATCTCAATAGGCTGACCAGCTTAAATAAAAAATATCTTCAGCTGCTCATCTAATGAATAATGATTTTAGACACAGCTCTCACTACATGCTTAAAGGGCCAGTTCGCCTCAAAATGAAAAAGTGCTGTGTTATAGTGTGTGTGGTGTGAATGTATGTGTTTTTTTTTTCTGATAGCCTTTGTTGCATGGTTTAATCTGGAGCCAATACTCCTTTCTACTATGAAGGTCTTTGAGTTCCTGTTGCAATCTTTCACGCGCATGACATTTTGGAGTGTGATTATTCTTATGAAAAGTAACCTTGGTTACCAGCATTCCCCATCAGTGTTTAATAGTTCACTCTGGCAGCTAACATGTGATTATGTTGAGTTCGCATGTGCGCGTATGACTTTGTGCCGGCTGACATGTGATTATGTTGAGTTTGCGCAAGTGTTTCACTTTGTTGCCTTTTGCATCGGAACGGGAAACGGCAGCAATCAGGGCTGTGTATTTTTGATTGATGGCGCAATCACATGGCACAAAAGACTTCATTACCATTGGACACACAATTGCTAACAAGCAATCATGAATACACACAGGTTAGTGACTCGGGCTTGAGTCTCAGAGGCGGTTTCACACGGGGTGGCAGTTATCACAAAGTCACCAGAAATTAGGAAGGTGCTTTATCAGAGAGTCACGGCTATATGAAGGTTATGTGGGTCAGCTTTAGTTTACGCGGTTCACTTCAAAGCAGCACAAACAAACTGTGAGCCAAACATGTAGTTTTTCTATTTCTGGCCTAAGTTTTTTTTTTTTCTTTTTTTTCCCATACGGGAGAGGGGGAAAATACATCGAAATTCATAATTAGATGTTCAAAGTTTTCATTTTTGCTCTGTATAACAGCAGTATATGGGTCAACTGCTGCCAATTGCATGAACTTCAAATGAAATATCAGTGTGTCCCAAGACTATTGCTTTTGATTGTTATTCTCCCTGCTGATTTTCCTCCAGTGCAGATTGAAAATAATAAATATATATATAATAAAAAAACAACCATTTGAATTTTCCCTTCTGTTCTCTTTTTGTTGACGCATTAGGTAACCTCTAAGAATAGATGCCTGGAGAGGCAGCAGGGATCGGTTATAAACCCGAGGCAGATATAGGTTGATGCATGTTCTCATTAGGTTGATGGCTGCATGTTATTTGGAGTGTCACTGTAATCATTATTAATTATAATAATCTGACTTATGAGTCATCATATTATTAGCATCCCAGAGCAGCGCTTATTGTTATCGCAACCCTGAAAAATAATTAATGTGTTCCTATTTCTATAGCCTAGGGCTCAGAGCTTTGGGGGAGCAGGGATTTTGTGTGTGTGCGTGCGTGTGTGTGTGTTTAGGGGGCTCAGACGGGAATCTAGACGGCAAGGGGTGGGAGAGGCAGTGCGGATGGCACAAAATCAGGTGCACGCAACCTTCCCTTTCATGCGTTCCAGCCAAGCCAACAAAGAGAGAATGAGACTACGTGATGAGAATTACACAGAGCCGGCGTTGAGAACTCATGGAATATACATACACACACACACTCACGCTCAAACTACACACTACACACACAGCTGCGCGCACTCCCACTCACACCCAGCCACTTGTATATGCGCACACACTCTTTACACAGCCCCTCTAAAACCCCTCACACACACTCTCTGCCCGTCAGCGGTAGTGAAGGCACTATGGACGTGATAATTGTAATAAAGGCTGCCAGTAATGGGTTGTGTGGCGCGCGGCTGCACTGGCCAGCCGCTCTCCCTCTTTTGTTATGCTAATGCAGAGTGATTAGAGGCCTTCTGCAGAGCTGCGCTGCCTAATCTGACTGCTCCCCCGAGGAGGAGGGGGGTTCGACACACACTGGGGATATTACACACAGGCCACGGGGTCAGCAGCCTCCAACATCATCTTACCTTCCATTTATATTCCTTTTTAATGAACACCGCACAGCAATACATGTGAAAACAGGCAGGTTTTGTAATCATTTGTTGTGAAGATGAGCGATATTTTGTGCACGTATGAACTGTGTTTAGCGCTGACATGTACTGGAGGTAAAAGCTTGTTTACTGTCATATAGACAGTTTTACATTTGAGTTTTTAATTTGTAGATGTACATACATTGTTTTCAAATTTAAGATTATTTTGGGGCACCACGTGTATTATTTAGGTCTGGTACAATTAAGTTCTTTATTGTTAATTTTGCCTCTAAATGTATTTTACTTTCATGCTGTAGTGTGTTCAGTTGTAATGCATTCAGTAGCTATTTTTTAAGATGTTGTACTGTTTTCTAATTTCTTCCATACCTGTAAACCCAAATTGATTTATAAGCAAGAGAGTGTTTCTGATAGGTTTTAATATATTATGTATGTAATAAAGCATGTTGGGAAATAGAAATCCCAGCCCAGTTTCAGTTAAACTTAAGTTTGTCTAAATTGAAAGAAATAAGTTCATAAAACTCAAAACAACGAAACAGTTCAGTTGACTAAAAATATATCAGTTCTGTGAACTTGAAAGAAAAAGAAAGTGCTAAATACTCATAAAAGTTAATTTGACAACTAATTTGTTTAGTTTAAGTTTGTCCTACTCAAACCAATTAATTATTTTGAGCGTTTACAGTGATGGCAAAGCTGAATTTTAAGCATCATTACTCCAGTCTTCAGTGTCACATGATCTTTCAGAAATCATTTTAATCATTTGTAACAAGATTTAAAGTCTCGGGGAAGAAGGAGGCGGGAACCGGCAAACGTTCAATGTACTTTAATCATAAAATAAACAAACACGAAACGAAAGTAAAGCGGCAGCCGCTCATGGACGACTGTCACTTAAAAACATAATAAAAACACAATATAAATAGTCCAGGCCTGGTCCTCTCTCATCCCCACCCTGCTTGCCACATCATTCTTTATATTTTTGTGGAAAATGTGGTACTTTTTTTTTCAAGATTCTTTGGTGAACAGAAAGTCAAAATAAATTTTTGTAATAATAAGTATTTACATATACCTCAGAGTTTTTGCATTTAATGCATCCTTGCTGAATACAAGTAATTCTTACTGACCCTAAACTTTCATGTAGTTGCATAATTTAAGTTTGTGACACTAACCAAATGTTATTTACTACACAATGTTTTAGACAAACACTTCTTCTCACTTACAATAACTGCAAATTAATTAAATTTGTTTCATTCAAATTCCACTTGTCTCAGAAATTTGAAGGGGCACATATATATTTAATAATTAACATCTGTGCTGCTACTCTTGAGTATTCCTGCCTCTTACAAACAGGACAGAATATAATTAAAGGGTTATAAAGTCAAATTTGGTACATGCATTACTGATTTGAACAAATATAATCATATTACACACATTTAAATGATTTCGCAAGTAGCACAGCAGCATAGTCCTAGTTTATTAGCTTCATTGCCTCAGCATAACTCACAATAGTGTGAAAAGTTTGTGTCCTGACAGTCTGAATGACTACATTTTCCATCAGCTCCTGTGGTATGGAGTCCCTTCTTAGCGGCACTATCAGAACTCTCCCCGCCACATGCTGGACGACTATGGAGATTTAAGTCTTAGGGCTGGGGGGGCGGTAGACCAAGGCCAAACCAAACACACAGCGTTATTGTTGGAGCAGCGGGCTCAGGGAGGCTGGCTTACCCTGCCTGGACTCCCTGTGTCCTGCCAAGAGCAACCAGTTTCAAACTGCGCTCTGCCCTGCCTTTGAGGTCAGCACAGGAAGACCGTACGGGTGGGTGTGTGTGGGTATCGATGACTTTTATACATTGTTTATGCAGTAGGTGTGTACTGATCTGCTAACGTGCTCATACTGGACATACACTTTAGGAAATTGATGTTCTGTTGTGTTTCTGTTGGCTGTTGTAGATTCAGGTGTTGGATGTGATCGATATTAGATGGAAACATGTACTCATTCTCAACAGAGCGGCAAAGATTAACTTCAACAACAGGGCAAGAAAGCCATTCAGACGGATCAGAGTAACACCTAGTACTTTCAGGGAATGATTTTGATTCAGCATTGACCTTTGCCCCTAAATTTGAACCCAACCTTGGACAGCTGTCAGCATCATTCAGGTTTTTCAGTACAGTCCCTGAAATGCGAGGTTGCACTTTGTTCCTCTGCGAGGCCTGCAGATCCGAGTCCTTTGATAGATCGTGACCATTCGAATTTTGTTCGCTCCATCTTCATCTCTCAATATAAAAGCTTCATTTTTATCAGCCTACATGCCTTTTCATATAACCCTTCTAAAGCCCTGAAAGAGGGGAGAGAGGTGCAAAAGGAGGGGAGAGAAGGGGACTGTACCAAAAAAAAAGGAAAAAAAAAAGCACTATTTTGCCAGACGGTCCCTTTTGGCAAACATGCATTAAGTTGATTTCAATGGACCAGATGCTCCCTTCCTCTCAAAGCAATTTGGATGCATAGAGCTTTCCTGGCCTTGCTGGAGACTAGACTCTCTGCTTTTGATTTGTAAGTGGCTCAAATTGAGGCTCGCATTCAAATGTGTGCACATGGAGTGGCCTTGTATTGCAGCCTGTGAGTTTTGTACTGCGGGCTCCTTATTTTTCCCTAGACAAAACCCCATGGAGCTTTTTCACAGAGCCAAAAGTGGAGTGGCGTTGGATTTGATTTTATGCTTATCAGGTTTTGTGTTTTTTTTTTTTTTTTTTAGGAATATTGTTTGTAAAATACATTTTCTTTGGGACATGGTTCCTTGCTTTTGTATTTTAACCAAATATCATCAGTAATTCTCTCTTAATTTATCAAAGTCGATTGAAATAAGACTTGATTGCTTAGTTGATAAGCTAAATTTAAATCGAGAATTGGATCTAGCGTCTCACAGTGTTGGCATTAGGTAATATAAATCAATGGATTTCATGTCTCTAGTTTTCAGAACATGCACAATACCTCAGGCATCAGGCGTAAATGGACTGTTTGGGTATGAACACTGAAGCATAAATCCATCATTGTTCCCACTGATGGTGAACATTATTGAGCTTTCACTGCAACAAACACACTTACAGATATGCAGTGTGCCATTTCTGCAACACAAGTGCAAAAATAATGACTCTTTCCAAGCAGGTTTTCAAAACCCTTCTCTGCTGTTGGTTAGACAATAAGTTAGCCTCAACCTAATCTCACACCAAGTTGAGCTAATGTTGTTATGTTTTTCAGGTAAATAGCTTTCCTGTGTTGCCACAGTACTGGAGTTTCTAATTTCGATACCTTGAAAAATATTGACATTCAATACCATTTTTGATGCCACAGGGAAAAATTGTCACAACATTAAGGGTATCTAGGTTAATTTACTTTTGACCGTAAAGTATTTTCTCTGAGATTCCTCAGGCCATATAGCTCTGAGGGAGATAATAATAATAATAATTAAAACACATAAATATATTATAATTATTGTAATATAACTGAACAAAAAAAAAAATATTATTGAAAAAGTATATTCCTTATTCGGAGTGTCTATTTACACTAAGTGCAAATAGCGTCCCTTGTTGGCAAACACTATTTACACTAGCTCCGCCCACCAATATCTGTTGGGCCACTCAAGTTTAAAAATGTTAGCGAGTAAAGCTCACAGATCTGGCTTTTACCGCGATCGACACGGGTTCGAATCCGCCTTTTGTCGAGCTCACTCCATTTTCCCATCACATCTGAAAGGCGTTTATTTTCAATAAAAATGAAAATAATGTCCTAAAAGTGGAAATAAACTGCCTAACGTTTTTAATAATATTAAAAGTATTTATTGGGTAGGATTAGGGGAAGGTGTAAGGAGGGTTTTTATTTTCCAAATGAGGCAGCATCCATTTAATAATTTTAATAAATATAATCATTAATGCTCTATGATATTATTGCATCCTGTTAATGTACAAAAATACTGAGGTGCAAATAGTATCTGCCAATATAAAGTATAACATCTAATTATTTACACTTCTTGCAAAGAACTGCTACTTTTTCATGGTGTAAATAGAATATATTGCTATTTTCACTTAGTGTAAATAGCATCTACAGCTATTTGCACTTAGTGTAAATAGTATCTATCGCTAAGAAAATATGCTATTTTCACTTAATGTAAATAGCATCTAATTTCTATTTACACTTAGTGTAAATAGCATCTATTGCTATTTGCACTTACACTGCAGTAGTAAAATTACTATAAACTTGATATGTTTGACAATAGTTGTCTCAGACATCATACTGGAATAGAAGTGGCATTTTAATAGTTAAAAAAATATATACGTTCATGTTTAAAGTGTATGTTTATAAATGACATTCTTCACAGCTGTATTAGCATCTAACTGTGTTACAAAAAAAAATAAAAAAAATAAAAAATTCAGGGTTGATAAAGTCATTGCTAACTTGAAAATTACCATTTGAACTAAATCATTACTGTCATATTTATGTATGCTTTTTCTTGTCTCTGCTGTCGATGTGCTTATGTAAAGGGCTACAAACCAGCGTCCAGACGTGGTGCCTGATGGGAATTCAGTGCGCTGAGAAATGCAGAATCACAGAGATCACATCCAAATGGAAAACCCATTCATTCCTTCGGGACTAGGATTGCTACTGATCTGCTGGAGATTTCCCACAGGAATATGGCATTTCCTGTCTGTATGTATTTAAGCCAAGTCACGATACTCATATACTTTATATCCCCATATCTAATTCTGTTTATCTTCATTGATTTGACTGCTCTTTCAACTGATGTGAGGCAGAACAGGTCTGGATATTGAATTATTAATAAATCCGGCTCTTTAGCAGCCAAATATTGTGTTCATGTCTTCATGGACTGATTTTCATGCGCATAATTATTACATTTTCCATGATTATATAAGCCTTGGTTTTCTGGTTCACTAGAGCCTCAACTCATTTGAAAAATGTGTAGTGGCCCCAAAACATATCTGGACACTTAAAAACTTGTCTGTCTGTCTGTCTGTCTGTCTGTCTGTCTGTCTGTCTGTCTGTCTGTCTGTCTGTCTGTCTGTCTGTCTTTTTTGAAAGAAATAACACTTTTTTCAAATAATACAACAACAAATATCTTAGTAAATATCTTAACTTTAAGTTTGCAGATGCCACTTGTTTTGATATTTATTAGCTGTGCATTCAAATTCACCCATTTTTTGTATCGTAAGTGTCCAAAAGTGTCCAAAAACTTCACTGTAGTTCATGTATTTTTCAGGTACACGTACACAGAAATGCCACAGAAACCACGGTCAAAACAAAGCCTGAGGTAAACGTGTGCACTTAAATAGCACGCATTTAAAGACTCATTCACGCTCTGTTAAACTCT
Source organism: Mylopharyngodon piceus (assembly GCA_039654765.1). Classification (NCBI taxonomy): domain Eukaryota; kingdom Metazoa; phylum Chordata; class Actinopteri; order Cypriniformes; family Xenocyprididae; genus Mylopharyngodon; species Mylopharyngodon piceus. The sequence continues at coordinate 6,207,573 of CM077448.1, read as the reverse complement.
GAGAGGCAGGTGTGTGAAATGCTGGCTATGCCCCCCTGCTCGGGTAATTATGAAGGGGTAGAAGACAACAGGTTGAGAGATGAGGTCAGGCTCATGCGAGAAGATAAATGCAAGGCACTCACTCTGAGAGACAGAAGAAAACATCAGCTGACAGCGGCATATGTCAAATGATCAAATTACCGCTTTTCACACAGAGCGGTCACATACGGACGAGGACAGGAAAAAGCAACGGTAGAGAGGTCAATGAAGATGATGGCATGACATGTTTTTACTTTGCATATGTGCAGCAGGTGTTTATGGCTTTTGTCGTCCTGACATTCACATCAGAGTCCTGTGGAATCAAAGATAATTTCCCACTTTAGTACTCACTAATGTCCTTGGATAATAGTGCTAATAGTTTAGCGTATTTCAGGCTACACCTTATAACTCTTCAAGGTTTTTTTAAAATCAGTCTCTCCCTCTTGTCTTTTAAGTCAGACCTACATGGAATCTGTGTCTGAAAAGCGCTCCACATTTGGCAGAACAGCCCATTATTGACAAAGTTCTACATATTTCCCTAGTGTGTTTGTTTATTAAAGGTATAGTTCACCCAAAAATGAAAATTCTGTCATCATTTACTCACCCTCAGGTTACTCCAAACCTGTATGACTTTATTTCTTCACACTAAAGGAAAATGATTGCTCTTTTCCAAGCAATTGCATTGAATGTACAGTATACTGGAGCTTTCAAGCATCAAAAAGGACAAAAAGCAAAAAAAGTGTAAGTAGTCTCTATGACTGTATGAAGTCTTCTAAAGTCATATGATAGATTAGGTTGAGAAACAGATGGAAATTTACGTCATTATATACAGCTAATCTTCCTCTCCAGTGAACTATTAACCACTGTGACTGAATCATCGAGTGATTCAAGAACAAATCATTGGGTTAAACAATTCATTGAAAAGATCAGACTCAAAATAACAATTCATTCACAAATCTGACATTACTATTTTCTCACAAAGAACATTTATTTTATTGATTGATTGATTGATTGATTGATTGGTGAAAAATGACAAATTGAAACTGCTTGTCATCCCATGACTTGAGAGCAGTGTTATTTTACACTATGTAACTGTTGGCCTTCTAGAAAACAAAACTGCATGCCTTTTGCAGAAGAACATTGTTTTGGTTGTGCTTTAGCTCTACAAGACTGTGCGGATGAATATGGTTATCCTACTGCTCATAAAACTTTCATTGCTAGACTTTAAAATGAAAATTAGCCCAAGATTTACTCACCCTCAAGCCATCCTAGGTGTATATGACTTTCTTCTTTCTGATGAACACAATCGGAGTTATATTAATAAATATCCAGACGCATCCAAGCTTTATAATGGCAGTGAATGGGACCAACGAGTATGAAGCTCAAGAAAGTGCATCTATCCACCATAAACGTACTTTACACAGCTCCAGGGGGTCAATAAAGGCCTTCTGAAGCGAAGCGTTTGTGTAAGAAAAATATCTATATTTAACAAGTTATAAAGTAAAATATCCAGCTTCCGCCAGACCGCCTTCCGTATTCAACATCGCGTCAGTTACATTTTTTTCGTAAGTTGAATATGGAAGGCGTAGGACGTAGTGTAAGCTTTTTGAACTGCGAGAGGCGTTACACTTTCTTCGTAAGTTGAATATGGAAGGCAGTCTGGCGGAAGCTAGATATTTTACTTTAAACCTATACTTCAACTTTAATTTTATTTCAGTTTAGTTTTGGTAATATTAGTACTGCAACTGTTCAACTGCATCATTTCCATTTTTTTTTTTTTTTTTTTTTTATAATTTTTGTTTTAGTTAAGAATAGCACTGCTTCAGATGACTTGGAATATAGCGGTCAAGTCATGTGAACCATATTTATGATACTTTTATGGTGCTTTATGAAGCTTGAAAGCTCCACTCCCCATTGATGGTAATTGCATGGTAAAGATTGGCCAGGATATTCTTCAAAATGAAGGTGAGTATAGTAAATGATGACAAAATTTTAATTTTGGGTTGAACTATCCTTTTATATATTTTGACTAATTTGATTAGTGTAGTTAAATCCATTCTGCAGATTCAACACAGAAAATGCTACAACATGTCTCCACGTTCATGAACCTGCTAATGATTGCATTTTTCAAATGTGCAAATGGAAATTTCCAGAAATCGTTCTTTAAACTACCTACCTTTAAACCGGGACTAACTGACTATCTTTTGAACCACAGTGTGACATAATGTCCCGTATATGACTAAAACCCAAATGCTCTCGCTGTGGGATTATGGCTGCAGTAAGTCAATGTCTGGCAATTTGCACCAAAGCCACTTATTTTAGGAGTCCAGCGAGGCATAGGTGTAACTACGGCTTTCTGAGTGTTTTATACATAGCCTTTTAAAAGTGCCTCTGGGTGCAGTCAACAACAGGGAGTAATGAACTTTCTGACAGCATCTGAAAATGTGTTTCCCTGAACACGGTTGTTTAGTAACTAATCCTGAAGCCAATGTAGTTTAATATGGCATGTGTATTGGTTGTTTTCAGATGACGCCTGACTACTAGCTGTCACTGGCTTTTTGATTTACTTGTGTAATATGCCTCAGAGACACGCAGATTTCTTGCACACATAGCTGAGATGACATTAATGATGAAGGGGATGATGTTGATGACAGTATACTTTAGCTTGGCGCAAGCATACGATAAAAGAGAAAAAGGGTTGCTGAATATTGCCAATACTGCCAAGTAAATCAAACATATTCTGTATATATATATTAAGAGTGGCTCACATAAGGAGACATAATTTTCTCTTTGTGCATGTATGGCTTAGATCTTCCACCCTCATGGACATCAATTTGCAAAATGCAGCACAAAATTAAGTGAGCAGATGAAATATTTTGAGATGTAGAAGACTCACTTGAGTATAGATATCAGTCATATTTTTTCTCAAACACTTCTGCTCTGACATCTTAATTACAGAGTACTAATCAAAGCAAGATTGCACTAAGAGGTGATTAATTTGTCTTGTGTGTGTGTGTGTGTGTGTGTGTGTGTGTGTATGTTTGTGTGTACTGAGAATTTCATGCTTTTTCTCTCTCTCTCTGAATATGCACTGAATTAAAATAAGCGTGTTACTTTGACAACCCTTCCTGTACTTGAACATAGTGTGCTGAAGTCATTCTTCTTACTTCTGGCATATCCACATTTCTATATCCAGGAGCTGATGTTGAGGTCCAAAAAACTGTAATTTAAAGTTTTAGTCCAGTGGGTCGTCCAAAGTCGAACTGTTTTACTGCTGTTTTTCTTTTAGCCCTAAATTCATCACGTTGTCTACTTTGGCGCTGTTTATAATGAGGCTTTGGCATGTCTGCTTATGTGCTACATTGTATATCATGTAGTACAATCTTATGTCTTAAATCTAATGTAAAAATGAGAAAATGTAATATATATTTGACCTTGTAGGCATAAGGATAATATGTTATTACTTCATGGTTACACCAAATGACATTTTTACAGTCATTAAAATGAAACTGAAATGAAAGTTTTTCAAAACCATATGGGGCCTGTTGCATGAACAGCCACTAAGTTAAAGGGTTAGTTCACCCAAAAATGAAAATTCTGTCATTAATTACTCACCCTCATGTCGTTCCACACCCGTAAGACCTTTGTTCTTCTTCAGAACACAAATTAAGATATTTTTCATAAAATCCGATGGCTCGTTGAGGCCTGCATTGCCAGCAAGATAATTAACACTTTCAGATGCCCAGAAAGCTACTAAAGACATATTTAAAACAGTTCATGTGACTACAGTGGTTCAACCTTAATGTTATGAAGCAACAAGAATACTTTTTGTGTGCCAAAAAAAAACAAAAAAAAAAAACAATAACGACTTTATTCAACAATATCTAGTGATGGGCGATTTCAAAACACTGCTTCATGAAGCTTCGAAGCTTTACAAATCTTTTGTTTCGAATCACTGGTTCGGAGCGTGTATCAAACTGCCAAAGTCACGTGATTTCAGTAAACGAGGCTTCATTATGTCATAAGTGTTTCGAAATTTCATTGGTTCACCACTGGGGGGTGTGACTTTGGCAGTTTGATACACGCTCCAAACCAGTGATTCGAAACAAAAGATTCGTAAAGCTTCGAAGCTTCATGAAGCAGTGTTTTGAAATCGCCCATCACTAGATATTGTTGAATAAAGTCGTTATTTTGTTTTTTTGGCGCACAAAGAGTATTCTCGTCGCTTCATAACATTAAAGTTGAACCACTGTAGTCACATAAACTGTTTTTAATTTGTCTTTAGTAGCTTTCTGAGCATTGAAAGTGTTAATTGTCTTGCTGGCAATGCAGGCCTCACTGAGCCATCGGATTTTATCAAAAATATCTTAATTTGTGTTCCGAAGATGAACGAAGGTCTTACGGGTGTGGAACAACATGAGGGTGAGTAATTAATGACATTAATGACATCATTTTTGGGTGAACTAACCCTTTAATGACAGAAATGTCATTTTTGGGTGAACTAACCCTTTAAGACTAGTCTAAGAAGTTTATGCAACCGGCCTATATGAAATCAACATGAATGCAAAGAGTACATTTCTAAGAACTTGGAACAACTAAATTATCTTAAAAAGAAATAAAAAAGGAAAAATGTCATTTTCTTTATCCTTGACACTTTTGTTTATGTCATTGACTCCTATACCAGTTTAATAGAGTCAAATGTGTTTTCCCAAAGTGGCTGTTTTAAATTTCCCACAGATTTGTTTGCCAAAATTGGAAGATGTTGGTAGCCATCAATGAGGCAGAAATTAGCTTTAACTGTCAGTTTGGTGAAGTTTGGCATACACTCCTGGAAAACAATGAGAGATTTCCAACTTTTTGCCATATACTGTTTTCATGGCAGCCCATTTCATGGTTATGATTGGCTCGTGAATGTAGCCCAGGGGTGCAAAGCATACCTTCTCTGTTCCTGTCTATCTCGAGCTCATCCAAGCCATCTGACAGATCTTCTCTTTCCTCTCTAAAGCACCTCGAGGCATAGCAAGAGGAACGAGGCTTCCTTTGATAAGGGTGATCAAGACTGGCGTTCCCATGCCGACAGGTTTCACCAACATGAGAGATGCGGGGAGTGGTGGGGGATTTGCGCACCCATTACCCACAAGCCCACTCGTCTGATGGGACACAATCTGAGGAGATAGAGGGCTCAGTCGGGCCGGCAAGAGGTAGGGGGTGGGGAGCCGAACGATGCAAGAGCCGAGGGGGAACCGTGAGGATGAAAGGTATCAGGCATAAAAGAGGGGAGAGAGGGGAAGATGAGTAAAAAGCAGCATAAAAAAAGAACAAAAGTAAAGAGTGATGTAGAGGAGATGGGGAGCACCCAACCTGAAAAGCTGTCACGAGTGCAGATGAACGGGAGAGACAGCTCTCACACACCCCCATTATGTGCTGTACAGTACAGAAAAACAAATTAGAATGGCATCTTGGGAAACATCACAAAGCATAAGCACTGTAGTCTGCAGCCCATAAGATGTATAGACATTGATTTACACTGCATGGAAAGAAAGAAAGAAAGAAAGAAAGAAAGATTGGGAAAAAATCAGGCCTTGCTGCCTGTAATTGCAGCCTTGAAATATCAGCCTCATAAAATGGCCAGTCAGACAATTCTTTCATTGTCCGCTCTGAGAAATTGTTCCTCTGAAAGCACAAACCTTAGAAATGCAATATAACAGCACTTTGCTTTTCTGTCTCTTTGTAGTGATGGAAGCCAAATAGTTAAGGATTAAGGTTGGTAATGCAAAGGTTATAGGCTTGATATCTAGTATAGACCTATAAACTAGATCAGTGGTTCTCAACTGGGTTTGCTTCAGGAATCAGATTTTTCATTGAGCATCAAGTGGTGACCCAACACAGTATCAACATTTTTTATTGTATAAAAGTAACACAAATGTCCTTAAAATCAAACAATATTATATTATATTATATTATATTATATTATATTATATTATATTATAGTTAAAACAATAACACTACTGACCATTTCTCTAGCCAGCCACAAATCAATCAACATCTCTCAAATATCATTCTGTAGACACAAGCTGGCAGGCAATGACATGTTCAGGATCACTGTAGCTTTTATGACAATGAACTTAGTGTTAGACACTGATTTGGAAGTGGTGACACTGGTGTCAGTGACAGATATTGAGTTATTGATTAAGTCCCTGATTAAAGTATAAACCAAATTCATTATGCAGAAGTATAGGGGGCAGTCATGGCCTAATGGTTAGAGAGTCAGCCTGATAACCCAAAGGTTGCGGGTTGGATTCTCAATACTGACAGGAAGTGACTGAGGTCCCCTTGAACAAGGCACCTAACCCCAATCGCTCCCCGGGCACCACAGAAAAAATGTCTGCCCACTGCTCCGGGTGTGTATGTTCACTATTCACACTTCCTAAAGTGTGTGCACTAACTTGGATGAGTTAAATGCAGAGGACAAATTCCGAGTATGGGTTACTATACTTGGCCATCACTTTCACTTTTTCACTTTTTCTTTCACATATTGCACTTTAGAATCCTTTTGTTACCTCCACAACAAGAAAAATCAAAAGAAAACAAATTTGTTATGTCAAGTCTTTACTGCAAGTAGTTTGAGGTGAATATTGTAACTTAAAGGCCCGGTTTCACATACAGGGCTTAGATTAAGCCAGGATTAGGCCTTATTTCAGTTAGGACATTTAAAGGGTTAGTTCAACCAAAAATGACATTTCTGTCATTAAGTACTCACCCTCATGTCGTTCCAAACCTGTAAGAACTTCGTTCATCTTTCGGAACACAAATTAAGATATTTTTGATGAAATCCAAGGGTTTCTGAATCACACATTGGCAGCAACATCATTGCAATTTTTGAGGACAAGAAAGGTAGTAAAGACATCGTTAAAATAGTCATTGACTACAGTGGTTCAACCTTAAAGGGTTAGTTCACCCAAAAATGAAAATAATGTCATTTATTACTCACCCTCATGTCGTTCTACACCCGTAAGACCTTCGTTCATCTTCGAAACATAAATTAAGATATTTTTGATGAAATCCGATGGCTCAGTGAGGCCTCTATTGAGAGCAAAGCCATTCAAACTCTCAAGGTCCATAAAGGTACTAAAAACATATTTGAAACAGTTCATGTGAGTTCAGTGGTTCTATCTTAATATTATAAAGCGACAAGAATGTTTTGAAATCGGCCCATATAGAAATTGTTGAAAAGTTTTTATTTCGTTTTTTGGCACACTAACCGTATTCTTGTCACTTTATAATATTAAGATAGAACCACTGAACTCACATGAACTGTTTCAAATATGTTTTTAGTACCTTTATGGACCTTGAGTTTGAATGGCTTTGCTCTCAATAGAGGCCTCACTGAGCCATCAGATTTCATCAACAATATCTTAATTTGTGTTCGGAAGATGAACGAAGGTCTTACGGGTGTAGAACGGCATGAGAGTGAGTAATAAATGACATTAATTTCATTTTTTGGTGAACTAACCCTTTAATGTTATGAAGCGACAAGAATACTTTTTGTGTGCAAAAAGTAAAACAAAAATAACAACCTTATTTAACCATTTTTAAACAAGATACATTCATTTGAACAGCAACACTGCAAAAGATATTAGGACTTGTTTTCATATATCTTGAATATAAGTATACACTGAAAAAAAAAAGGTATAGGATTTACAATTTTCACTCAAATATTGCTAGTAAATTTTACAAATAATTACAAAGAAATTACAAAGTAACACATTGAATTAAAAGTGAACGTTTAAAGTAGAGCAAATAAAATAGTATTTTCTTGTAAAATCCAATCATTTTTGTTTTATACAACTTTGAAAAATATTTTTACAATGCATTTTGTCTTATTGCACTGTAAATTTGATCTTTTTTAAAGAATTTTTTAGATATTTTTACTGGAAAAGAAGTCAAAAAAGACTAATTAAAATGTATTATATAGTCCTTTTTTCCACTATGTTGTGGAAACATAGTGGTCTAAGTCAAGAGCTCTGGAAAACAATGTTCATGTCGAGATTATGAAAAAAGTGATCATAACAAAATAATGCAGAAAAATAGAGCCTTATGTAGCAAAGTCCAAACAGTATGTGTCTGGCATCTAAATGTTACATGATGTTCATATATCTACTATTTATTTTCCTATTCATGATTATATAGTTTGATTATTAGTTGCATTTTATTCCTTGCACTTATTATTTTTTTACCCTGCTGTCCAGGACCTCACTAGTTGAGAGGCACTAAACTAGAGAATTAAGGTGATGCCCTGTCACCACTGTGCCCTTGAGCGTGGCACTTAACCCCAGGTTGATCCACAGGGGCTGACCTTGCAATTAGTCTATCTCAAGTTACTGTGGATAAAACGCATCTGCTTAGTAACCAAGGCAACTTCCCTCTCTTAACTGCATATTGTCCTCTGTACAAAGAGTGTTTGTGTGCATACATTACATTCACATTGGGGGCATTCAGAGGTCTGTAATGTAATGACCAGAAAAAGCCTGAAATAGAAAAGTGAGCAGAAAAGCAGCACTTTACACGACTCGTTAAACTCGTTTCACGGCGCTGTCTTGTTTTTCTATTATTCCCTGATTTACAATTTACCCTTATGCCTCTTGACTATAAAACAATATTTCAGCTCAAATGATTTTCACACAGAGGCACATCAAGCAAGTTATTCCTGGCGATTCTGAAGCAATCTGTCTTCCTTGATTGTACCATCATTCCAATGTGAGTTCATGTCTTCCTCTTTGACATGTTTGGCTGTCCTCGGGCTGAAAAGCCAGCGATAAGCCTGTGTTTCGGTGCTCTATGTGATCCCAGGGGTAATGTTTGGCCAATGTTCTGTCACTGTTTTCTGCAATTTTATCTGATACACCATGAACACTGTCCAATTTCCACTCTCTCTGAGATTTGTGTGCCATTTAGTGACACGTTCACGAAGGTAAGATATGTCCCAATTTGCTGCTAATGTGCCACATGTATAGGGCATCTTGGCATGTGCAATGTAAAGTTATATATTATCCTCTAGGTCTAAGAATGGGATATTTGGAAGAAATAGTCGGTCTGCTATGGTTGAATTTATAATACAAATGGACAGGCTATTTCTTTGTACCTCGCCAAAACCAAATTTCTCACACTTCTCAATTGTCATTGGGGTTGTGAATATGGAACACGCCTTTTATTTTATGTAATTGTCATTTTCAATAATCATACGAAAGAAAAAATCCTGCACGCTTCAGTAACAGCAATGTTGGGGTCGGTAAGATTTAAAGAAGCTCACCAAGGCTGCATTTTGATCAAAAATACAGTAAAAGCAGTAATGTTATGAAATATTATTACAATTTAAAATAACATGCTTAATATATTTTTGTGGAAATTGTGATACATTTCTTTTTTCAGGACTCTTTGACTGCAAAAACAGGACCAAAGCACGCACATCACCAGCAAAAATGCTCAAATTGGGCAATCAACAAAGGAAACAATAAAAATAAATAAATAAATTTTAAAAAATCAGCACACCAAGGCTCCAAAAATGCAAAAATTTAATAACGGATTCTCACAACGGTAACGTTTCAAGCAGGCTCTTCATCAGACAATTAAAAATTAAAAGCCTTTATAGTAACAGGTGAATAATCAAGGATCACACAACAACAACAACAACAACAACAACAAAAAAAATAAAAGAAATTAATAATTATAATAATCATAAAGCCATGGAACAAAAAGGCATATACACAAGTCTAATTTTAAACATACAATAATAATAATAATAATAATAATAATAATAATAATAATAATACCTACAAAAACCAAGAAAAAAAGCCTTATTTGCTGAATAAACATATTCATTTATTTAAAAAAAAAAATATGACCCCAAACTTTTGAAAGGTAGTACAGTATGTAATTTCCTTTTTTTCAATAGTAATAAAAAACTTTTTTTCATTGAAGGAACATAAGAACACTTCCCCATTTAATTATTTGTAAAAAAAAAAAAAAAAAAAAAAAAGAAAAGAAAAAAAAAAACATTTCTTATTATTATCATCAATGTTAAAAAACAGTTGTGAAAAGAATAAAACAAATAAAACAAGTGTATTGAATTGGTACATTAGCAAATGTAGCACTTTTTAACCACAGTTATTATAAACAAGGAGATGTAGTTTATATAAAGTTCCAACAACTTTAAGGTCACAGGTTCTCCATCCATATCATCATTCTGTGCTTTTTGACCTTGTCTGAGGTGGGACGGGATGGAGGGGCCAGTGGTGCTCCCTGGTGTGCTCTTTAATTAAAGGCCACCATTAACAGGATTGCTCACTGTAGGTACCCAGCATCCCCCTCTAACACCGTATGGGCCTTATCTGGTTCAGCTGCAAAGGTCCACCTGAACACAGCATCCTCAGCCATGCGTGGACAGAGTATGAGATCAGCTGAAAGAACGAGAGAGAGAGAGAGAGAGAGAGAGAGAGAGAGAGAGAGAGAGAGAGGGTTAACTTTGGACAATCAAGCAGATCGAGAGATACAAAGAGAAGAAGAAAAAAAAGATCTGGAGTGATGGTCTGCGACAGAAAAAGCCAGAGATGAGTGAATCGAGAGGAGAAAGAGAAGGTCGGTGGAGGGAGGGAGTGAGTGATGGAGCGAGCGAGCCGGATTGCATCCTATTGCATCAGTCCTGAGTAACGAGATAGGAAGATGCTGGGCTGAGCTGCACAAATAGGTTTTTGAACCGGCTGTGTGCTGAGGAACAGGAAGGGGAGGAGGAAGATGTATCTAACCCTATGACGTTAACGGATCTCCACCCCGTAGCGGCGTCCGGCTGTTTCTGCCCCCCAACAGCCGCTGGATTTCACTCATTAGATTTTACCCATCAGCAGCTCTTAGACATAAGACCAATTAATTGATAAATAGAGAGAGGAGAGAGGCACTTAAAGAAAAGCCAATCATTTCAGCCTCCCTGCACTGCGTAAACATGGCCATCAGGAATGTCAAAGACATGTTGTCGGACAAAAGAGACAGAGTAGTCAAGGTTTAAAGAGTCGGACAGGCGTATTGAAACCGCACCGCTGCGAGGTCAGCTTTAATGCATGTTTATTTATGCTTAATGTTGCATTCTGAGGATTTAAAGGCCATCATTTGTTCATTTAAAACTGCGGTTTTCTAAACTGGCTCCAAGGACCCTTATTTGAAAGATAAAAAGATTTTAGCAAAGGTATTTGTAGGGATGTCAAAGTTAATCATTTTAACACATTTACATAATTTGACATTATGCTTCTTTCTGAAGTCTGTTCAGAAATTATACGATGAATCAAAATTAATTTATTCATTTTAAAGCCATTGCTTTTTACAATAAGTAATCAAAATTAAATCTGCATTTTTTGTATCTTTCCTAGGAAGGGATTTTATGGCAATGTGGTCTTTAAGGCTGCTTTGAAGCAGTAATTATGCTCATTATTTAAGCATTATCTATTTAATAGTGGGTAGTAAAAAGATAGCCTGTCAGCTTAATGCAAAGTAAATATTTTAATAATCCAGATAATATTTTAAATTTACTTTGCTTTAATGACAATATAAAAGCTAATTACCTAACTTTGGAGCATTGTCTTTATAATGTTATTTTTCTTACACTTTTTTTCTATGGGTCTTTATATATGAAAATATATAGCTGTTTTATAATTTAGGAATGGATCTCTCGCATTGGAAAAACTGTATCTGGGGATCCCTGACATTCCACTAAAATGCTTTTTTTTTTTTATTTTTTTTTTTTACGATGAATATATAAATTGTAAAATCTACATGTACAGTAATTGTTTTGTTTTCCATATAATGACAGTCCAGTTCATTGTAATAAAAATAATAATAATAATAACAATAATTGAAAATTTAAGTTTTTCCACAAGCTGAGGGAAATACTACTATATAGAAGATACACACCGATCACCATAATGGTAACACATGACATTACTATAAAGCAAAATAAACTTAAATAACATAAGCTGTAACATAAACCCATTATATAATGGATAAGAAAACTCTCTAAGAACTCTCTATCTAAGAAGAACTGCCAAAAAAGAAGATGACAATTATTTAAATATAAAAAAGCATCAAATATGAACTGTCACAGAAAGTTCTAAGAAATGTCAGTTTAAGGTTTTTCACTGTAAATTATTAGGTGACTTGTACATAAAACAGTATTTTACTGTAAAATTACATGAAATGTCCTATTGTATCTATTACAGTTTTTCACTGTATATAGTAATAGAAACTTACCATTAATGAGTTAACAGGTTTTGATCATAGAATTTTTAGTCTTTCACCATTAAAATTACGATGATGTCTGTCAAATTTCAAAATAAATAGATAAAGCAGCCTTTTTTTTAAAACTTGACAGACAGGGTCATTATAAAAGAGTCCTTAAAAATTCTCACCAGGAATGGACCAACAAATGGTGCCAGAATTTTTATTTTTTTGTGTGAACTATCCCTTTAAGGAGGTTAGTTGTGCAGATTTGCTTTTGTTAAGGAGAATTTCATCTCCTCTAACCTGACTTGGATAGCAGCCATGTTTGGTTGTATAAAGCCAGAGGGAAACTAAATCTGTTTTTCAGTATGTGATGTATTATTTTTCTGTCATAACAGGGCACCTCTTTCAGATCATATCTGCCTAATCCCTAGCAACAGCAGGGGTTGCTGAAGTGTTGCAACATCCTTCATCAATTAAAAAAGCACTCGCTGCCATTTTCCATAAACTGGCAGAAATTACGTAAACATGCATCATTAAAGTGAAAGCTGCCAAAGACCCTATTACACTACAGAAGCCCACCCCAGCCCCACCTCCTCTCCCTCATATTGATCCATTATAAATAGACCACAGCACATTGGGACACAGAACCATTTGGTGTCTCTTGCCTTTCAACCTCTCCAATCAGTTCCTCATGTTTGTCTTTACCATCTCCATCTCCCTCCCACAGATGAGGCTATTGATATTAATGAGATGCAAACTGAAAGCATTACCATCGCATTTGTAAAATTTTACTTTCTTGAAATTGATGCTGATTTGTTAGATGTCGGCCCAGTGCTGTTACATCCTCATTGTAATACACGGTTTGTCAGCAGCAATCTGAAGTTCTCACCCGCCAGAAGCTCTCCATTTCACTTTAAAATGTAAGAACATCTATGGCATCCCCCAATATATATCTCTTTCCTCTCAAAAAGAAGTGTGAATCAATAATCAAAGCCTTTTCAAGATTGAGCCCAAGGCTGTACGTTCTTCGTGTTCTCTGAATCATTTGGATCGCTCAGTCTATAAAAAAAAGCTGTCTTTTACATGCTACTTCACAGGAGGCAACCTATATGATTTCCTTGAAAAGCTTCCATGAAGAACATATAAAGATTTCACACACATCATGCTGTAAGGTTAACACAACTTCCTGTAGTGGCAAATCATTAACACTATACTGTAATTGGTGATGAAAGGCTATTTTTTCACAATGTTTCTGAATTAACTCTTCCATATATACAGAACACCTTTACAAAAGAAAAGACGCAAATGAGATCTCCTTAATGCCTCATTCTAAACACCATTGAGAATTAATGGTGGGCAAAAGGAGACTCTTACCCAAGGTTTTTGCTTCTCAGTTTTTTCTGTAATTATATTTGCTAAATTACAGTCATTAATCAATTGATATACATACACTCACTGGCCAATTTATTAGGTACACCTACTGGGCTGGACCCACTTTTGCCTTCAGAACTGCCTTAATTCTTCATGGTATAGATTCAACATGGTGCTGGAAATATTCCTCAGAGATTTTGGTACATATTGACGTGATAGCAACACGCAGTTGCTGCAGATTTGTCAGCTGCACATCCATGTTGCTCGTTCCACCACATCCAAAAAGGTACTCTATTGGACTGACGTCTGGTGACTGTGACTCAGTGTCATGTTCAAGAAATCAGTTTGGGATGATTTGAGCTTTGTAACAAGGCACGTTATCTTGCTAGAAGTAGTCATCAGAAGATGATGCCAAGACTGTTGCCTTTCTATCAGCTCGAACCAGTCTTGCCATTCTCCTCTGACCTCTGACCTCTGGCACAACAAGGCATTGCCACTCACTGGATATTTTCTCTTTTTTGGACTATTCTCTGTAAACCCTAGAGATGGTTGTGCATGAAAATCCCAGTAGTTTCTAAAAAATACTCAGACCAGCTCGCCTGGCACCAAAAACCATGGCACGTTCACTTAAATCACATTTCTTCCCTATTCTGATGCTTAGTTTGAACTTCAGCAGATCATCTTGACCGTCTCTGTGTCAGAAAATCGCATACTGTGTAGGTATGAGTAGGTAGTACATTTGAATTTTCTTTGCGACCGTTAAAAAAGTGTTTTATATACACCGATCAGGTATGACATTATGACCACCTTCCTAATATTGTGTTGGTCCCCCTTTTGCTGCCAAAACAGCCCTGACCCGTCGAGGCATGGACTCCACTAGACCCCTGAAGGTGTGCTGTGGTATCTGGCACCAAGATGTTAGCAGCAGATCCTTTAAATCCTGTAAGTTGCGAGGTGGGGCCTCCATGGATCGGACTTGGATTGGATTGAGATCTGGGGAATTTGGAGGCCAAGTCAACACCTCAAACTCGTTGTTGTGCTCCTCAAACCATTGCTAAACCATTTTTGCTTTGTGGCAGGGCGCATTATCCTGCTGAAAAAGGCCACATCCACCAGGGAATACCATTTCCATGAATTTTCCAATGCTTAGGTAGGTGGTACATGTCAAAGTAACATCCACATGGATGGCAGGACCCAAGGTTTCCCAGCAGAAAATTGAAAAAGCATCACACTGCCTCCGCCGGCTTGCCTTCTTCCCATAGTGCATCCTGGTGCCATGTGTTCCCCAGGTAAGCGACACAAACGCACCCAGCCATCCACGTGATGTAAAAGAAAACGTGATTCATCAGACCAGGCCACCTTCTTCAATTGCTCCGTGATCCAGTTCTGATGCTCACATGCCCACTGTTGGTGCTTTCGGTGGTGGACAGGGGTCAGCATGGGCACCCTGACTGGTCTGCGGCTATGCAGCCCAATACGCAACAAACTGTGATGCACTGTGTATTCTGACATCAGAACCAGCATTAACTTCTTGAGCAATTTGAGCTACAGTAGCTCGTCTGTTGGATTGGACCACAAGGGCCAGCCTTCGCTCCCCACGTGCATCAATGAGCCTTGGCCACCCATGACCCTGTCGCCAGTTCACCACTGTTGTGTAGTATGAATGACATTTGAACATACTACATCTGCCATGTTGTTACTGTCACGTGATCTACCAGGTTCAGTTGCGCCACTTCACTGCCATTCATAAATCCTCTCCAGTAGCCTCATGGGATAGTAAAGTGTCCATCGAATGCGCACTTCAGAATCTCGACAGAAGAATCTTTGCCTACTGTTTTTCGAATACTATGTATTCAGACATACTACTCTTTTGGCGTACTGTTTTTTGCATACTATATGGTAGGAAAGTACTCGATTTTTGATGCAGCACGTGTCTACATGCCTAAATGCATTGAGTTGCTGCCATGTGATTGGCTGATTAGATATTTGCATTAATGAGCAGTTGAACAGGTGTACCTAATAAAGTGTCTTCCAAAGATGTATTCTTTCAAAAACCAATTTAATTTTTATAGCTCTCTAATCTTACTTTTTGCCAACAATTGTCTCGTTTGCTTCTATTTTTATTCCTCCTATAAGCACTTTAGGAGAAGTATTTGAAATCAAATTGATACATAACTTTATGGAATATCCTGAGCTTTGAATAAGCAACCTCTGAGCAATAAAACATTCCTCTGGGCAGTTGTGCATAAACTTTAACCATTCTTAAGAAACAAATTAAAGATCTTCTGCAGCTAATAGCTGGGCTTTGGGGAGTTTAGCGTAATGAGGCCAGATAATTTGGTTAGAGTTTTGGTACATGGAAATAAATTTGCACAGTAAGTCAACCTCTGTTGAGGCGTGTGGTTGTAAAATGCTATCTTGGTTTCTCTAAGCATAATCCCAGCTGATGCTATGCTGTATAATGCTCTCTTTATTGCTGCAGGGGTTAAATAACAGAGGCTGCCCATGCTAACAGGAGAAAGCCTCTATAGTAGTTAAACCACTAAAGTGCTAGTTGTCCCAGACCCATCTTTAAGAAATTATTGTCTGCATGCAGTTATCTTGATACCTTACAAGAGCATACAAACATTTACTAGTAAAGAGTTTCAGCTAAGACACCATTAGCACAGTGATTATTAGAACAATAAAGCTATGCTAACTTGATATTAGCCACCCTTTGTACAAAACTCTATCTATCTATCTATCTATCTATCTATCTATCTATCTATCTATCTGACAGACATAATGACAGACCTTTAGATGCTTCTGCCATGTGTATAAGTGCTGAATGTTTATGTATTTGAAAATCAGTGACTGAGTTGCACCCAAATGCACCACAGTCTCTGACCTTTATCGGTGCTCAGGGCAAAGGCGAAGTCTAATCGGTGCATTACTATTCCAGGCATCTCCTTCCTGGCATTTGATCAAATGGATGTCCATTTAGACAAGCAGCCCTGGGACCTTGTGTCAAAATGTCAGCTTATTATCTGTTTGGAGACCACCAAGCTCCAATACAGGCTATATTCATCCTCCACCTTGAAAAGGACATCACATTTTTTCATGCCTCTTTGTATTTGTTGCAGCTGTTCTCTGGTTACGAGACCACTTTAACTTAAATAACTGAACCTGCTACGAACCAATGACTCCAAAGTTCACTGTTGTCGCCTTTCTTTTCGTGAAGCATTTGAAACTGTTATCAGTTCTCTTCTTGTGAAGCGTTTGACTTTGTCAAACGTCTTTGTTGTGGTGCTGTGGGAGTCCATTTCTGTCCGTTTGATTTCTCTACACCGGCATAAACAAGCTCTCAAAGGAGAACGCAAGATAGCATCTTCCAGCGCTCACATCTTCCCAGCTGATTTAGTTTGGACACAAAGTGTAGAAGCACTGACACTGCAAACCAGTGTCTCTCTCCATTAAGAGGATAAATGAATCTATCTCTTCATGTCTATATTCATTCTCTGTTGTGTAGGAGAAAGGAAATGCTCATTTCTGTTTACCCAACCAAGCTAAATGAAAGTGGATGGGACTGAATTGGCTCCCCTGAACACAACGACATGTCCCAGTCTGAGGGGAGATGCCACACACGATGTGTGTGTGGTATGGACCAGGGTCAGAAAGGCCCAGTGGCTTCAGCATTGCATTAGTATAAGGGAAGCTAGATGAAATCTGACTGCGATGTCTTCATCTTTCTCATGTATATTAACCAGGTCCGTCCTCAGAGATGCAGAGTTGATAAAGCTGTCCAATATAGCAGAATCTCCACACGTGCTGCGAGATAAAGGATCTTTTGCAAATCTTACACTTGCTTGTCTTGTATGTTAAATGCCTTTTTGAGTGACATTATCAACTTCATATATCATGGATAGTTATTAGAAGAGACTAGGCGGCTCATAGCCTTTTCATTCAAAGGGTGTCCAACAAGTCATTATTGTTAGTAATTTCGCAACAGCTTTCTTAAACAAAGTGATGTTTAAAAGTAGTGCTTAATTATATTGACTGTGCATGTGAAGTGTACTTCAAATCTAAAAGGTATATATTTAAAACACTATTTAATATATATATATATATATATATTATGTAGTGCAGCAGGAATCAGAGTTCACTGATCACATGATAAGAGTAAGTGACGAGATGACTGACAAGACCATGGCGGAGGATTCATTGCAAAACAGAGCCTAAGCATCTTACAAATCTTATAGAATGCATGTTCAGCACCGCCATTCCCTATTCACAAAGTACACTCAATTGCAAAAGTATTTTGAAAGTGAAAGTAAAATGCGAGTGCACATTCAAATGTGATTTCAATACCCCGCATTTTTAAAGCGGCTCCCTGATGCATGCAAATATCTCCCAATATGAAAGCTATCTTAGACTGGGCTGTGTAGTTGTAACTATCTCTCAGCTCTGTATCATGCTGGAAGAAGAATTTGGTCTCTATTTGCACTGTGAATATTGAGTTAGCACTTAGAATATTGATTATGGTTGCACTTATTGTTTGCACTTAAGACTAAAAGAAAACTGTTATTCATTTTTATTTATACTGTTTTTAGTTCTGTGATCAATTTGTGGAAGGGAGTTCAGTTAGGAGGTCATGTACAGTTCCAAGGTCTGAAGAGACTCAGTCTCGTGTCTCGTCTCGTCACACCCTTAATATATATATATATATATATATATATATATATATATATATATATATATATGTATTTAAAATACATTTTCATTTTATTGTAAATAACATGCAATTAAGTGTCCGAAATAATTGCATTCATTTCACACTTAAGTATATTATTTTAAAATATATTATTTCTGTAATAAGTACTCTTTAAAATTATGCTAAAGTGTGCTTCTTTTAACAATCTATTTTGTATTGTAATAGATAGCATTTTGAGCATTTAAAATGATTTTTATTTCTTCTTATTGACATTGGACTGGGTGGCACGGGAGTGCAGGTTGGTTCTGATGTCATGCCACGTTCATGAAGCATTTTTATTTCTTTCATGCTTTTTTGTGCTTTAAACCTGTCCTTTATGTGTGCTTCCACCTTTATCATTCCATTATTTTCGCCCATCTGTGTTATATCTAGCTCGACCATGATTCAAAACAATGTTTCCATGGCCAAGGGGCAATTTTTCCGCCATTACAGTGCCCTGCTGTCCCCATGGCGCTGTGCCGTCTCGCAATGTGACAGGACTACAGTTAATTTACCTCTATATACAGTGGCTACCTATATACTTCAGACCCCCCTCCTTCTTTCTTTACCGTAGTTCATCGCGTGTGTGTTTCCTGGAGACGCAGCCTCTCATTGAGTTGACATATATGGGCTCACGGGTGGTGTAATAAATTGTAGAAAATTGTTACTTGTGTCTGTCAGAGTGACAGTCTCAGATTAATATCAGTCCGGCTGTATCATTGAATGCTGAACACTATTTATTTATTCCTCGTATATTTGAATTTCAAGAAAGATAAATGGGTTTTAGACACAATTTCATTGTTTTCTTGACTAGACACTCATATAAACACCCAGCAGGAGACACAAATGTATGTATGAGGTGTTTGTTTAGGTTATTTCTGGTTATTTACATGGATTCTAGCCTATAACAGGATATGAAATGATTCAGTGTTTTCATTAGTGCTGTTGATAATTGCGTCATGTGTACCACAGAAGCGTTATCCCCTGTAGCAGCTTGGGTTTGGCAGGCAGACGGTGAGAGAAGAGGAGCTGTTTTTGTTTAAATTTGTGTTGAAGCTTCCCCCATTTTGCTCTCCATATGCTGACCCAGGAGATAATAAACCATATGGTTGTAAATTATGTTAATTGTTTTGGAGTATGTTGTTAGTGTAACTGCAAAAAGAGTATTATTTCATCAAGGAAAAGCTTGCTAGTTTAGTTTAACTAGCTTTGCTAGTATTGTTTTTGTGTGTAGCATTCTTCACTCTAAAAAATGCTGTTTAAACCCATGTTTGGGTCCAGTATGGACAAACCTAACTTGTTGGTTTAAATTTTTTAATTAAATTTTTAACTCAACTGTTGGGTTTGTCCATATTTGACCCAAATATGGGTTGAAACAACCCAGCATTTTTTAGGGTGTTAAGACATTTTGGATCAAATTTCTAAAACAAAACTATTTTATTTATTTATTTATTTAGTCAAACATTTATCAGTTTAACTGTTTACATATCCTGCTTCAACTGAATATAATTGTGGAGTCCAAATATCTTACTCACAAACTAAGTGTACACAAAAAGTTAATGCAATACCAGTCACTTCAGGCACCTGTTCCCCTTCACTTGCTGTGTGTGCTATTGTGTCACTAGTGATTACTGATTATAAATCCGAAAGAACTAATAGCACTAATCAGCCTTGTATATTAACATTATCATCAGCTTTGATGTTGGACCTCCCCCACAAGTGGCTAACAGCAACTTTCCTTTAAATTATGTGTGATGCACAGGCTGGCAAAAAGGCAGCGATGGCTGTCCCTAGTGTCTCTGATGCAGGATGTATGGTATGGGCATAGTGCCAGCAGGTGTGATTGGCTTGTCCCCTCACATCAGTGTGAACAGGCGTCCTCATCATGCGTGTGTGTGCCAGGGGAGCCGTACGCCATCTGCCGCCCTCTCCTCCTGCAGTCATAAACCCAGCCTTCATGCCTTCAGCTATATGTGTTTGACTAGTTTCAAGAAGCCCACTTCAGGGCACTTGCACTGGTGTCTCATGACTTTTATAAAAGCATTTCATGCACAAATGTTTTTGTTGTTGTTATGAGATTGATTATATGTTTGATAAAGTATTATCTAAGATAAAGTTAATATAACATGAAAAGTAAATATATATGGGTTGATTACTTACAAATTGTAGTCAGTTACTGATTCCAAATTACATGAAAAAAAAAAGTTAGTAATGTACAGTAATCTCATTTGAGTGGATGTATTCACACTACTATTTGATTACTTTTTAGATTACTTTTAACCTAACTCATTTATCACATTGATTTGAATAGGATAATAACCACATTAATATATAAATACAAAACGAAAGAAAATATTCTTTTGTTATCAACAATATGAAGTGCATTAAATACCGGTATTGCATTACGTCAGGGTTTCCCAGACTGGGGTTCGTGAGTTTAATGAAAAGCTCTTAAAGGGATAGTTCACCCAAAAATGAAAATTCTGTCATCATTTACTCGCCCTCAAGTTGTTCCAAACCTGTATAAGTTTCTTTGTTCTGCTGTACACAAAGGAAGATATATGGTAGATTGACTACCATAGTATCTTTATTTCCTACTATGGTAGTCAATGGGGGGTGAGATCTGCGTGGTTACAAACATTCTTCCAAATATCTTCCTTTGTGATCAGCAGAACAAAGAAATTTATACAGGTTTGGAACAACTTGAGGGCGAGTAAATGATGACAGAATTTTCATTTTTGGGTGAACTATCCCTTTAAGTAATTAAGTTATAAAAATTTTAAATTGAAATAATTTTAAAATAAAAACAATCAAAATAAAACATTTACCAAAGAAGATTTAAAAAATTGTTCACCTGCATGTCATGTGACCATTAACCGACAGAGAACCGTGAACATAATTTTATTATTATTTATTATTATTATTGACCTTATTTAATATATTATTGTGTATAATCATGAATATATTATTGTATATAATTATGATATTATTGAACTTGGGGAATCCCTTTTGCATGTAAATATGAAATGACATGAATATGAATATCTCTCTCTCTCTCTCTCTATACATATATATATATATATATAACTTAGTTATATAACTTATATAACTTTTTTTTTTATCCCAGTTAAACAAAAATATTAAGCAGCACAACTGTTTTCAACATTGATAATAATAAGAAATGTTTCTTGAGCAGCAAATTGTCATATTAGAATAGTATCTGAAGGATCATGTGACACAGAAGACTGGAGTAATAAAACTGAAAATTCAGCTTTGCCATCACAGGAATAAAATACGTATAGAATATAAAAAAAAAAATGTATTAAACGTAAACATTTCACATTATTGCATGAAGCCTTGGTGGGCATAAGAGAAATTCCACATTTTTCACATTAATTTTATATTATTTATACTATTTTATATTTTTTATATTTATTTAATGTAATAAATATTGCAAATTCACACAAATCACACTAAACTAAGCATTGTTGGCTTTAGGGTTAATATAATAAAATGGGGTTCGCATAACTCTTCATAAAAACAGAGTTAACAACAAAATGAATGGTAAACAAAACTCATATAATATTTTCTTTTACATAAGGCTGATGATCAACATTTTCAGAAGAGCCCCTATTTTTACTGAGCATTTTTATTTTTTTTTAAATTTAAGTACAATAGGTTCATGTCCTTCTCAGAGTAACCATCTTTAAAGTAACATCCCTCATTGTCCTTTCCTGTGGCTCCTGTAGAAGCTGAGCTTGATATGTATGGATGACCTTGGCTGTTTTCTTTGCTCTGGGTTTGTTTGGATGGCTCTGCGTGAGGCCTGCACATGTGTCTGTATTTGTGCTTGTCTGCTTGAGTCAGGTAGCAAATGTGTCTGGGGGCATTATGCTAAAGCTGGTCATGGCAAAGGGCAAGGCAGAATTAGGTTGCTGGACTATACAGCAGCTTTGACCTTTTCAAGTGCTATTACACAGAAAGCAGGATCCCACTCAAGTCTGTGAGGAACTTACATGTGAGGGAGCAATTCAGCCGAAAGGGTGTCCTTATATTTTATTGCAAACTGGTGCGTAATGTATGTGAGTGTGCTTGTGCAAATTTAAGTCTTCTTTTAGGTGGCTCGTCCAATATTTGGTCTGGTATCGATTCCCGGTGTGTTTGAGCAAGCGAGTCTTGTGTGTTCAAGTCTCCATGCTTATGCATTCAGCGTCTGGTTTCTTTGTGCATGTGTGCGCTTGCGTCTGGATTCTTCCATGCTGTGGCTGAAGCTTGTATCCAGCTAGGTGGTATGATTAGACTAAGGGCTGATAATGAACATCAAAGGGGGTGTGATGGAGCTGGTTTGATCTGTGTCTGTGTTTAGGAAATAGAGATGAGTTTGTGTTCTCCATGTGTGTCTGTGCGGTTATTCCAGACACACACTTGCACCCTTTAATCTCAGACTGCACAGGAGATCTTCACTGTCTTTAACAAGCTCGTCCCTGCTGATGAACAGAAATTAATCAAAGATAATGTTGTCTATGGGAGGGCCTTTGAAACAAACCTGGCAGTGGCAAGAGGTGAGCTATAATGGCTCAGTGGTGAATTACTAATTACAGTACTGATTGGACTTACATTTCAAACATAATCCAATATGTTCGAACACTCAAATATGGTATTATAAAATGAATACTTGCAGTCGTGGATGATTATTTTATTTTATTTTATTTTATTGTATTATTGCAGTGACCATTTCATAATTTTTAGTCCATCTGTGTTCAAACACAAAATGGATAGTTGCAGTTCTGCATGATGAATTACTTTACTTTACTTTACTTTGGTATTTTTAATGTTATGGTATATTTGGTATTGTCTTTACTGTACTTTTTATTTCTTTATTTTTTAATTATTTACTTTATTTTTAGTGACCATTTTATAAAAGCAATACTGCTTTGTTCAGACATGTAAAATGGATAGTTGCAGTCCTGAATGATTACTTTACTTTTATGGTATAATTGGTATTGTGTTTGCTGTACTTTTTATTTTATTATATTTCATTTATTTTTTTTATGTTATGGTATATTTGGTATTGTTTCCTCAAAAAATTAAGGTAGAAAAATCAACATTTTACTTCTGGGCTATAATTTGATTTGCGATGCAGTTAATGGAAAGTAAATGAAACAGGTGTCATTGTTTAATTTGATATATAACATGTACTCAAAATTGTCACCTAAATGTTTTTAAAAAGGAATTACCATGACTGAGAAGATGGGTGGATATTTGTTCAAAAAATTTTCTGACTTGTTTGCTTTTTAACCTGACATAAAGTGCTATAAATAAAATGGGGAGTTTATGGAGGTTGGTATAAAAATAATTAATTGGTACATTGAAAACAAAATGGTGTAGAAACAATTTTCACTCAGAAAGGCTTTTCACAATTAAAATAGTTAACCTTGGGTCATTCTAAACCCCAGGTAAACTGAATCCTGGGTTATCTTACGTTTCACACTGCTTATAATTTACCCGGGGTTAACAATTCCTCCTGGGTATTCATAAGCTAACCCTGGGTTAACGTTCTTATTTGCATATTTGCGGTGTCAATGTCATTGATTGGATAAACGCAGCACGCAACCTGTTTGCATAGCTCTAGCATCGCGCATCCTCGTATTGCTGACTGGACTATCCAGTTTATACTGAATGGACATTTCGGACTATAAAGGTAAGAATGAAACGGTCTCTTCTTCACTCAACAGCATTTGACATTTTTCCTCTCAAACGCTGTATTTACTGTTTATATACAATGCGCAGTGTTTCTGTGACTGTCTAAAGCATGTGAATATGAGGCATGCTATTGGTTATCCGTTGCTAAGCATCTAGTCGTAACATTCTAACACCGCATCGTGTCTGCCACCACAATGGGGGGTTAACACCTCAAAAGCAGCGCTAACCCTGCTCTGAAGTAGGGTTTCATAACCCTGGGTAAAAAGCGGTGCTAACTCCGCTTCTAAATTACAGGTCCGAAACATTCCTTTACCCGGGGTTAAAAGCGGTGTTTAGAACGACGAAAACTCGGCGTTAGTCGCCGTGTGAAAAGCCCTTACTAATACATTTGAGAAATAATTACAAAGAGTCGGGCAAGTAGCACGTTGAATTACACATGCAAATTTGAAGTAGAAAGACTGAAATAGTATTTTCTTGTAAAACATTGTATGATAATCTTTGTTTTATTTACAACTTTGAAAAATCATTTTTACAGTGATTTTTTTTTTTTAACCTATTTGTTTAACAAAATAAGTGCATGTACAAAATTTAAACTGATGTCCATGTTTTTGTAAAAATGTTACAACCCTTCCCACCTAGTCTCGCATAGCCAGACCTTCAGACTGACGGCAGAAGGTCTGGACTCTATAGCAGCTTTCATTGGCCAATGACTGCCCAAGAGGACGTTTGACTGACATGTAACGCAACCAATCACAGTTCGTTTTGCTCCGCGTCATGTCTAGGGGTGTGAAAATGTAAAGTTGATGTCCTTACAATGACAGACCGGCGTGCATCTAATAAATTATTCATTCAAAAACGTTGTGCAAGTTTACTGCAACAGTGGAGCCACAAACTTCACATACTTTTGAAACTCCAGTGTTTAGTTGATCCTGATACGCGCTCATTGTCACAGTTGTAAACACAGCGGAGTTCTTCTTCCACGAGGGGGTTTGGCGTCAGTATTTGTTTCCAGGAGGACCATTACAGAACGCAACACACATGTCTCCTGGTCATCCTGTAGAATTCAACCAACCAGATGACGACTTCAAAAGTCCTGAAGTATTTCCAGTTAAGTGTGCCATATGCATCAGACGTTCAGCCAGCGGTCCGTGGGGCGTGACGTCTGAGGCTGAGACTACTTCCCACCTACTCACCCAACTCATCTCACCCTGATAGTGGAGTAGGTTGTCACAACATACACAGTTTAGGGATACATTGTAGATTTCAAACCACTTTAATCTGTAGCAGATGAACTTGAGAACATTATATCAAAATTTAAGATAAATAGTGCTTAAAAACAGATATTAAAGCATAGCATATTACATCCATCTCCAGTCTCACCTATCTTACTGCTTAAATACCCCACAAATTATCTTATACCCTATTTATCCTATAATTCATCACTTCTACTCCTGCCCACATTAAAATCTCTTGTTCTACCCATATAGCAAATTATCACCCACATTGTATTAATGAGGCATTGCTGGCAGGTGTGTGAGTGGATAAAGGTAGTGTGTTTTAGGATGAGTAAAGCCCAGGCTTCCACATACAGCCAGAAACAAACAGTGCCAATTAGTCCCAACTGCCTCACACACCATAGAGGGAGGCGACGTGTCCCTGGAGGCGCAAGACTCTCTGTCTGTGATTCCCCATGATGCCTGTCCCTAACACTCTGGGCGACTGCGGGATCGAGAGTCCACCTGATACCTGTTGCCGTGGTAATGGCCCTGTGAGGAGTTGTAATTAAGAAATAAATCTGGCTGGAAACTATGCCATGTATTGGCTGCCGTGCTTTACCTTCTTGTTAGCAGACACCATTTTTTTGTATTATTATAGGAATCATGAGAGTCTACCAAGAATAACACCATGGTTTTCTACCTAATTACTTGGTGAGCCGTGGCATCCATATTCAATTGTGTTACAAATTGTGTATGGTTATTATGTGAAGGGCCTATGCATTCCCACCAGGAACTTGCACACACCTTAATGTCAACCTTTTATTAATTCCATATACTCACTTTTAAATGTAACATGTATGGCCTTTTGTGTTCTCTGTCATCCAGTTTTCCTGTGTTCTGATTAGTTCAATTGGTTCCACCATGTGTCTAGTTAATTATCTGATTAATTCCTTTGTTTGGTCCATGCTTAAAAGTCCTCAGTTCTCCCTCAGTGTTTTTTGGTTCTCTTTTATGTTTGTGAGTATTTCCTGCCTCCTGTATTTTTTTTTTTAGTAAATTTCATAGTCTTAAGCTTTGACACGAAACGTTGCAGAAGAGCCTGTGGTAGTTGATATAGCTGCGTTTTTTTCCTTTCTGTTTGGTTTCTTGATTTTTGTTTTCCCATGGACCTTTCCCTGCTCCAAGCAGAGAAGCTGGACAGTGGGGACCATCCGCTGGAGCTCCACATCAGACTTTTTACATATTGCAT
This sequence comes from Mylopharyngodon piceus, assembly GCA_039654765.1. Classification (NCBI taxonomy): domain Eukaryota; kingdom Metazoa; phylum Chordata; class Actinopteri; order Cypriniformes; family Xenocyprididae; genus Mylopharyngodon; species Mylopharyngodon piceus. The sequence continues at coordinate 6,181,019 of CM077448.1, read as the reverse complement.
GCCAAACTCATTACCCAGACCGCTCACTCTGTGTATTTTACCACACCAGCCTGAGCAAGTGGTCGAAGGCACACGTTCCAGTGGACGGTCCCAGAGAGGATTTTGCCGCTTTCGTAGAGTGGGTGCTGGTGCACAACAACTCACCTTTCACCACGGAGGATGACTTCACCACCAGCCCCACTCCACCTCCAGAAACCAGCCAACCACCACCGGTGAACGACTTGACTGGGATGTTGCATGTGCCCACCGCAGACCATGGAGACCGACCTTCCGCAAAGGACGAGCCCAAACCGAGGAAGAGGTTGGAGGGAGCCATCGCCCCGGAGCCTGCTTGACATCACGAGTCTGACCAGGTGTGTGAGCAGGCAACATAGTGCATCGCAGTGGGAGTGCTAGTGGAGCTCAAGGGCTGGGAGGATAGCCCTGTCCGCAGTCCGCTATGAGTGAGTGCAATCTAGCTTCTGGATATTATGAGGATTTAAAGGACATCATTGAGGAGGACTTGATAGACTTTTTTGGATACATTATTCCAAGTGCCCCCTGTATCTCCAGTGTCCCCTGAATCTCCAGCACCCCCCTGTATCTCCAGCGCCCCCTGTAGATCCAGTGTTTCCTGTGTCTCCAACGCCCCTGTGTCTCCAGAATACCCACCCACCCAGCCTCCCTCTCCCACTTCCTCAATCTGCCAGTTCCTCAGCCCCATCATCGCTGATGTCCTTCAGCCCCTCTGCAGCTTCCATAGGTGTGGAAGACCTACACTGTGTCTTCAGGCCGTCAGCTCCTCACAGCACAGAGAATCCCCTGTCTCCGCCTTTTGCCTCTGTGCCCTTCGCTGCACCTCGGCCTGTCGACACATTGGCTTCGCCTTTGCTCCTCCCTCCCTCGGCTCCACAAGAGACCATTAGCCATACGGCTTTTCTGGGCTCCCTCACCCTTCTGGCTTCGCCTTGGTCAGCCGTCGACCTGCCTGAAACTTTGGCTCCGTCAGCCTCTGCCTTCCCCCCGGCTCCGCCTCTGTCCTCTGGTTATCTGGCTCCACCTCGGACGCTCATCGCCACGGCTCCTCCTCGGTCTCCAGTACCAACGGCTGCACCTGGTGCCTGCATCTCTGTCGGTTGTCCCTAGGGTGCATACCATTAAGTCGGCTACACCATGGCTCCTCCTGCCTTTGACTTTGCCCTGGGGCCTCGTCCTGGCTGGCCTCTGGCCTAACATCTGGCTCCTCCTGCTCCTGACTTCCCCTTGGCTCCTCCCACCCTCTACTCCCCCATGGACTTATTAGGTGTGTTCGACATCGGCTGCGGCTGGATGTAACCGATCGGCGAGAGTAGCCGCGTGCAGTCGGGGAGGAGCTGAAAACGGAGACGTGAAGTCGGACACTTTCTGCTTCTCGCAGTGATGCTCACACTGCGTTTGCATACTTTATCACAGCTGAAGTGAAATAAATGCAATATTTGACTTATACACTGTTTCAGAGACATTTTCATTCAATACTTTATGTACTGCTTACAGCGTCTGTTTTTACAAGAATAAAGTTCAACATAAGCATATATTTAAATATCAATGTAGTGGGTCTATGTTTTTAATCAGTATTATTTTGATAAACATGACACAATATAACATCGCGACTACATGAAAAGAGCTTTAACTGTTGTAAAAATACAGATTTGTGAGCATTAGTTGAACTGAAGGTGTGAAAATAAACACGAAACACACGTGATCGTTGTCATGTGGTGAATCCGGCCAATCGTGAAACAGCTGTGTCGTCATCAGAGCTCGTGCAGCTCCTCTTGAGAAACTGTGCTGGCTGACTCAGGTGGCTGATCTCGAATCGCTCTCACGGTACTTTGAAGCCATACGTCACAGTCACATGGCGTCGGCGCTGTCTCAAGTCGGACAAAATTTCTTACCGGCATGCACCGCTTCAAGTCAGCCGCCGATCGGTCTGTGCGGCGCTGCATCAAGTCGAACAAGCCTATTATTTGGACCTATTTTGGTCTTTTTACGCATTGTATATTATGTATATTACGCATTGTATATATGTTTCGCTAATGTCATGTCACATTACAGCAGTTTAGTAGTGAACATTGTTTCATGTTTAAGATGACTAAATTGTTTTTACATTATATTTGGCTCCTCATTGGCTGGTCTGAGAGAGATAAACAGCAGTACTGTTGATCAGCCTATCATGAAATGCTAAGATTGTTGGTGGTTTTAATGCTAGTTTGTTGTTGCCGCTAGATAAGCGCATTAACTCTGTCCATCCCAAGAGGCGCTGCTGTTTTGTAAATCTCTAATCTGTTTATTTTTATATTAGCAAACATTACCAATACTTCCTCTCCCACCACCAATGAGCCTATGGTCAGTAATAATATCTCCTGGAATGTGAAAGGAAACTGGTCAATGCTAATATTATCTGCTGAAAGCAGGTTAGCATGGAAGATTGCAGATTATGCATAATGCGGCTCATATTAAATTACATGGGTGTGGTCTGGCTGTACTCAATGACACTCTGTTTGAACCCAGTATTAGCTGAGATTCACACTATGTTGAAAATCTCTTTCTCTGAAGTGTTGCTTTTAATCTTTAATCTGTGGCGTTAAAGATACATTGAATATCCTCAGGCAAGCTGTAAAATAAATAACAATGTGTATCTACACAGCAGATATTTCATATTGTGCATTTTTCAAATGTCAATGCATGCCTCATGTATGACGTCTATGTCTTTTTGATAATATAAACATCCAGGCTAAATATATTACCCAATGCACATGTGGGATTTTCAAATGTCAGTATATTCATGGGTAAACTCATGAGACGAGGGTCTTTAAGCATGTTAGTTTTGCTGTTATAAGCGAGAGAGAGATCACTTCTGTGTGTTTAGCTGGTGATTGCTGGTTATTTATTTGGCTGAGTTGTTATCTCTCTTAGTCAAAAATGTTCTAGATAGAACCTTTAAGGGTTCTGTCAGGTGTTTCATATATAGAACCTTTTAGTGTTTTTTTTTTATCATGGATTTAGCTTTAATTATTTAATTTTGGTTTATTTTATTTTTAATTATGAATTAAAGAGCTTATAAACATACTTTATGACTGGAAAAAAATGAAATAACCTGTTAAACATGAAAGTATCATGCAAACATTTAAGACATTTCTTATTATATAGCACCTTTTTGGCATTAAGGATTTTCTAAAATTGAGTCAAGAACCATTGGGTTTATATAGAACCCCAGTGAACCTTTTTTCCCCTAAAAGTGTAAAAATGTGCATTAATATTTTCAAAGTTAACATTTATAATGGTGAAGCAAAAATGTTTCATTGAATTATTTCTAGTGCAGTCCTTCAGTAGGGACCTGTTAATGGAAGCATATTTCCACTATTCAAGGACATATATTCAAGACACTTCAGTCAGATTAACCTTAAATCTGAAGGATAATAGAATATGTATTTCATAATTACGGCAGCAAAGATTCTGATAAGAGCGCTTTTCACTGGATGTGAGGGTTTTTACTTTAGTCTTCCATTTTTAAAGCTGATTTGTGTAATTTGCACTTGTAAATTTGATTTGCCAAAACCATTTGTTTTATTTGACTGGTCCGAAATGGCGATATTGGTTTCAGTAGTGTGAGATGGAGTCAGAGCAAAACATAAATGATTGTGAAAACATGTTTGGAAACAGTCATTGGGCCTCATTCATCAAACTGTTGATAGCCAGACTCAGAAAAGAGATACAGATGTAATCGTTAACAGAATTTTATTGCAGCAAAAGGAATTGAGCACAACAGATGAGTCGAAGTGATAACATTGTAACTTGTGGAGCAATATAGGAGAATGAACAGTCTTTATCATTTTGCAGGTAGTGAAAGGAGATCGTGACTGGTGAATCTGTGAGTGGTGGAAAGCACACAACTCAGCTGCTGGTGTCAGAGGGAATTCGGGTGAGTATGGGAGAGAACTTGACAAACCGAAGGAGACAAGAGGATCACGAGGAGCAAACAGTTGATGGGCCACATTGACTTCCATAGTATGGAAAATAAAATACTATAGTGGCCATCAACTCTTTGGTTACCTATATTCTTCAAAATATCTTATTTTGTGTTCAGCAGAAGAAATAAATTCAAACAGGTTTGGAACAACTTGAGGGTGAGTAAATGATGACAGAATTTCATTTTTGGATAAATTATCCCTTTAACCAGTGGAAATAAATTCTGAAAACAATGAGTTTAGTAATATTTATACTACACAGTGGAGACTTTTTACCCCAGTGAATATTTCTCAGAGTAGGTTTATTTTTGAAAATCCATTTCTGGCACAAGTATTTGGCTGCAAAAAAATCTATTGAACATTTCCAACCATTACTGCCCAGAACAGAGTTACAGTTCATTTAACACACATTGACCTTCTGTGATAACATGGCTCAATAGCACATGTCACAGTGGGAAAATGCCATTAAAGAGCACACTATAAGCTTTTCAGCATGTAAACCTATTGTAAACATAAAAATAATCCATGAAATATATTATTAAACAGCCATTTTGGGGTCAGTAAGATTATTACTTTTATTCAGCAAGGACACATTAAATTAAATTAATATAATCAGCATATTCAAATGATTTCTGAAGGATCATGTAACACTGAATGGCTGCTGAAAATTCAGCTTTGACATCACAGGAATAAATTACATTTTAAAATATCTTAAATAGAAAACAGTTATTGTAAATTGTAATAATATTTGATAATATTACTGTTTTACTGTATTTTTGATCAAATAAATGCAGCCTTGGTGAGCATAAGAGACTTCTTTCAAAAAAAAAAAAAAAAAAAACATTTTAAGCACGATTGTGTATGTATTAGTGCTGTCAAATGATTAATCGCGATTAATCGCATCCAAAATAAAAGATTGTGTTTACATAATATACATGTGTGTACTGTGTATATTTATTACGTATATAAATAAACACACATGCATGTTTATATTTAAAAAATATATATATTTATATAAAAAATATTTATATTTATATATAATATAAATTGTATATAAATATAAATATGTATATATACACATGTAAATATTTCTTAAATATATACAAGTATGTGTGTGTATTTATGTAAGCAATAAGCAATAAGGTACTCGAGGCTGTTCTGTACCGTGAATAAGTCACGGCCGAAGGGCGTTGATATACAGCACTAGCCTCGAGTACCTTATTGCTTTTATAAAACGGTGACCACACAATACAAATATTAAAGCCACAAAATATGTATCAATGCAACTTTCATGAAGTAAACTTTCACTAAAAGCCTTCCTTCCGCTGGAAAAAAATAGTCCCTGACCGTGAACAGCAACAGAAGTTACATTATTACGCCATTAGATGGCGGCAAAGAGTGTGTCGTTTATGAGTGTGTCAGTCAGTAGCGAAGACTTTTACATTGAAAAGACTGAATTGTTGTGAACACGGAACAAGACGCAACCGACAAATGCTTTGACTAGCACTGTCAGTCACGGGAAAACCCCTTAACTGTTAAAAGGACTGGATAATACATCGGACATTTAAACAGATTTTTTATTATGAACATAGGACTGACCAGAAGGAAAATGTTAAATCTGAATGCAAGTAAAAAACTCGCTCACTCGATCTCTTTCTTACAGTACTCTTCTACATAATACAGTAAGCTTCAATGAACAATATCAATTGAGAACATACAGTTTATGTTGCTAAGAGTGGTTGCTAAGGGTGTTGTGTAGTGATACACAGAACTGTTGGTTGAAGCGGTCATAGCTGTGTTTTATTCACGATTGACCAAGAATCAAGGACAGGAACTAACCGTTTTATAAATATACATAATAAATATACACTGTACACACATATATTATGTAAACAAACTTATTTTGGATGCGATTAATCGCGATTAATCGTTTAACAGCACTGTATATATCACAAACAAATCATTAATACATTTTATTGTATTAATATTTAACTTTTCCCAACATGGCATTTATAGAAAAATACTCGTCCGATAAGAACACAGTTAAAAAAAAAATATGGACTTAATATTCTTCTTCTTCTTATTATTATTATTATCTCTCCTATTATACAACATAATGATATACAATATAATTAATGTCACTTTGAAGATAACTGTATTCATCTTTTATTATATGAAAATATGTTGTTAGTTGCCATCATTGCTATACATTGTTTTTCTTTGCTGTGTAAACTACAGTGTGAGCACATGTTGTTTTCCAAAAGCAATTCCAGTAGTAATCTTTATAGTACACTACACAGGATTCACTTGTACTCTCCCTTATAGTAATTGCTTACATTTACAATAAACATCCAAGGCTTTTTCAAAATGCCCTATGTACGGATTCTGTATGAGGCCACACTGCTGTAATCTATTGAAAGTGTAGAGCGCAACACTCTTATGGCTGAAATGCATCCAGTTTTTAAATCAATATTCCTTTGAAAATGTTTTTTTATTTTCCCTCTCTTGAGCTGCTTAAGGATTTCTGGCACAGACATAATGATTTTGCTGCTGGACATAAGTGATTTCTATTGATCTCCTAATGAATTTCCAGCAGAAGGTGAATACTACTGCATAATTGATAATAATGCTGACCAAAAGTTCACGTTTGAGAATGGAAGACTGCTCCTGGCTAAATATTGTTATGGAAAACTGCTAACACACAGGGAATGCAGACTTTGTTCATTCTGTAGGCATTCATAAATGTTTTAATACTGTTATTTCCATCATATAGATGGTGCTTCCTGAAAATCTCCACGTCTGCTCATCAGAGCGATGTCGGAATTGCTATATGAGGTTCTGGATATGAAGAGGGATTTATGCATATTTTCCCCGTCACCATGGGATCAAAGCATAGATTTGGGTCAAGGAGTTTGATTTATTTGTTCATGTGCACCTCTGCTTCTTATCAATCTGTTTTAGATTACATATGCAAACACAGCACCAAATATCTCGCTACAACAGTAATGCAATTGTGGCTACGATTGAGAAAAATACATTTTCTTTCAGCTGCCATTTTAATATCATGAAATATCTTCACTTGGTTAATACCTGTGGCTTTACAGAAGAAAAGACATGGGCAAAATGAAAGTAGAGATGATTTCTTTATTTGATTCCACTTTGATACACACAAGAGGTTATTTGGTTAGCTGTGGCGATGCTGGAAGGAAAGGAAAAAAGAGGATTTCTCCATGGGAATGGAACTGAAAAGACATCTCGGCGGCTTTTTGGATTCAAGGGCATGCTTTTCATTACATCCTCTTTACTGCCATAAAAACATAAAAAACACACATATACATGAAGAAATCTATTGTTCACCATCAATATTTTACTCTAATCCGATTTTATCAGAGAGTCAACCTTTGCTTGTTTTATTGTGGTTCTGGGTGAAGTATATGAGTGTTAAAGTTGATGAAAAGCTGTATGTGTGTGTTTGAAGCATTTTGAATATTCAGCTATTCTCAGTAGTCCATAATCGCTACGCTAAAAGCAGATTTGCTACAGTGGCTTAGAGTGCAGCGATAACACCGAAGAGTGACGGTAACCTTGAGGAGTCCATCGAGACTTTAGAGAAAGTCACTGCAACACAAGGCATTGTGGGAACGCCGAGTGAAGGCATTCGGCCAATTAGAGCCGAGAATCTCCTCAGGCAGCCCGGACCCAATCCCCCTCCCTTAGGTATCTCTCTCTCTTTTTCTCGTCCCTTTGCTCAATCAGTTTCTCTCCCTCCCTTGACTCTTTCCATCTCCTTCCTATTCCAATGCGGTTTGGCTCTTAGTCCTAAACTCTATTAACTCTGCCTTATTTTATGCCTGTTCTTTACAACAGAGAGGCACAGATTGAGAGGGGTCAATCAGAGTTGAGCCCATACGGCTGGGAAGGAGAAACTTTTCTATTTCAATTCAAAGGTCTTTGTGGAAAGGAGTTTCACTTTGAAATGCTGATTCAGTGGCCTCTGTAGGCCTGGAGTAATTGAGCTCCTTTAGGACCTGCGGAACATTATTGAAAATTGTGCGCCGTCTTTAAAATCCTCTGTCAGGAAGTGACACGTAGGGTTATGTGTGCAAGAGAGGGACTTGGTGTTGAGGAAAAATACACCAGCATAGGGAGTGTTCAGGAGGAATGTTCAGGCACATATCTATTTACTTATTCCACAGTAACAATAGGCTCTTTCACACAGACCTTGTTGTATATCGCACAGTATTTTATCCTGTTCAGAGATTTTGTGTGACCAGAAGCCGAATTCGAAGTGGATTTATACCTCACCAGCCAGATACAGCTGTTCAACAGTTTTTTTTTGTTTATTCAGCCTGTGTTGGGTAGTATATCACAAAAAAAAAAAAAAAAATCACTGATTTGTGTCCCTGCATTACTTTTTGTGGAATATTTAGGTAAATGCTGCTGTTTCTGTATTCTATTTTTTAGTTATATTTATTAAAATGTCCGCTATTGTTTAAAAGTTTGGGGTCTGTAAGTTTTTATTTAAATTTTTTTAATTATTAACTTTTATTCAGCAAAGATGCATTAAAGGATTAGTTCACTTTAAAATGAAAATTACCCCAAGCTTTACTCACCCTCAAGCCATCCTAGGTGTATATGACTTTCTTCTTTCTGATGAACACAATCGGAGTTATATTAATAAATATCCTGACACATCCAAGTTTATAAAGGCAGTGAATGGGACCAACGAGTATGAAGCTCAAGAAAGTGCATCCATGCATCATAAACGTACTCCACACTGCGTTTATGTAAGAAAAATATCCATATTTAACAAGTTATAAAGTTATATATCCAGCTTCTGCCAGATCGCCTTCCGTATTCAACTTACGAAGAAAGTGTAATGCCTCTCACAGTTCAAAACGCTTACGCTACGTCCTACGCCTTCCGTATTCAACAAAAAGCTTAACTGCGGTCTGGCAGAAGCAAGATATTTTACTTTATAACTTGTTAAATATGGATATTTTTCTTACACAAATGCATCGCTTCGCTTTAGAAGGCCTTTATTAACCCCCCGGAGCCGATGGATGGATGGATATGGATGGATGCACTTTCTTGAGCTTCATACTCGTTGGTCCCATTCACTGTCATTATAAAGCTTGGATGCGTCAGGATATTTATTAATATAACTCCGGTTGTGTTCATCAGAAAGAAGAAAGTCATATACACCTAGGATGGCTTGAGGGTGAGTAAAGCTTGGGGTAATTTTCATTTTAAAGTGAACTAATCCTTTAAATTGATATATTTAAGATCATGTGAGACTTAATACTGAAGTAATTGCTGCTGAAAATTCAGCTTTGCCATTACAGGAATAAATTGCATTTTAATTAACTTAGAAAACAATTATTTTAAACTGTAATAACATTTCACAATATAACTTTTTTTTTTTTTGATCAAATAAATGCAGTGTTTGAGCATAAAAGACTTTTAAAAATATTTAAAAAATCTTACTAACCCTAAATTTTTGAATGGTATATGTTTGATGTTGTTATGCTTATTGTTCATCCTTCATACAATTACCTGTATGACTTTTCTTCAGTTCATATTTTGAGAATGTTGTGTTTTTTTTTCCATATAATTGAATTTGATTACAACTGATCTTCAAAACTTTTCCTTTTTTCCTACAGAAGAAAGAAACTCAGGTTTGGATTGACATGAGGTGAGTAAAGGATGCTAGAATAGTTGGGTGAACTATCTTCAATGTAGTTAGCTACTTTTTTGTCAGTAGCTTTCTTCTACTATAGACTACATTGGCAGTAGTTTAACTACATTGAATAATGTGTCTTACCTTGGCAAGCTACAGTTTCAAAATAGCTTCCCCAACAACATAAATATTTCTTGGAGAAACGTAATGAATTTATGCATTCACATACTTCTCCACAGACAGAAAAAAAATGGGTTTCTTTTTCCTTCCAAAGCCTTGTCTTCCCCCATGACTTGTGGCATGCTGGGGCAGGATTTTCTTGCTGAAATAAAGAATAAAAATGTTTGAATATGAAAATGAACAGTCTGTCATCCCATGTGCTGTAGCCTCTATAATTTTTAAACAACAATAATAAACAAATGTCATGTATATGGTATGTTGTAATAGATCACTCCAGACAGTAATGGGACCCACTATGTATCACTTACATGTCTTTACACAAGTTAACAACATGGCCTGTATTTCTGTGGGTGTCAGTATGTGTTTATATGTAGAGTCATTACGGGTGACTTATGCGTTGCTTGTGCAAGCAGAACTCATGTTGCAGAAAACATTTTGTCCTTCTCTCTGTTGATGAAGAGCAGGGAGGCAGTTTGGCCCTGCAGCTCCATTCATTCTGCTCCAGTAGCGCTGAGCTTCATGTACTGCGTGGTAAGATCAAGCAGAAGGGACTGCTTTTGAGTTCAGTTTGATCGCAGACCACCTCCGGGCAGATCAACACATAAACAACAACCAGAGAGATAGACCCTCATAGGCCCCACTGGCCGGACAGCACTTCGATTACAGCATCACTGTTTCTCTTTCATGCTGTTTAGGTAACTATCCTAGTCTCTTGTACTGCGAGGTTTATATAAATACTCAAAGTGTGAAAGAAAAGTGAGGTTTTCAAAGTGAACAGGTGTCAAATGTGGCCTTTCATTGCTTATATTTTCTGAAGCCTTTCAGATTTATTGAGTTAGCTCTCTGTCCCTGTTTGTACATGTTGTTCTTATAGAGTTGGAGTCTTTCCATCAGTCTGGTGTAGTGTTTATTCGTGCGCTGCAGGCCACCGGTGGAACACAATAACACGGCGTGCATCCTAGCGTGGGAGCAGCCAGTATCTGTTCAGCTAGACAACTGACTAATACCTTCGTCTCATTATGTACTTGTTGTGTACGCTGAACAACGTGGTGCGAGCTCGTCTGTGTGCGTGTTCACGCGCTTCCTTCCGCAAATGCAGGCATTCAACTGACCCGACAGTGAATATCAACACTCAGTAGTAGAGTAGTGCACTGATATGGATGAAAACAAGGCAGTGTGGTTGTTTTCTAGGGTAAGGAATGATTTGACTGTCCTTCTCAAACAAAGGGCATGTTGGCACATACACACCCTTGTGAAAAAGAAGAAAACAATAGCATACTTTTTAAAAAGAGTACTTAAACTGACACTTAAAGGGATAGTTCACCCAAAAACGAAAATTCTGTCATCATTTACTCACCCTCAAGTTGTCCCAAACCTGTATGAATTTATTTTCTTCTGCTGAACACAAAAGAAGAATATTTTGAAGAATATGGGTAACCAGACAGTTGATGGTCCACACTGACTTCCATAGTATGGAGAGAAAAAAAAAGACAAAAGAAAAAATACAATGGAAGTCAGTGGGGCCCATCTACTGACATTCTTCAGAATATCTTCTTTTGTGTTCAGCAGAAGAAGGAAATTCATACAGGTTTGGAACAACTTGAGGGTGAATAAATGATGACAGAATTTTCTGTTCCTTTAATTGCATGCTAATTGCTATTAAATGCAAATGTATTATGTTTAAATTTATATTAAATTCAGTTAGCAGAACTTTAAATAGGACTTGCAGTAAGTACATTTCTGTATTTAATTTCATGATTACTTCAATTGCCTATTCTGTTGGGAAAATGTAATTATTTTATGAGGTGGTGATTTTGTATGAATTTATACGATGTGAATTGTACGGAAAAAAATGAAGGTCCATCTTAAAGGGTTAGTTCACCCAAAAATAGAAAAAATAGATTATCTTTTATGATGGATGGATGCACTTTTTTGGACTTCAAAATCTCATCCTCTATTTATAATGGCAGTGCCATTATAAAGCTTGGAAGAGCCAGGACATTATTTAATATAACTCTGACTGTATTCCTCTGAAAGAAGAAAGTCATATATATCTAGGATGGCTTGAGGGTGAGTAAATCATGGGGTAATTTTTATTTTTGAGTGAACTATCCCTTTAAAGCATGATGTACTTTAAAGTAAAACTTTTAATTTGTATAGTAGTATGTTAAGAAACATATAGTCATGAAAGTCTACTCTCTTAAATACACTTAAGTGGCCTTTTGTTTCATATTTATTTCAATATTACATTATCTGCAAGTGTTTTTTTTAAAAATATACTTTTGCAATTTGAAGTACACTACAATTACACATTCAATGCAATTACAAGGGCATCCTCACTTCTGTTGAACTGCTTTTGGCATAGCAAGCAAGGACAGATGCCTCATGGCCTGACAAACTGACATTATGCTAAAGGAACAGCTGCATCGTGGCACCCTTGGGATTTGACACTAACCTTGAAAGATATCCCTTACTTTACCAGAGTCTCCTCATCTATGGTAGCTTGTTGGTGATCGCCCAAAAACTGCATCTGCACAGTAGCGAACATCAAAACACCACAGCGGTAGCAAAGCAGCAGAACAGCCTGTGGGTTTGGCAAGGGCTGTCTGACCAACTCACTTCAGCACGCCTTTTATCCCGCCGTTTACTGTAAACACACAAACACAAACAGAGCGGAGCTCGGCTTCAGTGGGAATGGGTAATGATGCTGGTGTGTGTATGGACTGCTGTCAGCGGTGAGCGGCAGATTGCACAGCACAGCCAAAGGATCCTCACAGGAAACACTGCTCAGATCTCTGGCCCAAATGCCTCGTACTGGATCATAAAGTGTGCAAAGGAACGCCAAACAACCTCTGCAGAGAGCTATTCTGGAGAAAACGGAATCGTGTTTATGCAGGCATGCTGTGTTGAGCTGTATCAACTTATCTATTTATATAAACAACATTTCTGGGAGTCAACTGTGAAGGAGTTTATAGTCAGCTGTAACAAAACTAGTTTTTTTTTTTGTTGTTTTTTTTTTTTTTTACTTTATGCTGCATCTGCTTTTGATATGTCAGGGAAAACGTGCAGTCAGCAGGTCATTATAAACCAAAATAAACTCCAAAATGGCAATTATGGTTCAAATATGAAGCAGAGGTTATCATTTGTCATCAATTGTAATTGCTGTCATATGTAGCTTGGTTTAGAACAATCAATAGTAGACTTTAAAAAGCACGAGTCATGCAAGCATGGCTGGGAGCATCAGACCAACTGCATCAATGAGTATTAAAAATATTTTTAGATCATTTTAGGCATGGCTGAAAAATCACAAATACAATCACTATTAATTAGATTTAATTGCTTATCACTTTTGACCAATAGGTGGCCAAATTTATGTGGTGTGGTGTCAGTGACACATACAAAGTTATACAGAGTCAATATGCCAAAGCATGCAAAGTTACAGCTTCAAAATCAGCTTGGCACCATGCCATCAATTTCATTAAAGCGTTATTCGAGAATTGTTTGGTCACTCAAAAAACTTTTATTTTTTTTCTGGCATGGTCTGAAGATGAGTGAAAATCGGACCAACGGTTTAGGAGGAGTTCGAAAAAGTAGGTTTTCAAAGAAATTCAATATGGCAGACAGCAAGTTTAAGTGAATATGGCATAACTGATATCATTGTTCTCATATGATTCAGTGAATCCATCAAGACTAGTTTCATTAAAATAGGCAAATTTAATCAAAAGCTATTAGCATTTTTTTAAATTTCATTATAATTTTTGTCTTGAAACTTTATGAGTACCTTCAGGCCATGGAGCCAAAAACACATACTAAGTTTCGTAACAATGTGCTAATGTGTTCGCAAAATACAGCATTTTACGAAATGGCCGATGCTCAAAATGGCCGACATGGGAAAATTTGGTATCACTCGACTTGGTATGCTGCACAGAATCAAAAGAGTTTTGGGCAAACCATTCAGACTTTATAAGCAAAAATGGACATTTTGTTTTTCATATCCCCTAACCAGTAGGTGGCGCTGTGCCAAAATGTTGCAAGTAGCCTCAGTTCATACTTGTGATTAGATGTACCAAGACTCTTCTCAATATGTTAAAGCGTTGTAGAGATAAAGCCTCGAATTTTGTTCTAGTCCTTATGGTTCAAAAGTTAGTAGGATAAACATGACTGCAAATTTGTATAGTTGGATTGAGTCAGAAACTCCAAATTTGCTGGTAATTTTCAAATTTCATAATTTTCCCACAAGCGGTTCTGTGGGCTGCCATAGACTCAAAAGTGGAAGAAGAAGAAGAAGAATATAAATAAGAACACTAACAGATACAATAGGTGCCTACGCACCTTCGGTGCTTGGCCCCTATAAACTATAATAGTACATAACTAAAACAACACAGGTAAAGGATAATGTACATTTAGTGGATCGCTATAAAAATAAACCCTTAATGCGAAGAAGAGGGCTTATTACACGGCTACTTAAAAATGAAAGAAAAAAAAAACTACTTTTTTTAAGTAAATTATTTTCTTACAGTAGAAAAAACTAGCCTATGCAAAAATGTAGTTTAGGGCTCATTATGCACAAATATTTGACCACAGAACGCCACGACTGACCAATCAGAATCAAGTATTCAAGAGAACCGTGTAATTAGCAGGCTTAATGACATCTGAGCTAGATTTCCAACAGTGTTACAAGCCATGATTTTTAATAAAAACAGTCTGTGTACATGTATAATTCAATTTTGATTCAGATATTGTGGCGAGTTAGCTTCAGGTGGTTATAAAAGGAAAAGCTCAGGGGAAATAACAAGCCCAGTGACCGCAGCAAAACACTGAGGCACAATACACCCCATGCCAGCTTTAAAAATGGACATGAGCTCGGCTGAATATTACACAGCCATAATGAAGGCATGAAAAGTGCCCTGAAGTGCATTCCACGCATTTGCTTACTGTCAGTGTGTAATGAAGACAATAACAAAACTAGTCAGTACAATTCTCCTGCTTATTTATGCATTCAAAAGACACTGAACTGATAGGAACAGCACGACCAGGCAAAAACATGTACTGATATAAACAACGCGCTGTGCTTTTAGATATAAATATGCAAATCAGTTGCATACTGAAATTGTCAGCCTCAAACAATTTAGCAAATGTGTGTTTTTGCGCTACATTGCATTTGAAAATGTTTGTCCCTGGTTTTGATGGCAGCGTATTATTATATGTGATCTTTAGGGTGGTAATTTTAACAGAGTATGTCCTCCGTGATCTCGCAGTTCATGTCACTGACCCACATATGATCAGAGCAGTCTGCTGTCAGTTAGAAAACATTATCAGTGACACGTTAATGGCAACTCCAGGCTATGTAGTTAACGCCACAAAAATGAAAATGTATATTTAGAGGAATGTACAGAAATGGACTGCATTCTGGCTGAATTAAGAAGTTTATTTTAAGCTCAAACTGAGAACACTGAGTGAACCGAGTGAATTTATAGTGTATACAGACTCAGGAAACTCAACAACCTCCTAAAGTGTTTGAAAAGTGTTTGTTTCTTTTTGGTTTTTGGTTTCAAAAATAATCCATAACATAAGGAATCCTTCTAGAAACATACGGATAATGGGGTAGAGCTATTTACAGCTTGTTCGCCTGTAAAATCTCAGTCTAAGGACCTCAAGTGCATTCAGATGTGTGCTGTTTGCTGCGGCGGGGCGTGCGTGTGGATGGGTTGTGGGCTCAGTCGTTTTAAGTCATTTAAGAATGATTGAAGGCAGTTCGGAACAAAGGAGGCTTCAGAAAATAACCAAGCATTAAAGCTGATGCTCAAATGCACTGTATTAAGCAAAAAGAGATATAATAACTGATGTACAGGGATGGAAGAGCTGGCAAATGAAAGTCTTGAGTAGATTAAGGGAACATATGGAGATGAGTGGAGTCTGGAAAGAGCTGAGATGTGTGACCCATTTTCTGTTATGAAAAGCAACAGATTGAATGCAAGTACTGTAATCCTGATATGACATAATACACTTGCATTAAATGCTATGTTGTGAGTACTTAAGATTCCATGATGCAAGCACTTAAGGGTCATTAAAGAAACATGGCTGATGTGGCTAATACGGTCTAACTGTCATTTTGATGTTGGAGGAAAACAAACAGACAACTGGATGCTTGGCACAGTCCATGATGGTGTAACTGATGCGATGCCACTGAATCCTGTGTGAAAGTTGGCACAGAGAGAAACGGCATTGAATTCATCCTAAAATCTATTATTCATATTCGTTAACCTAGAGAGGGAAACTTAAACTCATCCACCACAAATGACTGGTGTTGATTGCAGTGACTGAGATGCTATAACCACAAACTTTACTGCAAGTGTCAAGCAGGGACACAGACTTCACCACCAGCACAGGGGCACCAAAGCAAAACATTTTGGGTAATAGCTTGTTTGCAATCACATGATTCTGATGATGCGCGAAATTCAGATGGAGGGCAGGAAGTGAAAATTAGAATGGACGAGATGGAGGAAAGTCCGTACTGTGCAGGTTTAGTAAGGTATAAACAGAAAATCAGGATTCTTATGTTATGAATTGAAAGACTTACCTGCCATCGAGGCGGTAGATATAGAGAATGTGAAGCTGCCGTCACGCTGTGTTGAGTTCTAGTCTGGTTTGTTTATATCACGCTGCCTTTCTGCTAGTGAGTTTAGGGCAGTATTTTGATTTTGTCGTGATTGTGAAAAATGTCGCCATTGTAGGTCATTTATGCTGAATCGAGAATTGCAATAGGAACTCACATCATCGTTCAGGGAAAAAACTGGACTGTGTAATACAATTTTCACCTTTTCTACATGTAAAAACACTAAGGGAAGCAGGTTGAGGAGGTGACGGGAAGATGCCGTATAGCAAATCTAATAATGTCACTGATTGAACCCACTGCCTATCACTCAATAAAATAATCACATTGCTGAGTGTTTTTGAAAGTTTTGTATTTTGTTTGGTTTAATAATTAACATTAAATTTTGCGTATGATTCTCACTCGATTTGTGAATGAGCATAACTTGCAAGCAGCCACTTCAAAACTGTTCACAAGCTTCTATGGGTTTGATTTTGGTTGTCATTTATTGAAATAAATACAAAAATATACAGCGTGTCGGTGTCTATACACTGAATGTGACATTCCGATTCTCCGAGGCTCTACTCTCTCCGATACGGTAACCAGATCAACATTGTGAACGGAATTCTACAAAACTTAAGTGAAAACACCAAATGATCATGCAATGGGATAAAATAGCTTCTCTTCCCTGCAAACGATACCCTGAAGAATGTGAATATTTAACTAAGTCAAAAACAAAAAAGGTAAGCAAGTATCCATATTAATTTCAGTATCAGCAGACGCAAAACGCTATTAAAGGCGACAACTTTTAAAGTAAAAAAAATGATAAAAGTTACGTAAACGATAAAAGCTCCTTGTGGTTTTTCGGTTTGATCGATTTGAGCAACCATAAATGACAAAAAACTTAGGAATTTTGAGTTTGTGATAGCAATTCCTATATAGAAAAATCACTTCCTGCCCTCCAGCTGAATTTCGCGCCACAGCAATGATGTCATGTGCAAACAACCAAGTAAAATATGTTAAATACACTAATTGGGGATTAATAAAGGCCATTGTAGTTATGAATTGCAGGGTAGCCTGTTAAAACATGGCAGTTACAAAACTATCACTGATTTTTGCAGTGAATACATTTGTTTAAGGTATAAGAAGGTAAGAATAGCCTCTCCCTCCATGTTTGCCAGTGGCAGAACGAGCACTATTAGGAAAGTTTGACAGAGATCAGAGTACAGTAAATACGAGGGGTGGGGCTTAGCAAAGAGTGAGTTGTCTCTTTACTCATCTTAAATTTATCACTGTAAATGCATCAGTGAGAATTAGCATAAAGCTTTGGTTGCCAAACTATCTATATACTCAGAAACAGACAATCCATGTATTTTAAGCTGAAGTAAACAACAGTAATAAAATTAATATAATATGATATAATATAATATAATATATTATAATGTATTATAAGTAATTGTAAGATTACAAATATTATAATAAGAGTTCCGTCATCTAAAACATAGCATCAGTTAGTCTACACCTGCATGGGTAGGTTGACATTACTTTATGCCCCCCATGTAGAACAGATGGCCCATCTTGTTCTGGCGCCGTGCTGCACACCCGACTGTATTTGACACTGAAAGAGCATAACACAAGATTACATATCTCACAGTACTGAAATGTAATATGACACATGTAACTTTTACCTGAGAGCCTCTTAACAGAGAATAACCTCTCTGAGCTCTCATCAATGACAGCTGCGTGTGAGAGCACTTACTGAGGCTCGCCGCGCAGGTGGATGTGAATTAAACTGTAAAGTTGTACTTTTCCAAGAAATTACTAATAAGGGTTTTGCTAGCAGGAGAAATCCGAGTCTAGACGTTCTAGATATCAGTCTTCTGTTTTCTCCTGTGACCAGCATTGCGTTCCTGCTGAGCGTAGGATGATTTGTGCCAAGAAAAATATTGAGACGTTGGCATGTATTGTAAATATGTTGCCAGAATCAAATAAAGGCATACATCATACACTTTCACTTACTTTAACTCACTAACACTGTTAAAAGACGTTCCTACCTTTGTTTTACTTTTAAAAAGCTCCATCATTCCCACTATACTATCTGAGGCGAATCTGAGTGATATTATTAGCTGTCCTTTAGTTCAAGAGAAATGTGCACCGCCAGCATAACCTACAAACTGTAAATTCGTAAAATTCCCTTGGAGTCTGCGCTTGGGAAGAGGGGGATGTGCTCTTGTTCATGATATTGCGTTTTAACGTGCGTCAGATTTACCAAAAGCAAATAAATGTAATGCACATAACCGCCCGCCCACCCACACGCACTCAAACTAAGGGGTACGCATATTTGCCTGTCGAAGACGAATAAGTGAATGTCTTACCTGGACCCAAAAGTGCAAACGGGGGAGGTGAGGGGGACAACGATTCTATGTTTCGCTCTGCAGCAATGGTGGAGATCAGCGCAGACACACTGAGAATATGAACACCAGCTAATAGAACAAAATAAAGCGGTGCCGAAAAAGAGCGAGAGAGGGAGAGAGAGACAACTCCGTCTCCCCCTCCCCTTACAGCCTCCTTCGTTTATCTCCATCCCTATGGCACAAAGATAGAAGCACAGCCACAAACAAGCTAATCTCAGCTAAGGACAGCATCAGCAAGAACTGAACGAAACAAACTACAGGCTAATTGCAGTCGTCTAAACCTACCGTAGTGCGAGTATATGTACTAGTCAGTAGGTGTGGGTCGCTTTCTCCCCCTCTCACTCTGTCTTCCTCTCCGTCTGCCTCGCTCTGGCTGCGTCCAGACATGACTGGGGCTGATTTAGGTCACCACGTCTGTCTGGCTGAGCTCAGCTCAGCTGCTGCATCGCTGTTTCTGTTCGGCTCTGCCCTGCTCTCTGGACAAGGACTAAGTCTAGGACCGAAAGCCACTTTAACCTTGGAGCAGAACGGCCACTTTGGCCAGTCGCCGTAAATGGGAATGCAGGCGGGCCCGGCTGACTGGACGTCTCGGGATGGGTTTACGACAGGACGGACACTGGAATCCAAGTCTTTATCATCGATCAGTCTTGGGAACACCGTCCTGTTCATGCAGACAATGGCATCAGCAGCCCCAAAAAATCTCGATCCAGACTTGTTTCTCCAAATGTTCCGTCTGCATATGAGACGGAGCGTAATTCCAAGTTGTTTGACTCAGAGTTCGTCTTCTTTCTTGGCTCTACTCTCTTCAATCGCTTTGCCCCAATGAAAATTATCCCTAAACGGCGGAGAGAAGCAGAATGACGGTATTTCGAGAGGAAGTCCTCGGCTCCTCTGCCTCCCCAAAACAAGCCAGTAGACTGCAGCTGTGAGCTCCTGTGCTTCCACTCTAGTTGTCTGGCTGTGCCGCAGTGCGTCTGGGAGGAAAAAAAGACTCTACGTCTGTAGCCAGAGCGCTGCCACTCGCCTAAAACCATTGCCGTGACACAGCAATCAGATGACTTGTGTCAGCAGAATGATGCGTCATCATTCGTTGAGCAGAAGGGACGCCGGGAAGTTTCTGGTGTGCCGTGCCACCTGAAAACCCCGTCTTGACATTCTGCTATACTTGTCTCCGCTGCCGGGGAGTAACAGCGGCGCTATAGATTAATAAACAAAAGAAAGGGAAAATGTATGAGAGAGAGACGGTTTTGCGCTTCATCCACCTTAATTTGTATTCTCTCTATTCACCTCAACTTCTGAGGATTGACTTCCCTCTCTGTCTCACTTCCAAACATCCTCTCCACCGCTCTTTCTTTCCGCCTCTCTGTTCTCTCTTCTTACCCTATGAAGTGCATCAATGATATGAAAATGGCTTCTAAGTTTCCAGTTTTCAGTATGAAAAGGGTCTCTCATCCTTTAAATGTCACAGTCTCCTCTGATGTCATATAAACACACTCTCATGCCCACTCTCTCCTCATCTGGCTTTTCATATGTGTGGCATTCTCAGTGTCTTTATCATAGTACAGGTACACCTTTGCAGTCCTTTGTCTGCACATGACTGTTGTAATTAGCATAAACGTAATGTCTTTGTCCTCAAATCCATATGGTTGAGACAGTTAAGGGAGAGAAACTGGAAAGGCAGCCAGTATGTGAGCGCATGATGAACTGCTGGAGTGATCTGCTTTCTCTGTCTCCAGTACTGATGCCCTGCTGTCTGCAATTGTGAAAGCAATAATCGTTCTGAGTCCAAGAAAAACACTTTTCTGTATTTCTCCTTCCTTCACTATTCTCACTCTCTCTTTCTCTTGCATATGTGTTTATTAAAGGAATAGCTCATCCATAAATATCTCCCTTGTGAAATAGAAGTACACTTTAGCAAACTTAAAAGAAAGAGTACTTATTATGGAAATTACAAACTTTAAAAGAATATACTTAAGTGAATGTAATTTTTACAGACACTTAATGTTGCATGTGAATTGCAATAAAATGAAAATTATAGTTTGCATTAATACATTTATATTAAATTAGCCGAACTGCTTTTCTTAAGTAAGACTTAACGAAATCTTTATATGCAGTTTCATAATTACTTCTATTGTCTTTGAAATATGGTTAAAGTGTACTGTCGAATGTACTGACAAGCATTTATGCTAAAATAAAATACACTTTATTGTCATTTCTATGTATGCCATGTAAGTTGCAATTTAGTACATTTAAAATATTTTAACTTTAAATGTAATATTGAATAAAACATTACAGTTAAAATTATAATCAAGTACTGTTAGTCAACACATCAAAATAAGTGCACTGATTTAAAGCATGTGCAGGTCGCCCTTCTCAGTGCAAAAGAGCTTTCAAGGTTTTTTTTTTTTTTTTTTTTTTTTTGAACTTAAAACATATGTTGAATATTTCTCATCTTAGACCTGACTGAGATTCATTTAGGTCATGGGTTTGGGTTTCATGTATTTCAAGTGTGTGTGTGTGTGTGTGTGTGTGTGTGTGTGTGTGTTTGTGGTTCAGGTAAACCCTACGTTATGGGGACTCATGCATTTTGCAGACATTTTTTGGTACCCATGAGGAAAACAGCTTATAAATCATACTAACAGGAAGTGCCCTCGTAAACCATGTTTACGTTGTAATACCCATGTTATTATACACATTTGTGTCCTCTTAAACCATATATACAAGAACACACACACACACACACACACACACACACGCACACACACACACACACACACACACACACCCCCACCCAAACCAAATAGTCAGGTGTCAGCTAAACTACAACCTGATAAGACAAAACCTCCCTTAAAGGACAAGGCTAAACATGTTGTTCCAATATTCACCTAAACATACTCCACTTTTGGTACAAACCTTGAGCCAAATTACATAACTTTCAATGCAGAGTGGCCATTCACTCTCCATAACTGTATAAATTTAGCCATTCTTTCCTCACTCGCTTTGCTGTCCACAAGAACATTTCCCTCTTCTGTTGCTTAAAAGCACAAACTACTCACAATAACCCAGAGAAAAACTACTGCTCAAGGTTGCTTGCAAAACATAAACAAGAACGTTCTACAAGTGAATGCACTCTGTTCATCAAAACACTTTTTGTTACCTCCAGAGTAGCACAAGCTCTATTCATAACCTTGAGTAAAACCTCTAGTGTTTACTAAATAAGAGATCAAGTTTAAGCTGTCAGAGACACAAAATTGAAAAAAGAAAAAAAAAAAAGTTTTCATTTGGTGACTATACAGCAGTACTATACATTGTATTGTACATCAAATGTGGATGCTCTTTACCTGCTTCTATTCATACGTGAAGATACATTTTCTAAAAAAAAAAAAAAAAAAAAAAAAAAAAAAAAGCAACAAATTCTCAACTTCATATTTCCAGACTTTCTTTTTTTTTTTTTTTTTTCATGAATTCCTTCTGTAAATCTCACTAAAAATATCTCCAGGTCACATTTTACCCATAAAATTAAAGGGATAGTTCACCCAAAAATGAAAATTATCCCATGATTTACCCACCCTCAAGCCATCCTAGGTGTATATGACTATCTTCTTTTAGACAAACACAATCGGAGATATATTTAAAAATATTCTTAGTCCTCCAAGGTTTATAATGGTTGTGAATGGGGGGCCGCATTTTGAAGCCAAAAATAATGCATCCGTCCATAAAAAAGTAATCCATACGACTCCAGTTGGTTAATAAAGTCCTTCTGAAGCGAAGCAATGCGTTTTTGTTAGAAAAATATCCATATTTAAAACTTTATAAATTCAAAACTAGCTTTCGGCGGACGACCGTACGCAGAATGCACAAGTCGACTTGCGCCAAATGACGCCTGACGCGATGTATGACACAGGATGTAGGAGTATTGTAAGCTTAGACGCCTCTTGCGGTTCAAACAAATAGGGCTGTGCAACAAATTTAGGCTCCTCTTCTTATATATTGAAATCCTCCGACATTTCTCTTAAAAAAATATTGTTTTAGACTTATAGTCTGTGACCAGTGATTTGTTTTGCTCTATCCTCTGCACCTCGTCATTAAGTTGTGCGTCAAGTCAAAGGATACTCTTCCGCCGCAAATCAACTTGCGCATTCTGCGTACGGTCGTCCGCCGGAAGCTAGTTATTTGAATTTATAAAGTTTTAAATATGGATATTTTTTATGGATGGATGCATTATTTTTGGCGTGAAAACGCGCCATATTTTCCATTATTCATAATGGTGATTCCCATTATATTCTCATTACAGTAATACAGTGTTTTTATCACTTTAGTACATTGAGGTTTTTTTTATATATATGATATAAAAATACTTCACACTTCAAATAATATGTGAATATGTCTTTCATATTAAAATGATAAGAAAGTAATTTTAATGACATTACACTAATGGGAATTGCGTGGGAGTGTTTAATTGTCATAAAATAATACCACAATGTAAAAAAAAATCTTAATGGTTGCAAAACAAACCTGATGCTTTCCTTTCTTTTCATTTCTTAATCATTTTTCTTTCTTTTTTTTTTTTTTTATGGGGGAAATATAACTGAGAATTTCTTAACAGGTTTCATGACATGAACTGAAATAAACATGTCTCTGGATGAACAGTTATACTGGTGTCATTATAACGGTTGGTCTTTAATTAGCATCACCTCCTCAGTTTATAACGGTTGGTAACACTTTAAACAAATGAACCTGATTATATCATGACTGGAATCTAGCCAACAAATACTGTTCCGTTTTTCTATGGTTTCTTTATCGAGCAAATACATCAGCTCATAATTAACATGAAACCACTTTTGAGAATAGTTGTGCTGATGAAGTGATGCTATCAAGATAAACGTTACTGTTCTTGGAAGCTCTTGCACTGAGTTGCACTGGTGAACGTTAGAAACACGTGAAACCTGAAAAAGGAGGCGTGTCTTTGGGCGCTGTTCCTGATTTATTGCTGCAATGGGGAAGTAAACCCTTGTGAAAGATAAGCGATCAGCCGTGTTCTTACCTCAGTCTTCTGCTCCGGGGGAAATAATCTGCTGAGCTGGACAATTGGCTGTAACCGTTTTGGCTCTCCGATGGAAGTTATCTGGGCGACCTCACCACAAGCAAGCTTATCCCACTAAAGAAAGGGACAGACATTTGGGTGACCTTTTGCAGAAGTTAAGATTATGAAAACTTAAAGCATTACAGATGGCAAACGCAACTTTAAAAGCTAAGAGGAATACCTGCTGGGGTCAAGTTGGACCACAGTTATATTTCAGTTGAACGGTTTCAATGGAGCTTAGCAATCTCACACAGATACACACACACACACACACACATGCTCGCATGCACAAAGACTCCATTGTGTGACGGCAGTGGCACAGGGAGGCTGGAGAAATTAGCCTGGTAATGAGGAAGGCAGCAATGATTGGACAGAAAGAATGTAATGAATAACTCTAAGGCACGCTCCTCCAGACCGTGTCATAACGGCTCCAACTATCATTCTGACCTCAGTGTACACACTGTCTGCACTGTTCCCTGCCCCAATTCATCTTCCTGGCAACTGCAGGATAAGCTCATTTTCATAAACCCAGATCTATTCCGTTGGCCGCTTGTCTATATAACCCAAGCCATCAGATTGACATCTATGCAAATCCATTAATATTTGTTTGTGTATGTGTTTGGAGGAAGAGAAGAGATCGACATGCAGATTGATAAGGCCGTTCTCGTGTCCTTGTAGACTGTGTAGTTCAGCTCCGCTGGGCTAAGACTGGCTAGATCATGTACTTTCTTGTCTGAATGTGTTTTGAGAGCAAACAGTCAGGATTTCCATGGCAACACTAAGCCAAGCTTGAGGAGTGGGGTTTGGATTGAACACCGTGGTAGTGGGGAGTGAATGAGTGAATTAAGCATGCTGCCGTCGGTGCTGCCGTGCCGCCAGACCATTACTAAAGCCTCTCGTTTCAGCCTATGAGATCAAATACTCTCATTATGAGTGGATTTGTCCATCTCTGATCCTTCTGTTGTAGCTCATTTTTGGTGGCAATTGCACACAAATTTTATCCTGTAGGTTTTTTTTTGTTTTCTTAAAAGACACTATAGGGTACAGAATTTAACTAATAGATATCACCATACTTCCTCGGTTGTTAAGAATTGCAAACATTTTTTGTATTACAGGTTTTGTTTAAATATGCAAATTATCTAATTATCTATGCACTCATTTGCATACATTTCCAGAAAAGTGAAAAAAGCCAGGTTCAAAATTCTTGTTTCATTTTTGTTGACGTATTAGAGTCAAAGGTTTTTACATAGGGGATTTTGGATATCTCTTTTTGCCACCCCATAAACCAGAAAAGACTGTCAACAGCTAGAAAAAAATCATCATGTATTTAGGAATTAAATCAGGCAAGTGATAAATGAACAACCCCCTGTGTAAAAACCTTCAGAATATAGATAGGCATAAAACTGTGTAAGTGCTGCTGAAGTGGAGATTTCATTTTGAGAAAACAGCCTTTAAAGATATGTATTGGACACTGAAAAAAAAGTTTGTTGGATTTACATGATTTAATTTAGTACATCGGTCCCACATGAATCAGTTAAGTTAAACAAACATAATTTGTTCATGTAACTTCAACATCATGGAATTAACTCATTTAAAGTGACTATTAAGTAGTCTCAAAGTGAATTTTATATGGCTCCCTGATATGATTCAGGCATTCAATTTAATATATTCATTCATCCAATTCAACTTCATATATTTTAGTATCACTTAACTAAATTATAAATTTGTACAAAGCACACACTAACATCTTAAATGCTAAGCATTAAATGCTCTTTCAGCAAAGCAGTTATGATATTAGTTGTATCAATCCACAACTTAAGCAAATGCTCTACTGTTCTCCACAGTGGTAACCCTCTGTAATTTAAATTGTTCCAATAATTCCAACATAATCGAACATTAAACACTATTACACACTATCAAGTCTCTCCATTTTCTCATCTTGCTCAAAAATACATTAAATAACACTTAATTTCAACATTTACTCTCTCTTGATTTAGACATATGCAATGCATGCTGGGAACTAACAAGCCCCGCCCAGTTTCAGTTAACGCAACACAAATCAATCATGTAATCCCAACAAAAACGGAATAATTAAACTTCAATTTTACATAAATTTAAGTAGATTTAACACAGTCAAATTAAGTTAGGACAAAATGTATAGCAATTGTGTTGCTTTAGCTCATTTTAATTAAGCAATTTGAACAAGCAGCAAAAATCTTTTTTTTTTTTTTTCTTTTTTTTTCAGTGTAGTTAAAATCTAATCTCACAATTAGATGAATCTGCTTGTTAAGTCATGATGTAAGGAATACTGTTTCTGGATCCAAGCCTCTATTAGTTTCAGTTAAGAACACTATCTCAACAGCTGTTTATAAGCACTATTTATTCATATTACACATTTAAGCTAAACTTATATAAATTCGCATTGTATATACTACAGTTTTCTAGCTCACGGCGTCCCGGACACCAATATTTTAACGATTCATAAAACGATTCAATCACTGTCTGGCCATCTGAGATTTCGGTATGTATATAAATGTTAGGATCATGATTTTTCGGTACTATTACAGCACACCGTGAGTGTATATTATCACTGTTGTCACTTAAAAGTGTATTATGGGTGTTTTCTTTCCCCTAGTCTGAAAGCCAAATAGCCCAAAACCTCAAAACTAACTACTGCAGGAAAAAAAGTTTTTTGCCTTAAATAGCACACCTATTGATATAATGCACTTGTTGTGGTTGTCCAGATTATCAGCAAATGGAAACATATTAACAACGTAAAACAAATTCCAAATGTAACAATCAATTTTGGCTTGCAACAGTACTCACCTTTGACTCACCTGGAGAAAATAGCAGTTGTGTGGTGTGTTCCTGTTGAGGTGTAACTGCTAAAGTAAATAATCGTAAGTGTAGCAGGGTGGCCATCTGTCCCTGTAATGAGACACGATAAGGTAAGCTAGTGTGCATTCTCTCCCAGCACACCTGTTTAAACAGTCAAAGGTGTTTGATTACTGTATTCAAAATCTTGTGACCACAGAATTGCCTTAGAAAAATTGCATGCACACAGTGTACTATTAGTGTGGTAAATGGTTAACAGATTTTTTTTTTAACTAATACTTTAGCTATGAGGTCATTGAAGTATTGATTTCAGTTATATTGATTCAGGGTTTAGGAAGTCACTGTCTGCTAGCAGAGATAGCAGAGATGCATCACTTCATCTTCACATCTCACAATAATGTGAGAATGGACTCGAGATGCTTGCCTTTTGTTGTTATTTTCTATCCATGATAGATGACTTGATTACGTAATGCATATTCAGATCTGTTTTATCTAGTTAAACAGTTATTCAGAGCAGACACTTTCTGTGTGGAATAACAACTGTTTTCAGCCCTACTTTGGCTCTAGTACGCCATCTAGAGGCATAAAACGAATGCAGTTTTAACAGAGTCATGATGCCAAACGCTTTTTTCACCTCTTGCATTTGACGTTTGCTGTGTGAGTGCATTCTGGTATCAGCTTCATTCTAGTAGCGAGAAATACAAAATTTGGAAGAATGTGAAATGGACTGTTTAAGAAATACACATTGCTGAAAACCAAGCATAAAAAAAAAATTATTATTATTTTTTATTATTTGTAACCCGACAACCAGAGCGCGAGCTAACAACACAAACAAGAACATGCTGCCTTTGAATGGAGAAGCGCGTGGCATGTGGGCGCGCGCTGTCTTTGTGTATAAATAAATAACGCACGGAGCTGTGCATGTTGAATATTAATGGATGGGAGATTTTTTTTTTTTTTTTTTTTACCTACTATTAGAACATTCTATTCATATCGCAATTTAATACTGTAAATAAAACAATAATTTGCAGTCCATCTATGATTTATGCCATACCAGCGAGACAAAGTAAACACTTAATTGTTTTACAATCTTAAATTTTAATCCGTGTTATCGCTCATAATCTAACATCAGAATTGCTTATCCTAACTTACGCACCCTTGCCAAATTCAGCGTGCGATCTAGGAAAGGGGGAATAATGTGCCTTTAAAACTAAGTTTGCAGTGTAGATGGAATGAGGTCAGACAGAAAGCTTCTCATTGCACGCGCCGATTATTATTAGATACTATATTCAGCCAATGAACGGCGACGAGGTGTGGCTTTGGCTGAGGATAGGCTAGTGACAGCAGCTGATTGGCTGGATTCTCTTTCCTTTATACCTTCGGAAAAGGATAAATCCTTGTGAGGAGGTTTAGCAGAAGTATTGAAAGTTGTGAAGGGTGATAGGAAGCTCAGAGCATGAAAAAGTGCAGTCGCCTAAACCTACCGCATGGTCATACGACAAACTATGCTGAAGACACTTGTCCGTTTCTATTAAACGGCTTCAGATACTTCGCATCCAGAGCGCACTCTGGGTTCGTTTTCAGTCGAACCGGCAGTTGAACGGCAGACTGTTGATTTTGACGACATTGCCGGGACTTGACAGAGCTCCTCGCGGGGATATGCGCTTTGTGGACGGCGTGCTGAACCAAAGGCAGTCAGCAGCAGCAGCAACTTTGTTTTCAGTCTGACTAAATCATATTCCACACAAGAGTGAAGAAGAAAGACTCTTAGCGCTCTCAAAGCGTCTCGCGCTGCAGCACGTGTAGGATTTTTGTGCGCAATTAAAAGTTGAGACTGTTGTAGTGCATGGGCACTATGGTGGAGCAAACGCACATCAGCAACAACAGCGACGTGCTCCCCGGCGATTCTATTGATTCGGGGGAGATGGACCTAGACATGGACGCATCTCAGACTCCCGGCTCCCCAAACTCAGCTGGGGATAAAATGGACATTGCCTGGTGCAAAACCCCATCGGGCCACATTAAGAGGCCAATGAACGCATTCATGGTTTGGTCGCAGATAGAGAGGCGCAAGATTATGGAACAGTCGCCGGACATGCACAACGCGGAGATCTCCAAGAGACTCGGCAAGCGCTGGAAACTTTTGAAAGACAGCGACAAGATCCCCTTCATCCGCGAAGCCGAGCGTCTGCGGCTCAAGCACATGGCAGACTATCCAGACTACAAATATCGACCTCGGAAGAAGGTAAAGTCATCCAGCGGCAAGACTGGGGAGAAGGGGGAGCGCGTGAGCGGCAGCCCAGGCGCGAAATCTGCATCCAAAAAGAGCTCGAAAACTCTCAGCAGGACGCACAGAAAGTCCACGGCGCTTGAGCTGACCGCCCACTCCGTCCCTGCAGACCACCACGCGCTCTACAAGTCCAGGTCAGTCTCCGCCGCCAAACAAATACCCGAGAAACCAGCAAAGCGCGGGCATGTGTTCGGAGGATGCAGCTCTGACAGCAGCCCGCCCTCAGTCGCTGTGCCTGCCAGTCCCACTCTGAGCAGCTCAGCGGACTCCAGCGACCCGCCGAGCCTGTATGAGGACGGGTTCGCGAGTGGAAAAGAAGACGCGGAGCCCGCCGCGCGCTTCAAGTACAACCGCGCGCCGTCTCCGACGCCCTCCGCCTCGCACTCGTCCTCCTCGCAATCGTCCTCCTCGGATGAGGAGTTCGAGGACGAGCTGGCGGACCCCAGCCCCGGCTTTGACAGCTTCAGCACCTTTGGCACAGCGCCTCTGGACAGAGATTTGGAGTTCAACTTTGAGTCGGGCTCCGGCTCGCACTTTGAGTTCCCCGACTACTGCACCCCAGAGGTGAGCGAGATGATATCAGGGGACTGGCTCGAATCGACAATATCCAACTTGGTGTTCACTTATTGAGCGCTAGTAATGAGTCTGATTGAATGGACAGCTTGAAAAATGACTGGAGGTTTGCAAAATCCTCCGAGACGAGTCAGACGACGAGTCAACGACATGATTCCTCTTGTTTATCATGCATCAGATACTGTGGGCTCTCATTATCCACTGACAAGAGTGCAGATGAAAGTGCTTAGCTTGCTCGTTTGGTGCTAGAAGGAGGCGCGCTTTGGACGCAGAGGAAGGCGGTTGCGCGGTGGCGAGTTCACGTTGTGCGCCCTCTTCAACTTAAAAAGGGACGTTTTTAAACCGAAAAAAAGTCTGGTCAAATGCTTGTTTTGCTGGAGGTACTGAATGGAGAGCATGCGAGCGATTCATTTGCTCGCGCTTGAGGTTGTTTACCAGAATCGTTTGTTAGACCAGAATCGCATGCTTTCATTACGATTTAACTACGAAAGGCTGTTGAGAAGCGTAGCTGGTGTTGTTTCATTGAAACCGAATGGCAGCGCCATATGAGACGCAAAAACAAACAAACAAACAATCACAATCACCAGCTTTTCTGTCGTCATGACATCAGGATTCAGACGCAACTCAGATGATTCGACTCTTTACACTACAAATCAGGACCAAAATTCATCCGAGGAGCGTTCTCTGTCTTTCTCTGCCTTTTACTTTTTCATCCTCGTTCTCTCGCAAGTAACTTTTAAGCGCTGGCATTTTTATATCGATGTATTTATAACGGCCAAACATTGCTCCCCTCAGTCAGTTGTGTTCTAGTCAGTCTGTTGTGTATAGGCTACACATGCACATGTCCGTCTGTCTCGCGGAAGGGCTAGTCTTGTTTCGTATTATTTAATTGATGACCTCTCACATGGAACGGAGATTAAATGTTTCATTATTTTCTGAGTGTATTTTTGTACAAAATCTATCGAGGGGGTGTCAATCGGTGAATATCGCTGTTTGGATTTCCGATTTTTAAAGCCAGGGGGTTGGGTTGTCTCCAAAATCTGCCCCCTAAACATGTTTACAGTGTCAATCCACAGGCTTCTTAAAGAGACAGTATCTGCATTTCAACGACCAATCGTCATTAGCCTACGATGCGCGCGCTGAATGAGGTTGTATGTAGCTGCAGCGACAGCTGCGATTTATCGCGTCCTTATTGGGGATACTGTACCTTTTGAATACCAATTTCTTTGTGCTTTTATAGTGACACGTTTCGGTTTGAACCACTGGATGGAATTACAGATACGGTCGAAATGCCTATAATTCATGAACAATGAAGTACGTCTTCACTCCATAATTGTACAAGGATATTTAATCTTTTCTACTTGTTGGCTAAATGTAGCTAATTGTTTTAGTATATTATGGCATGGCGAATAGCATTTTGTATTTCTGAATTCAGGTTTATGTAGAGCAGTTGTGTTTAAGGCAGAGGATCAACATGAAGATTTCTATGTACATTGACTGTAAAATAAGTAAAAGATTGCGTGTTTATGTCTGACAATGATATATCATGACAGGAACAAGAACATATATCTTTATACATCCCTATGTTTAAGAGTGTTGTTCATGACTTTTGGAATATATAGATATGTTTTATTGTTTCATTTTGTGCAATATGCTGTGTACAATATTGTTTTGTCTTGCCATACCATATCTCAACATTTGAGTAGTGAACTCAAAAGCCAGCCAATTGTGTCAAGTCACTGCCTGTCAGACCTCTGTACAGAACTTTGTCTTTTTCCAAGAAGGAAATAAAATCAGCTGGAACTGAACTTCATTTGCAAGACTGTTTCTCTTCATACAATTTTTCATTCAATTAAACGCATCATAAAATTAAAGAATCATTCTGCACCACCGTAAGTGTCCATTTCTGAAAGCAGTACTGCCCCACAAAGGCAAAACACAGTAACTACACCAACACTGAAACAGAAAATGGCTTCACAAAATTTTTAATGATTTGATATCACAGCAAAGTAGTCATAAACATTAATGATTTACCTTTGTATGGCAGACCAGTAAACAAACCCTAGTTAGTTTCTTTAGTCTAAGAATGAATGATCAATTGTGTATCACAACTTTGATGCTTTAAAAACATTATAATGTAAATTATTAAGCTTAAAACCTGATAATAAATAAGATTATTTATTAATACCACTTACACAGTTGCCTGCATCAGCACTGCTTATGTACTTCACTCTAAATGAGACATACGTAGTGATGCAAGGCCAAAAGATTGACAGGCAGGCCTGTTGCAACCTGGAGGGACAGGGAACTGTCACATAATAACATTACAGCACTGTTTCAATCCTTGGTAAACATCCGTCCATCCATCCCTCCCCAGTGTTCTTGTCCGCAATAAGACACAGGCGGGTGGGTATGCGTCTAAAAGAGGCGATCCAGACATTACAAACATGCAATAATCACATTACATGCCTGCAATAAAAAATAGATCAGATGGTTCGTCAGTGTCTCAAGAGCTGAGTGTTCCAGCAACCCGGCCTGAGTCTTTATCTAGCATCATCCCAACTGATAGTGCAGGGTGTGAACCTAATGCCCTACTCAAGTGTGAGCATGGATGCACACTGCAGAAAAAGGGTCTAGACATTGACTCTGTGGGGGAGGAGTGTGAGACAGATGAGATGTCTCTGCCGGGAGGCTACATTGGGGGCGCTCAAGTGGATTGTTCAGAAGGGATGACTGCTGAAACCAATTAATTCCTTCTGGGTGCACTGGTTTGTGTCGGGAATGGGGAGGGGGCTCTCGAAAGATTTTGCGTTAATCTGTTTACATCCCCCAAATGAGAAAAGAGACAGGAAGCCAATTGAATACCACAGTTGTGCAAAGTTAAGATATGAATGTATCAGTCTGTCAAGCAGACTTGGATGATGGATTGTGTCGGGGTGCTGGTTGCAAACTCATGTATCTATGTTACTTGCTATGTACTCACTTGTTATCTGGAGTCAGTGACACAGGCAAAGTTCATATATATACATGCAGTTTTTATTATCTCTTTTATTTAGTTAAAATAATTCTATGTAACTACAACTCTGTGTATGTATGTGTATATATATATATATATATATATATATATATATATGTGTGTGTGTGTGTGTGTGTATATATATATATATATATATATATATATATATATATATATATATATATGAGTTGTGGTTACATACATATATTTTAACTAAATAAAAAATATAATATAAACTGGATTTTTTAATACTGCCCTAAAAAAGCTATTTCTCAAAGCAGAAAACTTTTTGAATATGATGATCAAAGTTGTACTTATTTTGTCTTCTGGAAAACATGTAAATATCTTTTGTAGCTTCTAAAGGGCAGTACTAAAATGAAAAGATCTTCATAAAAAATAAGAGCATTAAAAAAACAGCTACTATTTTTTCTTCTGGGCTATATGTAAACATATGTTATGTGAAATATATCTAATCCTGATTTTTTTTTTACTAATAAAATTAATTAACAAGATCAACACACTAAATAACTCTTTAGCACTAACAGAAGGCAGCACAGATGGTTTGAATCAGTGCACTTAGAGAGATTAGAAACACTTAGAAATATTATTTACACTTATCCACATACTAGGGTTGCCACTACATGTCACTAATAGAGCCTAATAAGTTTTCGTGAATGTATATTTATTTATAAACTTATATAGCCTAAGTAATTACTCAAAAACCAAGCCCTCAATACATTCAGCGACCTGCATATTCAATGGGAGAAAAAAATGTGAATATTTCACATCTCTGGATGTGCTGTTAAGAGATTCATGAGTGCTCTATCCACGACTAAAACATGTAAAGGTAAGATATTATTATCTTTAAATTTTCTACCCTTATTTAACAAAACGTAGACAACCTTGAATAAAGTTTTTCACAAACGTTTGTAGGTGTAACTGTAGGTGTCTTGCTGCATGGTATTGGATAAGGGGTGGGGTCAAGGGTGAAATGGGCGTGGTCAAACGAGCTGTCTAAGCACGTGTAGACAATGCATTATCATCAATACAAGCCAAACATCCGAACGCTGAAAGTTTTACGCTTTTGGATTACAACGACAAAAT
Source organism: Mylopharyngodon piceus (assembly GCA_039654765.1). Classification (NCBI taxonomy): domain Eukaryota; kingdom Metazoa; phylum Chordata; class Actinopteri; order Cypriniformes; family Xenocyprididae; genus Mylopharyngodon; species Mylopharyngodon piceus. The sequence continues at coordinate 6,147,269 of CM077448.1, read as the reverse complement.
GGGATCAAGCCTCAATGGACTTTGACATGTTTTAAATAAAACTCTTCGAGGATGGCTTCCTGACATAGGTAAAAGATTTTGTAATATTTTAGCGGGAGTTTTGGTGCGTCTGCTCTCAAAGTTGAGCACAAAGGGGGAGTGGAGTATTCCTTTGTTCATCATGTAATGAACTGACTGGTCACAAACTTCACTTGGCCACGCGATAGTGGGATGAGAACACAATAACCGAATGGAATATCAATACTGGATGACTTTTCATAAGCCTGGCCTTTTATTTTAAGGAGCTGTTTGGGGAATTTTATTTACTCACCACGATTGACACGAGGAATAATCAACAAAGAATGAACTCAAGTACATTTTGGTCTATCTGTCCTAAACTTTATAATAATATTATTTAAGTCGATTTTTTTTTTGTAAATGATTAGAAACCATTAGACTATTAATCAAGATTTTGACAAGAGCTGGGTTAGCAACAGGTAGTTCGATTGTTTAGCAGTTCTGCATTATATTGCAGACTGTCATTTTTTTTTAATGATTATGTTTCTTGTCTATATTGTCATGATTATAATCTGTTTCCATCCATTTAACTTGTCACAATAATTTAAACAAGACAGTCAATCTATTCTATTTTTAATCTATTTATTATAATTGAAAGATGATTAAAGGTTATTATTTGGACATAAATTGTAATTTATTTCAATCAAAAGTTTATTAAAAGAGAAAGTTGGAAAGGTTGTAAGGTTTTTTTAAAATAAATTTTCACATAGTGAGATACAGTAGGTCTATCAGAAAGTGTAAATGCAAGTTTAATTGCAGGGCAAATCCATTATTGCTTAATAAATGTTTATCTTCAGAGAAAGTATTTTTGGAGGTTTTTTTTTTCTTTTCTTTTTTTTCCCAGCAATATCTTTGCTAGACAAAGTATTTCATTCTCATAGTGGTGAGGCATCTTTTCAAGGACATGAAGTCATGTTGAGGTCACTAGTTGTACAGTACAATATGTGGTGATGATGATTACAGGTGTTCTTGGTCTTTCTAAAGTCATAAAAGCCATAGGTTACACTTGTTGTTTAGTATTACAGAGGGTGATTATTTTTTTCCCCCACTCGTGAATTATACAATAGATAGCTATTTTGATATTGATTTGAACTGAGGCCTGGATGCGACACAAAAGCAACCTTTTCTGAACAATAAGAAACGAATAATGTGCAATACTGAAACATCTGTAGTAGCTGTATAACACACAGAGAGAAAATCATTTGGACACTTAAAGCTACACTTTAAAATGCATGAATGCCTTTGCTTTATTTTACAAAATATCAAACAAGTTGACCTTTTCTCAAAACTTCACTTTTCTGAGACATTTTTGCAGTTGCTTTTAACCTGAATGTATGAAGTTATTTCTCACAGGTGTCCTAGCAGAGTAACTATAGTGTAGTTCATCACATTGACTATGAACATGATCCAGTATTATTGTCAACTGCTGTGTAGGAAAGCTTAAAAATGCTGCCTTCGGAGGATGCATTCCAAGGTACGAAGGCATCAAGGCACGTCCAAATCCAATAGCTTCGTTTCCTGTCTCCTGAGATGCCTTCCTCTGATCAATTTTTGAAGGCAGCATAGATGTATCTTTCGCTGCCTTTGTTATCCCACACTCCTGTGAGTTCCATTCTATGACCATTGAAAAAATAAAGATGGCGCCTGAAAGTTGCAGTTAGTGATCAGTTTGTGTAAATGTACATTTTTGACCAACATTGTCCACATTTGATGTCATTCTAGCAAGAAATTACTATTGAAGGAATTAAATATTCGCTAATTTATCAACAAAGCTCTCTCTGTTTTGTTGTAGAATATTAAACCGTTGCCTCAGAAGTCTGTCAGAAATCGTGACATACCTTCATGTGCTAAAAAACAAATACTTTTTGGCTGTATCTAAAATCGCTCCCTATACCCTTATTAACCATTCCCTATTTTATTCCTCAAATATAGTCCACAAAACGAGTGAGTGAATTGTATATATTGTATGTTGTGTATTCTGTGCATCAGTTATACACTCGTTATTAAGGTGTAGTGTTGTCAAAAGTACCGACTGCGATACCAAGTCGGTACTGAAATTTAAAAAAATATGACGCTTTGACCGCTGTTGAGCAGATTCGTAAACACCTCTGATTGGCAATTGTGTTCACACGCTCATCGGATATGTTTGTGATTGGCTACAATGATCAATGCTTCAAAAACTTGTAAATAGACATCAATGGCTGAATCCCAAATGGCACACTTCATAGCACTTTCGGTCTTGTGGACTTACAATGGCTGCCATGTGCGCGTGTCCATTAAGTCCACGAGACCATAGGGTGTCCCATTCATCATTTTAGGTTTCACATTGCACCCCCTTTGCGGCCGCCATGTGCCCTCGATGTGCACTTCAGCTGAGCCCACAAGTCTGCGAGCTCCACAGAGGACTTTACCCGGCAGTCAAAATGTCATTATGTCGCGAAAGTGCGGACTCAGAGGAAGACTGCGAGTGTTTAGGGTGCCATTTGGGATCCAGCCAATGACACTCTTCAATGATCTCTTGTTGTAGATCATTAAACCGTTGCCTCAGAAGTCTGTCCGAAATCAGTTTCGTGAGGTACCTTCGAGTGCAAACGCTGCCTGCAAAGTCATTGCCTAAGCAGTCAACCACAAAGTGTCCAAAATCACTCCCTATACCCATATTAACCATTCCCTACTTTATTCCACTAATATAGTCCACTAAATGAGTGAGAGAATTTGGACACTGAGTGCACTAGAAGTCTTTTGTTGAGACACGGGAATTCATTCTCACAGTGAATGGTGTATTCTGTGCATCATTTATTATATATATATTTTACTCATTATTGAGGTGCATTATGGGGTTAAATAAGTGCCCTTGATCATGTCCACTATGGTTTCGGACACCACTACAATTGGTTGTTGTCCTCTCCAATAGTGCACTGTATAAGGGTATTAGGAGTGATTTCAAACACAGCCTTTGTCTTTTTTTGAAACTGACCAGGGGATCAACTGGTAACTTCTACCCATCATGCACTGCATTTGTTCTCTGAGTAAACTGTTTAGAAGGCGTCTGCTGGGGTTTAGAGACAATGTGTTTGTCTGTGACTGTGAATGTGTGAGAGCGACAGACATGGTGTATTAATGTATGCCTGCTTAGAAAGGTTGCTACAGAGATAGCTGTGTTGCCTTGGGATGTTGAAATGTCTTGTTTTGACATGCCTTGTCTTCCATACAAAAAATAGGAGAAAAAAAGACATTGCAGGCATCAGAAGACAGCACAGCTAATTAGTCACTTTTGTGCGGGAAGCGTGGTGAGATGATGTCACCGGCAGTGAAGTAATTACTACCCATAAATCATAGTGTGTGAGAGGTAGTGGTAGAGGAGCGAATTCTGGTTCTGGCAGCTCTATTGTCTTGAACTCATGAGCCCACTTCTGTCTCCTTAGTGGAAAGGTAAATAGACACCTTCTAGCTCGCAGATGTACTTTAGGATGAGGGAGATGAACCGAAAACGCTTCCGTGCCTGGAAACTGCATCGGCTCCCTATGGTTTCCAGTGTAGTTATGCATCTGTTCAGCACAAGGGTCTTTATTTCTGAAATTAATTTCAGATTTCAGAGGTTTTTTGGAGTAAAAGCTCTCCGGCTGCGCTGTGACATCAGGCATCATCCGCAGCATTAATTTTCTTCCCAGCATCACAGCGGTTGTTTTGGCACCCCCGTATGTTTTTAATAGTTTGGTATCTTAGGGCCTTGTCAAGATCGTGGTAGAGGCCTTTGAAATTAGAGTGAGTTTCTGTCAGCATATGCTTTGATTTACTTACTCCCCGTCTATCTCTCTCCATGCAGCCAAGAAAGCCTGATGTTTTACTGTCCTGAAACTGAGTGCGAATTTGCTGACGGTGCTAAATTGTAGGGATGCGCAGGCAGGGCTCCACAGGCTCTGCCCAGCCGCACCACTTCTGAAGTTCTCCAGCACTCTCATGTGACAAGCTGTCGGTTTCTGGCTGGGAGCAACTGGTATAAGTTTATGTCATGTTTATGTGTGGTTTGAGCACGCACATATGCTGAACGGGAGCTTTGCGTCACGACTGTGCGTCGATGCTTTGTTCTGCAAGAGTTTATTATAAATATGTTGTTTTGAAGTGGAGCTGCCCTATGTTCTTCACACTTTTTGGAAGGACTGAAGGGCACATCTGGATTCCCATAGGGTTTTTAAATGGAGTTGACACGCCTTTTTGAGTATGTTGCTCTATTTAATGCTTATGTTTAGCATACAGGGCCTAACTAAGGATAAAAATAAGTAAAAAGGGATAAAGAAGGGCTGGGAACACATTATAACAACCTGTACATTTTACAATTTAAAACTGTAATTGACATAAATCCAACAGCACCTTTCTGCTGAATTAGCAATGCCATACTGCTACCAAAATCTGTTTTGTACCTTAACATCTGCTGACAACCACCATATAAACACAGGTGGTAAAGAGATAATCACAAGTACATCACAGGTGGTAAAGTTAATTACAAATAACTTTTCCACAAGCTGAGGTAAATGCTAATATATAAGGTATACAGTGTCATACACAAATACAGAACACGCTGTAAAAAATGGCCGTGATTTTAACGGTAAAAGACTGTAAAAACGCTACGGTGAAAAACAGTTAATTGGTTTACAGAAAGTTTCTGTAATATATATATATGGTGAATAACTGTAATAGATCTAACTGTACATTTAATGTAATTTTACGGTAAAATACCTTTAAATTTACAGTTTTTGGAAGTGAAAAATAACAAGTCATTGTATAATTTACAGTGAAAAACCGTAACTTGACATTCCCACAATTCCCTGCGTGATAATTCACATTTGATGTATTTTCGTTGAAATAACTCTGTTTCTTCTTAGTTTTTCTTAGTTTTTTCTAATCAGTTATGTACATTAGGGTTTTATGTTAAATCGAATGTTGTTAAATTAATGTTTATTGCATTTTTAAAATTCCATGTGTGTTACCATTGTGGTGTTTAGTGTTTGTGTGAATGTGAATGTGTGCACCTTCTATATATTAGTATTGTCTTTCTCAGCTTGTGGAAAAGCTGCTTGTGATGAGCTTTGATTCATCATGTGACTCTCATCACTGTGTTTGGTGGTTTTCAGTGTATTACAAAGGTACAAAAAAGATATTAGTACTTCATTAGGTTAGTAAATTAACATTATTTACCGTAAATTTAACGCAGTTTTTTTTTTTTTTTTACGTTGCGGTAAAGTTAATACATAATTATTTGAGGGGGAATTCTGGAAATGTCAGTTTAAGGCAGTTTCAAAATTATAAGATGATATGAAACGGTGCATTTAACAGTATTTTACTGTGAATTTTTTTTTTTTTTTTTTTTTTTTTTTTTTTTTTTTTTAAGGAACTTGCTGTTAACCAATTAACAGGTTTTTACTGTAGCATTTTTACAGTCTTTCAAATTACATAAATCTTTTTACAGTGCAGTAGACAGGGCCCCCGCATGTCCTAAAGTCTTTCCCTACCATTGACAGAATTTTCCGTCATTTATGACACAACGCTTCCCTGCCATTGACGAAGTTTTCTGGCAAGCCATGTTTACACTGTTATGCATCTTATGAAAGAGTACAGAATCTCCAGATCAAAACACAGGCGAAGAAGCAGAAACAAGAGATATAAGCATTGCTTACGCACATAAGCTAACGCGATCATTAAACATTAAACAGCATCAATCAAATCAAAACTGCATAACGTTACTGAATGAAATGCCGAAACCAACAAGAAATGTACATTATACTGTGCAAGCTTTGGGGGCGTTGATTGACGTGATCTGCTCGATCTATTTTTTTGATCATCGCTCTCAAATTTTGGTGAAAATGAACAAAAATGCTGGCGCTGGCTGGCAACTTTTTAAATTTAGTTTTAAAGGTATTTAAATGATTTAACAGTGTATACAGTACAGTATTAATTTCATTTGTGCAGGTCTTTTAAAGTCTTAAATTTGGCTCTGCAGATATCCTGAGCAGTGACTCTGTTGCGAATTTCTCTCCAGCACATAAGGAGAACATGAACCTGGTGCTCTATTCACAGCTCAATGCAAATGCATCACAGATGTTACTGTACTGTGAAGTCTCCTATCCTCTCTCTTCCCATCCTCTCTCCTACTTTCTCATCAGAAAATCCCTTTATGCTTCAGATTGGCACACGACTTCCAAGCTTCCTTGTTCCACCCAGAATAACCTCCTCTTCTCTTCCTCTTCTTGCCTGTTTTCCATTGCTGCTTCTCACTCACACCCTGACACCTACATATTACTTCTGTTTTCTTAAATTCGTTCCTCTGTTTTTCTTTTTCCTTATTAGTTGACTCCTGGGGAAAATGTAATTTGAGCTGAATGAGATAAATTTCTATGGTTTGGCCGTTTTGTAGCTTGTGGGTTCACAAGACTTCATACTTTTTTTCTCCTTTGCAATTTTCAGCAATTAATTCAGCATGCATTACTGTGCTTAATGTCTGTTTAATCTTTGTGCTCTACAAAATGCTAGTTGTAGGTGCACTATATATCTATATATATATATATTTTTTTTTTTATTTATTTATTTTTTTTTGTAGGCTTTTTAATTAATTAATTTATTTATTGAAAATGTCATCTCCATTCTTTTTGTAAGTAGGCTATCTTATTGTTTTACAAAGTTTACAGTTATTTTAGAGGCCTTTAAAACATGGAATGGACCAGTGTTGTTATTGTTATTAAAATAAATAAATAAAAAAAAAATCCATAATTTACTCACCCTCAAGCCATCCTAGGTGTATATGACTTTCTTCTTTCAGTCAAACACAATGGGAGTTATATTAAAAAATATTCTGGCTCTTCCAAGCTTTATAATAGGAGTGAATAGTAACCAGTATTTTGAAGCCCAAAAAAGCACATCCATCCATCTTAAAAGTAATCCATACGGCTCCAGGGGGCTCCAGGCCTTCTGAAGCGAAGCGATGTGTTTTTTTTTTTTTTTTTTTTTTTAAAGAAAAATATCCATATTTATAACTTCATAAACTAGAATCACTAGCTTCCGGTAACATTTGTCCACGCGTTCGAGAGAGGGTCGAGTTCTGGTGTTTGATGTAGGATGTAGGAGTAGCGTAAGCTTAGGTGAGAGTAGACGCCTCTCGCGGTTCAAACAAATAGGGCTGGGCAACAAACTCAAGCTCCTCCGACATTTCTCTTTAAAAATTCTCGTTTTAGACTTCTAATTCTTGACCGTTGGTTTGTTTTGCTCTATCCTCTGCACTTCCGCGTTCGTCAATACGTCATGCCTCAGGTCAAAGTTCACTCTTCCGCCACAATTGACTTATGGAAGCCAGTGATTGTAGTTTATAAAATTGTAAATATGGATATTTTCTTACAAAAACGCATCGCTTCGTTTCAGAAGGCCTTTATTAACCCCCTGGAGCCAAATGGATTACTTTTATGATGGATGTATGTGCTTTTTTGGGCTTCAAAATATCGGTTACTATTCGCTCCCATTACAAAGCTTGGAAGAGCCAGAATATGTTTTAAATAATAACTCAGACTGTGTTTGACTGAAAGAAAAAACTCATATACACCTAGGATGGCTTGAGGGTGAGTAAATTATGGGATAATTTTCATTTTTGGGTGAATTAACCCTTTAACTAAAACTATTAAAAAGCGTTTTCAGTAATTAAAATAAAGCTTAAATAAAATATGAAGTAACCTGAAAGTTAATGTGCTAAAATGACTAAAACTGAAAAACTAAAATAGAAATAAATTTAACCAAAATAGAAAAAAATAAAATAAAAAATGCATTAATAAAATACTTAAATTAAAATTAAAATAAAACTTAAAAAATAAAATCTGTTTCAAAATACTAATAAATAATAATGGTATATAAATAACACTGAAATGAACTATGGACTTTTTTTTTTTTTTTTCCTCCCTGTCTGCTGTATAAAATGTCACAGCTCAGCATAGTTGAAATGTTTCTGTGACTCTATCAGCCAGGCTGTTGTCATGACATCATTTTTTTCCCTGCTGCTCTAAAGTACACTCATAAGGCCCGTTCAAACCAAGAACGATAACTATAAAGATAATTATAACAATAACTACATTGGTGTCCACACCAACAGATTGATAATGTTTTTATTGTTCATCAGCTGGAAAAAAAACATTCCGAAAGTGATTCCAGCGATACCGTTCTTCTGTGCCTTTATCGTTATAGTTGTGGTCTCTGCTATTCTTTTATGCTTAGAAAGATTTTTATAACTATATCTTTATCTTTATCATTATAGTTATCATCCTTGGTGTGAACAGGCCTTTAAAGATAAAGGTTCTTTATTGGCATTGATGGTTCCATGAAGAACCTTTAAAATCCAAACTTTTTCATTGCATAAAAAGTTCTTTATAGTGGAAAAAGTTTTTTTTTAAAATTATTAAAATGTTCTTTACATGAAGAAAAAAAGTTTTCTTTATGAGCTGTTCACTAAAAGGTTCTTTGAGGAACCTAAAATGAATCTTCTATGACATTGCTGCAAAAACCTCCTTTTGGAACCTTTATATTTAAGTCTAATTAAAATTTTTAATTTTGACTAATTAATTGAATGGAATATAATTTTTTTTTTAGAGATTAGAGTTTTATTTCATGCATTTCAGGGCTAAACAATGTAATCTAAAATATAGGATGCGATAAGGTGAGAATTAGAGATAAACCAAAAGGGAAAGAGTTGCTAAAACTCTTTATAAGTTTTGTTAGTACAAAACACATCTGGGAAAGCGATCACTGTATATTGCACTTGAGGATGGAGGTCAATGTCCTGTGACAGTTGGAGATTGGCTTCACTCACTCTGTGTGTGTGTGTGTGTGTGTGTGTGTGTGTGTGTGTGTGTGTGTGTGTGTGTGTGTTTAAGCAGTTCCACATGGTTCAGAGAGGATTGAATAATGCTTTGGGACTACAAGAGACCCAGTCACAGAGAACCTTTCACATGGTGGAGAGAGACTAAACAGTCTTTACTGCAATCTAAACTCACAGTATACAGTAATCACCTTTGAACACCGTATTGACAAGGAGCTCTTCCATGTCTGAGCCGCATAAACTGGAAGGTGAGAGATATTTTCCCATGGGAAGTTTTTAGTTAATGTGTGGTGGTTTAGAAAAGATGAGAAGACTCAGCACTCTGTTGCTGATTATGAGAGTTAGATCTGAAACGAGAGCTTTGAGGTGGGCGGCACAAATGAGAGAGTGGCAGTCCTTTGGAACATCTGCCAATGTGCCTGTGAATTATAGCAGATTCATTAAAGCAAGTAGGCGGAGGGTGTTTCGGTATTGACAGTTCACAATCCGCAGGAGGTTGCGCCACTAGTTAGGGTGTAGATTGTTCTAAACTCTTTCCTGACCCCTATCCAGTTGGCTGGTGTTCAAGGCGGCTTAAAACCAAATGTGAATTATTTCTTTACACTAAAGAAGGTTAAATGGGGACAGTGTATTACTGTGAGTGATAGCCATTACTTGGTTTGTTGGAAACATCCTGGTCATGACACACACAGTCTCTGAGACGCTTTGGCCATTAAGAACCACATATCCAAGACTTATTACTCTTTTGGTTGAGGTCAGTGGAAATTCTTGTCTTGAAGACTCCCTGGGGTGAAAATCAAGTTTTTAATGTTGTTTATAAGTCTATGTGGTGTTTTAATATGCATCAAGACCAACCATGTGCAAATTCATAAATCAACACCATTGCTGAGTATTTTCTCTTTAAAACTGCAGGGATCTAAAGACTGTTTCAAAAACACAGTTTGAAATCGCATGTTTCTTACGTCACAAACTACCTTGTAACCAATCACATCAACTTGCCGGCAGGCTTTAGCATATCATTAACTATGACCACTCTGAAGCAAGGGAGTCTCAAGAGAAGCCAGGTTATCCTGGTATATTTGTCTGTTGATATGAAAAATCGGGTAGATTTAGCAATATAGCGGGTGTATGATGTATATTACGATGTTATGATGAACTATATGCCTTTCTCCACTGACGTTCTGAGTTGTTCAAAGCGTTTGTAAGGATGCTGATTTTTAGAAGGCAGATCTGAAATGGCAAATGGGAACATGGTTTGTGTAACATTAGCAATACATTATTAGCTGTTTGATAACTTAGTCAAGCAAAAGTCTAATCATATTAATTACCGTTATGTGTCCGACGTTGTAAAAAGCGATACCATTGTGCAGCGTTTACCTCAGTAAGTTGACTGAGTGGATCTCTGAGCTTGTGCGAATGAGTGGAGGCTAATTAGCATGTTCATAGATCTGCGTATACTAAATTAAGCAAGGGTGTAGACTTACATTCAAGCTATTTTAAGGCATGAAGAATTTTTTTCACAGGAAAAAACATTTAAATATGTCATTTTGGTGATCAAATATGAGTTTTAAGGGATTAAATTATTAACTACAGGGGGACTTTAAGACTTAAAGGGTTAGTTCACCCCAAAATGAAAATTGTCATTAATTACTTACCCTTATGTCATTCCAAACTCGTCCAAACAGACTTTCGTTCATCCTCGCAACACAAATTAAGATCTTTTTGATGAAATCTGAGAGATGTCTGTCTCTTCATTAACTGCCTTTGCAACGAACACTTTGACGCTTAAAAAAGATCATAGCGATCGGAAAACTAATCCATATGAATCGAGCGGTTTAGTCCAGATTTTCTGAAGAGACTCGATCGTTTTTTATGATGAAAAGATTTAATTTAGGCTTTTACTCGCATGTAAACATTGATCAGCGAACATAAGCAGAAGCTCAACCAAACATGAATAACGCACAAGAACAAACCTCTTCCAGAAGCTCAAACGTGCTGCGTAACCAATGAGGTTCATTCTCGTGTGTTACGCAGCACGTTTGAGCTTTCGGAAGAGGTTTGTTCTTGTGTGTTATTCAGGTGGAGCCAAAAGTGATGGAGACCTAGGCTGAGAGGCTGACGGACCAGGGCGACATCCACGGCCAGGAAGCCCAAGGTGAAACCGCTGGCTCACGGGACCGGGTTGGAGATGGGGGCTTGGCTGACTGGGTCGACGACGGGGAAGCCAGAGGGAAGAAGAAGCCCAGTGGAGCCAAAGAGTTGGGGGGTCAAGGCGCAGCCGGAGTCCCAGAAGTCTGTGATGGAGGCAGAGTGACGACTGACTGAGGCTGAGCCGGAGGGACGAGGGAGCCTGGAGGAGTCCTAGGGCTGACGGACCACTGTGGAGCCATGGGAGTGCGGAGCCGATGGGCTGACAGGCCAAGCTTGAGTCATGGGCCTGGAGGACCAAGGTGGCAGCTACTAGCGCATGGTCTGTGGTAGGCACGGGCACGGGCTCGGGCTCCTTCTCTGCCTCGCAGATGATGATAAGGGAGCTGCTGTGTAGCAACACCCACCACAGGTACTCCACCAAAGTCAGACACAGTGAGACAGTGCTGATAAGTCCATTTCTTTTTCTCTTTTTAAGGTTGGTTAATCTGTAACGTGTCATAATCAACACACACGAACAAGGAATACTAAAGTCTTTAATTGTAAACGCAGTAGATAGTTAGAAGAACACAAGAAATAAACAACATAATCAGAAACCAAGGAAACCGAAACTAAACAGAGCAGGGAAATGGGAACTAAGGGAACGAATACAGAGCATCAAAATAAGAGTCCATAACCGTGACAGTAATAATAATAATAATAATAATAATGATAATGATAATAATAATAATGATAATAATAATAATGATAATAAAAATATATAATATATATATTTTAATAATATATTTAAGTCATCTAAATCATGTGGTGCAAACAACATGTAGGGAAAAACAAGGACCCTTGCAGACCCTCATTATTGTGTGTCAAGGTCAATAAGTCTCTTAAAATATATGATAATTTTACCTTTTTATGACAAAGCAAGGCTAGTTCAGGTTAAATGTCATGTGACCCTTGAAAAAATGCAATTGATAAATTTCATAATTTATGGTATTTGTTAAATGCATGAATTATTACATGAAAATAGTTTTTTTTACATTTTAAAAGTGTTTTAATAAACAATAAAAAAATGTGTACACTGACATGTATCCAAGGTATAAGAAAATTTTTACTTGATTACACTATAATTTTAGAGTCAATAACTAGAAACTTTTCTTGAAATCCTTTCAAAACCATATGAAACCAACATAACAGATTTCATAGTATACTTTAATATGACAATCATTCTGAAATATATAATATAAAAAAAAACAGATCTATATTACACGTTAGGGGGAATAAAAATATATGGGCTGCATTCAACTGCGGTGTAAATGTAGCCATAGTAATCTGCTCTCTACTCATATAAAGTAATTAAGAATTTGTATGTGTAAAAAGACGTGCTAAAGCTGTCACTTGTGAAGTGCAGCGCTTGTAGTGGTTTGTCAGTGGAGCCCTTTACTTTGGAAATAATGGTCTTAAGCTCTTGGCCTTTACTTCATTAGTGGCACCTAATACCTTCAGTTGCTTCATCAATATTCACTAATTGGTTTTAAAACTTCTCATGGAGTCTGAGCTGGCGGTATTGGATGGAGTTGTTCTTCAGTCGACTTTAACATTTGTATTCCTAATGCTGCAGTTCCGACAACTTCTTAGAATCTGAAGAGTGTTGGCGCCATTTACCCTTTTTACTTGTCTTTTTTTTTTTTTTTTTTTTTAATTAATCCCTTTCTAACTGTGGTGTGCCAAAGAGAATCCTGTCTCATTAAGTGTCTAAATTCATGTGGCAGACTTGTGCTTTTATAAAAGGTACCAATCAAGGGTGTTAGAATGGTGCACTGTGCTTCTTTTATTATTAGCAACTAATGCATCACTGTTGGCTTTTCAGCACAGCGTGTAATGGCCAACTACAGCCCATGTTCTCTGAAGTAAGTGCAGTCATAGCTGATTGCTTACTAGCTAAGGGGGACAAACCGAGCTCTGCTTAATACAAAGTTTACTTTAGCATTGATGAGGTTTATGACCTCAAGGAACTCGGCCACACATTGAGTCTTTGATTCACTGTGCTGTACTGGGAACAGTTTGTACACACATGTTGTGCCCCTCTAGGTGACTAGTTGAAGATCAAGCTGCATTTATTCAGCCTGGACATGTCCACCTTAGTCATGTTGACTTGATCTATGAAAAATAATGAAACGTGGTGCTAGGCCATTAGTCATTTTGATGGAGTATGTTGACATTGTAGTGTCTGTACCAGTGGCTTTTGCTCCTGGACTCACAGCCCTGCTCATTTTGTATGTCTCTGTTATCTGACACCAGTTCATGGAGTTCTCTGCTAACGAACTGATGATGGTCTGAGACTATGGAATATCCTTCTTCCCTGTTTTTTTTTTTTTTTTTTTTTTTTTAAATATATATATATATATATATATATATATATATATATATATATATATATATATATATATAAATATTGATGGTTATCACATACATGCAGTGCTGGGTAGTAACAGATTATGTAATCTAATGCTGGGTAGTAACTAGGGATCCACCAAAATTTTATTTGGCTTGTATTTTTTTTTTTTAATTCAGATTTAGTAAAATGATTGAATTTAATTAAAAATTCCAATAATAATACGATTATACAAAAAAAACAAAAAAAAAACAAATTTAAAATAAGAAATAAATAAATATTTTTAAAGTCATTTGGTTTCGTTTTGTTTTTTTGGCCAAGTGCATCCATAATATTTGGTTTCGGCCCAAAATTTTCATTTTGGTGCATCCCTAGTAGTAACTGATTATGTAATCTAATCTGGATTATGTAATTCCGAAAATTAAATACTGGTAATTAGATTATATTGCATTTTAAAATGCTTGAAATCAGACTACAGTTACTTCCTTGTTGATCACATGACTACTTAATATTCACAAAATGGCAGTAAATTATTCATATAAATGATTATATGTTTGGAAAGTCTTCCAGTTTTGTGGAATTGCACATACAAGAACTGCCACTGGTTAGGCAGCTATAATTACCAAGATCATAAGTAAAATATTGTTTAGTACATGTTTTATTTTGATTGTTTTTATTTTAAAATATTTTTCTTTTAATTTAACATTAAGATTTAATTATTAGCTTTTCATCAATTTACAAACCCCCTGCAGTTCCTACAAAAACCCCAGTTTGAGAGAGCCTGACATATGTTGTTGATAACAAAGAGTGGTTCTTTTTGATATTTTTCCATCAATATGCTTCAAGATACAGGTCAAAAGTAATTAAAAAGTAATCCGATTATATTACCTAAAATGTGTAATGTAATAATTACGTTACTAACTATAATTCTCATCATACAGTTTGTGTGTGCGTGTATATTATATATTATATTATATATATATATATATATATAATATACATAACATTATGACCACCTTCCTAATATTGTGTTGGTCCCCCTTTCGCTGCCAAAACAGCCCCGGACTCCACTAGACCCCTGAAGGTGTGCTGTGGTATCTGGCACAAAGGTGTTGGTAGCAGATCCTTTAAGTCCTGTAAGTTGTGAGGTGGGGCCTCCATGGATCGGACTTGTTTGTTGAGCACATCCCACTGATGCTCGATTGGATTGAGATCTGGGGAATTTGGAGGCCAAGTCGACACCTCAAACTCGTTGTTGTGCTCCTCAAACCATTCCTGAACCATTTTTGCTTTGTGGCAGGGCGCATTATCCTGCTAAAAGAGGCCACAGCCACCAGGAAATACCGTTTCCATGAAAGGGTGTACATGGTCTGCAACCATGCTTAGATAGGTGGTACGTATCAAAGTAACATCCACATGGATGGCAGGACCCAAGGTTTCCCAGCAGAACATTGCCCAAAGCATCACACTGCCTCCGCCGGCTTGCCTTCTTCCCATAGTGCATCCTGGTGCCATGTGTTCCCCAGGTAAGCGACGCACACGCACCCGGCCATCCACGTGATGTAAAAGAAAACGTGATTCATCAGACCAAGCCGCCTTCTTCCATTGCTCCGTAATCCAGTTCTGATGCTCACGTGCCCACTGTTAGTGCTTTCGGTGGTGGACAGGGCTCATCATGGGCACCCTGACTGGTCTGCGGCTATGGAGCCCCATATGCAACAAACTGCGATGCACTGTGTATTCTGACACCTTTCTATCAGAATCAGCATTAACTTCTTGAGCAATTTGAGCTACAGTAGCTCATCTGTTGAATCGAACCACACGGGCCAGCCTTCGCTCCCCACATGCATCAATGAGCCTTGGCCGCCCATGACCCTGTCGCCGGTTCACCACTGTTCCTTCCTTGGACCACTTTTGATAGATACTGACCACTGCAGACCGGGAACACCCCATACGAGCTGCAGTTTTGGAGATGCTCTGACCCAGTCGTCTAGCCATCACAATTTGGCCCTTGTCAAACTCGCTCAAATCCTTACGCTTGCCCATTTTTCCTGTTTCTAACACATCAAGTTTGAGGACAAAATGTTCACTTGCTGCCTAATATATCCCACCCACTAACAGGTGCCGTGATGAACAGATAATCAGTGTTATTCACTTCACCTGTCAGTGGTCATAATGTTATGCCTGATCAGTGTATGCATGTATGTGTGTGTTTTTGTGTGGTATTTTTTTTTTTTTTTGATTCTCCATGTTTTTGTAATTCTTTTTTGTAATTTGAAGTATAGATTTCTTTAAGCATAAATTAAAAGCAGTAATGAGAATAAAATATGTGTGTGTGTGTGTGTGTCTATATAATGAAAATCTCACAATGTAAAAATAAATAAATAAAAACTTTGAGAAATATAATTCATGTAATTTCATGACTTCCACACTTAGTGTTTAACTTTATTTAGAATAGGAGCCTAACACTTAATCCTTAGTATTATTTACTTTATTTATGAACTACTTTTTTCCTTTGAGGAAATTCCCAAAAGGTTTTTCAGATTTGGTTCCCATCTGAGGGAAACTTGTCCCTCACATATATATATTATGATGCCATATAGTCAACCCGATCTCTTCTAAATCATGCTGTACATACACTCTACATAATATTCTAACAGAGGGAGGGCAGCAGAGTTGAAAGAGTGCTCTAATCCTCTGGCTGATTCCTTGCATGCACATCATTTCTTTCTGCCATCGGGCTGACTGGGCAGAAATACATAGACAAACTTTCACACTTACAGTGTTGGATTTCTGCAAATAAAGTGTCATGTGAGGGCACAACCTACAGCTCTATTCTGGGCTCAAGACTTTCAGCTTTCAGTCATTTAACAAGTACACTTGCTTCAATTGTTTAATACATCTATATTAAATTTATTGAAGTTCAAAATAACCACATATTTGAGGGAACATTTATTGCTTTCTGGGGAGAACTGGAGCCATTGTATAAGTCAGCGTTTATTTTCCTAGCCAGTGGTTTGATGTATGGACTAGATGTTTGATGTATTTGCAAGGTGGACATGTTCCTCATTAATTCTGATGGTATCAAAACACAGAACGTTACTGAAGTATGATGAAAATCACCATACCCCCTTCCTGCCTGCGTGCAGATCCTAAAGCCGTCCAGTCTGGAGGTGGAATGCAACTTTTGGCAGCAGTAACAGTGGCTGCCTTTGACAAAACACACCCTGTGAACTGCTGCATCTCGCACAGTTGCGTTCCTCTCTGAAATATTTCCAGTTCCAGTCAGTTGCCGTTGTCAAACATGATTATTGATACGCAGCTTTTATTTTCATTTCGTCGCTCTCTATAACTCCCTTTTCCCCGCAGACGTATGTTATCCATAAGGCAGCGTCAGTGCTCAAGCGGGGAGGTTGCTCATTCAGCAAGGGTCCACACGAGTAATGATGCCTTTTATGTTTTACTTGGGCACAGACTTTAAACAAAAATACACAGCTTTCTGCCCACCTCACACATGCAAGGGAAGGAGCACACCCACCTCCTCTCACTTTAGCACATGCACACTTCTCAGCATGCTACCAGTTTCATCTACCCCACGCTCATGGGTTTAATGCTAAGCAAGGCATACGTTTATATCTGGTTCTTTTCCTGTGACCGGTCGTAAAATAATCTGTGACTTAAAAGCCCTCTGCTTTCTTCATTTCAACCTTTCAAATTGGTCTTGTTTCACAAAATGACTTGGTAGTAAAAGGAGACATCAACAAACATGGTAGCAACTGAGCCCAGGAGAAATTTTTATTCTTCAGATGTTGCACTTTAAGAGAATTAATGAATTACTCAGTTAAGTAATAACCTTGTCTCAGATGTTTCTCCTTAAAGGGTTATTTCACCCAAAAATGAAATTTCTGTCATTAATTACTCACCGTCATGTCGTTCCAAACCGTAAGACCTTCATTCATCTTAGGAACACAAATTAAGATATTTTTGATGAAATCCGAGAGGTTTCTGATCTCCCTATACACAGCAATGTCATTCTAAATTTCAATGCCCAGAAAGGTATTAAAGACATTGTTAAATGTTATGAAGCGACGAGAATACTTTTTGTGTGCAAAAACAAAACAAAAATAACGACTTTATTCAACAATTCCTTCTCTTCCCTGTCACTCTCATACGCTGTTGACATAGTAAACACAGTGCAGCGCTTCCGGGTTCTACTTCAGAATGCCGGCTCAGTATTGGCCGACGCTGTACACGTGAGCAGCACGACGCATGCGTGTGATGCTGACGCAGGAGCCGGCATTCTGACATAGAACCCGGAAGCGCTGCACTGTGTTTACTACGTCAACAGCATAGGAGACTGACAAGGAAGAGAAGAAATTGTTGAATAAAGTCTAGGGCTGCCCTCGACTAAAGAGTTTTCTGGCCGACTAGTAGTCGTTCATTTTAAGCAATTAGTTGACTAATCACACGTTTATAAATAAACCATATACAGTCAAACCAACATTTATTCAGACACCTTGAACATTTCATTCATTATTACACTCTATTCACTATAGTTTAAAAAAATGGTAATAAAATATGACAAGATCTCAGTTAAACTGTGTCAGAAAAAATTAATCTTAATTATGTCAGATAACACTTAAGCAAAACATGGTCAGGTCAAAGTGTCTGAATTTTTGGTTCCAAATTTTTATCAATTTTACTGGTAGTCCACTGTATGAAGAATTTTTGGGTATAATGTCACAGTTTACTTTATTTTGCTATCCTCACTTACATAAATGAACTATAGTGTCCTGCACCCACTAGTAAAAATATATCAAAAATATCAGTTCAGTTCTTTTTTTTTTTTTTTTTTTTTCTTTTTTTTTTGGGTGCGCTGAAGTTCACAAAGAGAGACGACAGAAAGCACACCCTGTTTGCTTTCATTATTTTACAAAAGCACAACATTTTGATGTTATTGTAAGTACACACAATAAAATTAGACTCTTCACGGATTCAAAAGATGTATTACTCTTATCTGTATAACCAAATACGATGGAGAATTTTAAGTGCAAGTTATCGCACCGGCACCTCCATGTTAGCTGTCATGATAGACAAGCGTTTGGATGTCCTGTCCACTGTACTGTAATTACCACATAGACCAGCTGTTAACGATCTGCCCGTCACAGACTGCGTGACTTCGTCACCTCCTGTGGATTTTTTTTTTTTCTGCGACTAAGTGACTAATACAATTTTGGTCTTTTCTTGTCGATTAATGGTTAGTCGACTATTAGGGGGCGGCCCTAATAAAGTCGTTTTTTTTGCTCGTCTTGCGCACAAAAAGTATTCTCATCGCTTCATAACATTTAAGGTTGAACCGCTGTATTCACATGGACTGTTTTAACAATGCCTTGAAATTTGGATTGACAATGCAGGAGAAATATAATGGATACAAATTAAACCATATTGAGCTATACAATGAATGTAGAAAGGACAGCTTGGATAATTTTCCATTGCAAATTCAAGAAATATTTGAGTTTATATTGTAGGCTATTCGTAACCCTTGATTTCAGATGACATATATTTGTTGGCAATTCTGAACTTTAGTTTGAAATGTTGTTGGGATTAGTTCGAAAGCTCTAGTGGGGAGTTTATTGGGAAGCAAACGTCTCCATTTGTTCTACATTTAATTTCATTTCTGTTGGGACAGGGACTTTTTGATGCCAAGGACTCCCAGAAATTGCAAGGGCTCCAATTCCTAAAATATACAGGCAGCTGTATGTTTTCATGAATAAAGGTCTATTTATACAGTGTGTGAAAATATTAAGAGTGATATTTTAATGACATTTTAAAGTATTGTATGACATTCATATTGTTACTGTACTGAAGCCAATACACATTATTATTATTATTATTATTATTATTATTATTATTATTATTATTATTATTATCTAGACAATATTTATTTTGTATGTTGACAGTGTGTTTTTTCCAGCCCCAGTTAAAGTGATATAAGAAATATAAACATAAAAAAAGTCTGATGTTTGACTGTTTAGAAACTAGTGTGGTCAGTAGAATAAAATAAGTTTGTGATTTATCACATTATTTCTGACTAATTGTGAAAAGCAGAATTAATCAGTAATACCAAATTCTGTAAAATGAGCTAAAACGTTAGAATTGAACATAACATATTACATTTTATAAAATAAATTTTTTATATTATTTAGATATTATTAATATTTTTTATTTTTATAGAAATATTTATTTTTTTCTCAAATTATCTTCTGACCCCTTTGCAGGCCCCCAATTTGACTCCTGGACATCTAGTTTCTCTTCCTTATGAGAGGATTTGCAAAGAGAAAAATAAGTAACCACATGCTTTTGTTGTGCATCACACTTCCTGTTTGAGGATGTGTGTGTGTGTGTGCACGCACGCGCATCTGAGTAATTCACATATAGATCTGACCTTTACACAAATTTTAAGTCATTGGCTCCCCTGCGAGGCCACAAATATCAGTAGGTGTTGGGTAGATTTAAAAAGACTGGTACAATCTTGTTTTGTGCTTGCTTACTAGCCTTTCACTATATACTTCTGTCTTTAGACACTCTTTTTCCATCCTTTCCCATGACCCCTCTCTATTCTCTGACCGAAAGCACCTGTGTGGCTTGACGCACCTGTGTGTGCGCTCTGTGTTTGGTAGGTTGTTGTCATGGTGACTGGTGAGATATCTCACAGTGGAGGGCCGCTTGATAGGATCGTCCAAAGTGGACCACCCTCAGGGCAGCTTGTGAAAGACCTCATTGTGCCAGGAACCACAACCAAATCTATTTCGCCCTGTGTGGCGGCCCAGCTCAAAGCTGTGACTAAGCGTTCTGTACCTATTTTCTCTCTCTGTTCGCGTATGCTTGTCTGAGGTGTATGGACTGAGCAGGTGCTTTTTTGTATCACCTGACTTCCTGTTCTTAGCGTTGACTTTAATACAGTGCCTTTTTAAAGAAGACTCTCAGGACCTAAAGTGCCCTCAAACTTCCTGCCTCTCGCATACACTTTGGTCAGAAACATACTTTTTGCAATGACTGATGTGCAGATGTGAATGCTTGGCCAATGGTGAATCTAAAAGTGCTGTAAATTTGATTTCATGACAGTCAAGTCAAGTTCAAGCAGTTATTAACTCCTGATTACCATTTTATAATGTGGCTGAAATATGAAATGTACTAACCCAGAAATCACGTTTATTTATTTATTTATTTACAGTTCTGTAGATTAACAGAAACAAAGCGTGGGGATTTTGAATAATTTGAATGCCTTCCCTAAAAAGTATTGTTCAGATTTGTGAGACAAGTGAGTGGCTTTTTACGTGTTATGAATGAGTCACTGAATTATTCACTCAACCAAACACTGAGAAAACCAAACACAGAAACAAGTCTTCTCATTCTTTATTAAAATTTGTGTGTGTACAAATATACTAAGAGACTCTAGAAAGTGTGTTTAAGCATCATTAGCATTTCCCCACAAATGATAACACAGCAGATATGTCTTTTTCTTCTCAATTTTCTCAGTTGCTGGAACATGCCGAACTGAATGAACATCATGCTGCCTCTCATTGTATTTAATCCATAAATTCAGTTAGAATATGACACTGCAGTGCTCTTGCCAATCACCAGTATCAACAAAAGCCACTTTTTCACTGTAGAGGTGTCACAGAAGCTGCATATGAAGTGGCATTTAGATGCATTTATATTGACTGTTTAATGCAGCTCAGAGGTGGTATGAATGTATTCACGCTGCAATTACAAATACATAAAAATGGTGTTTTAAAAACAAAATGTATGCTCTCACAGCTGACTTTCCCCCTTTTTTGTGTGTGTGTTACTAACATTTAGAAAAGCAATGTTTAAAATTTGTGAATTGTTTTGAAGATAGAATCACACTCGAATGCTATCTGCTCATGCTATAGTCAGTCTTTGAAGGCAGGAAATCAAAACTGAGAGGCTTCAGTGGAAAAAAAGAGTCGAGTGAATGAGAATGGTTCGTTCATAAACAAAAAGCTACTAGATGAAATGCTGTCAGTGTGAAAGAACAACTGCAGTCACGCTGTTGCTTCGCTTAGTGCTTGTACGTGTGGTGTAAAACAGGCCTTTGACTGTCCCCACACACTTACACACACATGCTTTCATTTATTATCATTATTTTCTTTCCCTCTCTGTTTCTTTGTCTTTCTCCCACCATCTCTGTCTTTCTCTCTCCCCCCACCCCCCTCCAGGGTGTTAAATGAAGAACTTTTGATGTGTGTTTAACTCAAAGATGGCAGGCAGCTGGCAAGAGCTTCAAATCATGTGGCTTTTTTAGCCCTTTGCAGCTGCTTGCAGGATTACTGCAACTTAAAGCAATGGATACACAGCAGTTGTACAGTTAGCAGTGATGGACAGATTGTTTAGATGGAAAGTACATTAGAAAAATATTGTTGGCACACAAACTGCAGACAATACATTGTAAAAAAATAGCTTGGCACCCATATGCTAATTCCTACGTAAATTGTGTCTCTTAGCATTTGCGTTGTTACCAAGTTACATTATAAATCTGACTGAATCAGGTGTTGCCTTTTTAATCACAATGTGCCTTTGCTAGATGCTTGCTTTAATAATTAGCTTGATTATGAGGTCAAGTGCTCTCTTTATGCTCTCACAGGCTGTGAAGGAACTTTGAGAATGTGTTTCAATCGACCTCCTCTGACTGTGGTAGCACGATCTATGAAGAGAAACCTCAGTGCTAAGTGCTGAGAATCCAGTGTCAGTCGTTTTAAAGGGCCGCTTTACTGCTGAAGGCTGGGAATGCATAATCAGGCTCTTTAAAGAAGTGTTTGGCTGTTGCGCTGGGGGAATGTGGGCTGTCACAGATCTGCTTTGGTGCCCAGCTCTGCCTCAGCTGTTGACCACTGCCAGCTTGGCCCAACTCAGGCAGGCAGCACAGCTGTGAACTCAGAGAACTGCCATATTTTGATCAATCTCAGCATATGTGCGCTAGAGATACTGTCAGTCCTTGCTTCTCTTTACCTTGGACTACCCTGCTGGAAAAACAAGGTCATAACATCTTAAGGTGGTCAAGCTGGTCAGTGGTTTTTGCTTGACATTCCTTTAAAACAAGCGTAGTCTTAGTCCTAGCTCCTTCCTTAACTCTTTTGGATTTACTGCACAACACTGGGCCCAATTGTAGTCCAATTCACATTTACTGACCGTTGCTCAGTGAAATTTAGTAGGCAAAATCCAGTTATTTCAATGGAAATCTGTGTGATGAGGAATTAAACCTGATGGACTTCTGGTGGCTTTAAATTCGACCAACAGTGAAGTCCTGTTTTCTTTCGCCTGCGAAATTTCATTGAGCGATGGTAAATGTGACTGCACCTTTTAGTCTAGCTTTGTAAAAAGTTAGTGTTTTTCGTGACATTTTAAACATTGTCAACAGCATGATCTCATGAGAAATTTTGTATGAATTTTGTACAATGTAATTTGTATGGAAACATTTGATTTTTAGAAAAAAAGTAAGCATAAAGGTCCACCCCTGTGTGGTGTAAACAGATTGTACGAAAATGTATGAGTGAGATCATACGCATCCATATAAATTAGTCAACAAATCGCCAAAACAGTAATGCTTACAATTTCCCATAAGAGTGTGTTGGACTGTCGCCGGTCAAGCTAGCTTTTGAAACGATGCAACTGTTGCTGATGCAACACTGCAGAAATTCTAGGTCCAAGATGAATTATCTTCTGGATTAGGTGGTTGACTGTTTAGCCATACACTAAACTAGCCAAAAGTATTTGCTGGTTTTAGATGGATAAAGCTGGTCTCCCAGACTTACCAAGCTGGTGTTCAGCTGATTGGCCATATGGTCTCCTAGCCTGAACAGAATAGAGGTTTACCAGCCCTAACCAGCTTGACCAAGGTGGTCTAACAGTTCAGCCAGGTTACTACCAGCTGGTAATCTGGTAAACTTCCTAATCCAGTTTTGGATCCATGTAATGTGGTAAGTTTGTACCACATCCAGAAACACATGTATTTAACATACTGCCTTGAGATAGAATCTTCTGTGTATTTTATGTCCAATTTTATGTTTTTTGTTTTCAGGGTCTGTGTTTGGAATGAATCAATTGGATGTTAGATTCCTCTGTAAAGGTGTGTAACTCTATATGCTATGGATAAGCAAAGTACGGCACAAGGCTCCATTCATAGCCTCAGTTATTAAGCACTGAAAGATATTTTGATAAGTGTAAATGTGGGGTATATTCATAAATAATCACCAGAGGGGCTTTTTCACACTTCCTTTCCTGCTATTGAGTCCTCAGAGAGCACTTGTCAGTGACTTGTGGGTAAACTTAGCTATTGCTGATAGGGAAGAGGTGGGAAAATTTTCAGTAGGCAAGTGGCCATGTCTCTCTCTCTCTCTCTCTCTCTCTCTCTCTCTCTCTCTCTCTCTCTCTCTCTCTCTCTCTCTCTCTCTCTCTCTCTCTCTCTCTCTCTCTCTCTCTCTCTCTCTCTCTCTCTCTCTCTCTCTCTCTCTCTCTCTCTCTCTCTCTCTTATTCTCATTCTATCTCCCTCCATGTTGAGTCATGAGCTCTGCTACAGGGATCAGAAGGGCTGAGGGGGAAAGTCCCGAGTCTTTTCTGTCTGCACCTGGACATGCTCACATTCCACAGCCCACAGGCCTGAATGAAGGACCTGTATGAGTGTGTGGGTGGGTGTGCGCTGCAGTTTGTGCCTTGAAATGTAAAGTATGCTAATGCTGTATGAATCCTGTATTTCCGAACCACATGAAACCACCTTTGGAATGACATAAATTTAACAGTTCTGTTGATTTTATTTTATTTTATTTTATTTTATTTTTTTAAAAGGCACGGTCCACCTTTAATGTGTGTCTCACTCAAAATGGTCTATTTATACAACCTCTCACCTGTTTTAGCACACAAACACTCGTCACACAATCATACACACGTTTACATAGCTATCTTGCTGGCGACTTTTCATTTACTATTTATAGTTATAGTAACCGTAATTGGAAATTTCTTCTAAAATGTCAGGTAATTTGTTCTTTTTATGACAAGGCAAGGTTGTAAAATCCATCCATCCAAAGACAGAAGACTAAAGAAAACTTAAATGAGACTAAAGAAAACATTATAAAATATATCTTAAAAGTAGTTCATGTGACTTGTGACCTAGGATATTTCAAGTCTTTTGATTGCTTTGAAGTCTTTTGATTGATTTTATGTGAGTAACAGACTGACATTTAAGTTGTTAATCACTAAAAATGTTGACATACACCCTCTGGTGGGGAAGATTATCAGTAAATAACATAAATTTTGCCTAACAAAGTTATTATGTGGCATCAGAAAAGTTGTATAGATACTTTTATGGTGCTTTTTAAAGCTTAAAAGCTCCAGTCCCCATTAATTGTAACTGCATGGGGAAAAAAAGCTACCAGTATATTCTTCAAAATTTCTCCTTATGTGTTTTGTGGAAGAAACAAACTCATACAGGTTTGGGATGGCATGAGGGTGAGTAAATGATGACAGAATTCTCATTTTTGGTTCAGCTAATCCTTTGGAAAATGAAAAAAGAAAACCCTAAGACTCCTAAAGTTCAGTCTCTAAAAGTATAGCTTGATCAGAAACACACAGGTCTTTCTCCCTGCCTAGACTTCTGACTGATTGTCTAAGTGTTTGAAAGCCCAGAGCTCGGAAGGAATGCGGTCCTGATATCTTAAAATAACAGTAGGACGGGGTTTTACACACGCTGTGGGCCAGAACCTTGTTGTTTCCGGAATCATCTTTGACCTTCTCTCTTTTGTCCATGCCACAGATTCTTGTGTGAGAGCTAAGGCCTTTCCCAGACACAACAGAAACCAGAGGCTGTGGTTCATTTCATGACTTCCTCCTCATTGTTTGCCTGTCTGTGTGACTGGAAACCGGCAGTGACAGACAGATGACTTTGGTCGCTCTTAAACCAAGCCTGTGGAGAAACTGGACCTGGTTCCCCTTAGAAGTAGTGAGTAATCAAGGCCGATGGCCGAGCACCATGCTTTTCCCACACTTCTGAGGCAGCATAACCTGTCATGCTGACCTTGTTGCTCAACTATGCTTTCTGCTTGATGTCCAAATTATCCCAGCACACTGCTGCCAAGTTGCTTCAGTGGTTTACACACAATCCTGTGCCCAGTGGTCACTCAGTATTTTGCTCTCCCCTCTATTTCCTTTTTCGTTCAGTTGTGCGTGTTGTGATAAGAGTGAGGCTGAATAGCAGGGATCCGCTGCCGTATTGAGGTCAGAGATGAGGATCTGGCCTCTTCAGCTGCATATTTAAAGCACTGCAGTGAGCACTAACTTTGAAAAACAAGACTCGTAAATTGACAAGAGACGTTACAAGAGCGTTGATGGCTTAGCCAGATGCTAGGCTAGGCCCCCTCTGTGGGTGTTTGCATGGATGTCTATTTCTTATGCTGTTTGTGTGTGTTTGTAGGGTTGACAGTAAGGTCCGATGTCATTCATTGCATTAACCCTTTTGGCTATGCCCTTTCAATTCAAATGTAAACACGCATAATGCACACTGAAGTGCATGTATGTAACCAGAGGCGATAGAGATAAACACATTTTCCTGTCAGTCATACTTGTTTTATCTTATGGTTTTCAGGCTGTGTCATTACTATTGATTATTGCATACAGACAGAAATCTTAGTTTTGAATTGGTGTGCAAGGATAATTGTAACCACATATTTGAGGACTGAAATTTAAGAATCAACCATTAAAAAACATATCATTAACTGTGAACCACTAATCTGAATTTTGCGAGTGAGTGAGTTCATTTCAATGTCTATTGTGATTACAGCCCTAATTTCATGCGAGTCAGTGATGATTAAGAGTGTCTGAGATAAAGACAATATAGTTAAAACAAGATCTTATAAATGTACTATTTGTATTCATTTTTTATTGCCTTTTCAAGAAGTTTCAATTTAATAACTCTAAGGCCTGGTTTCACAGACAGCTTAGATTAAGCCAGGATTAGGCCTTAGTTCAATTAAGAGTAAGGCATTTAAGTAGCTTTTATAAATGTGCCTTAGGAAAAAAAAAACATTGCTGGTGTGCATCTTGAGACAAAACAATGGCACTGACATTTTAAGATATATCAGTGCAAGTTGCTTTCAGTTAAAACGGCTCAAACGTGCATTTTAGTGTGGGATTAGGCTTAAGTCTGGAAACCAAGGGTAAGAATGTCATGTGTTGTAACCAAGTAAAAAGTAACAGCATATTTTCTTTATACTTTGAATGTGTGTTAACACTTTAATCGTTATTTTCCAGAAGTTTTTAAACACATTTTTCAAGGTAAAAAATATATTTTACAAATATCATGAAGTATTAATTGATTGTTCTCATTGTTTTTGCAGAGTCGCACCACATGACAATGTACAATCTAACCTTGTCTTGTCATAAAAAAATACAAATAATCTGATATTTGGGACTTTGGGGTGGTACTCTGTGTGTTTTTCGACTGCAGGAACCAGGGTCTAAATGAAGTTCCGGGTAAAAATTTCCCCCTCAGAAAGTCCCTGCTCACGAAGTGACTTTTTCAAAGTTCAGGAACTTTCGGGGGTGGTACTTGGGTGCTGAACATGCTGATTGGTTGAGTACACGGAGCATTTTGATTGGTTGACTCCACGCAGCATTTTATTTCAACCACCATTTTTTAAAAGTCTGTTGCGGTGCGTGCAGTAAGAGTTGTTTGCTATTCAAATTAACAATGGAGTTTAAAAAATATGACCGATGGACTGACGATGAGGTTCAAGCTTTATTAAGCTTATATGCAGAGGGAACTGGAAAGATCCCGTGCAGTCCTACATCACCGGACTTAATCTTAACGGTACTTTAGACCGCGATGGAAATGCAGACAGCAACAGGTCTGGGGGGAAAAAAAAAAAAGTTTCTGGGACAAATTGTTCCAGGTAATTTCATCGGAAAAGCGGCTTTATTGACCTTAATCCCTTAAGCCCGAAGTGTCCTGCCGGCGGGACACCACCCCCCTGCGAAAAAATTCATAATCAAATTACTAAGGAACCACTGACAGGAATAACACAAAATAGGTATCATTTTAAAACTCAGCTTTTTAATGCATTCAAACATTTTGTTCAACTCTTAACAAGTGGTGAGTCATCACTCTAAAACCGAGTGTACTGCCCGCGTGCGCCACCTAGCTATAAAAAAATTAATAATCATATTTTTCAAAACTCCTGCCTAGATCATCACAAAATAGGTGTCATTTGAAAGCTTAGAGTCTGGACTTTACAATGAATGTAGCCAATTTGTTTGTCTCCTAAGTACTGCTGAGTTATTTCATAAATCATAATTTATGAAAAAAAAAAAAAAATTGTACTATGTACTCCAATGTGTCAAAAGCGTCATACAGCTCAGATAATCATGTGTTATATGTCATTTGAAAGGTCTCATGGAGTAGAATACGAGTATAATTGTTTTGGGCTTTGACTAAACTTGAATGCGTTTTTGTACATGAAGCCCCGCAAGACCCATATGTAAATAAAAAAAAAAAAACAATGCATCATTTATGTCACGGTTTGGCTTGTAACTTCAAGAAACATGCTCAGATTGTGGAATTGGACATCATTATTTACAGCAGATTCTCACGATTAAAATGAATCCAACATCAGCATATTCCAATTGTCCTCCTCCCTTATTTCCTCTCTGAGTTATTGCTTGTCAAATATGAAATATGTAAAATTTCCCTTGAGCAAACTTTTATTTTTTTTGTCTTTATCAGCAGTTTCTCAGCATGAGAATGTCCAAATTTATTTATTTATTTTTTTAATTTAAAAATGTAAAAAGTTTTCTTTCAAACGATACCAACCTTTTGACTCTCCTTGCTAGAGATTTGAAGTTATGAGTCATTATTTTTGTGCATGTCACTCAGAAAACAAAACAATAAAAAAATTTAAAAATGCCTATCTTTGTTCCAAATGCTGTAACTTTTGATTTCAAGCAATCATTTTATCCAGATACAGCTCACATATAGAGGAACATCACCAAAAAAGAATGAACCCGCTACCTTATTTCCTTCATGAGATATTCCATTTTAAATTAGAAATAGCTTTTTTTTTGTCACTCAGGAAAAAAACAACAACTCATGGCTCAAAAACCCTCAGGGCTTAAGGGGTTAACATACAGTAATGAAGGATCTTCATTAACTTTTAAGTTATTATATATATATATTTTTTTTCCTTCTGAGAAATAACATTACAAGATTATGCCAAACTACTTTAAAGTTTTATGCAGTCAAACAAAAATATTTGTTCAAAACTAATGTTTTCATTGTTCTCCATGCTCTTCTCGGCTGTATATTTGACTGATTTGTGTTCTCTTAGCTGCTTGGGGTCCACTGACCTACTTGCTCACAATGACAGGGCTGTTTCTTCCTGGCGGTAACAAATCGTGAACGGGGGGCATCCTGCAGGCTTGGAGAAAGGGTGATGTATGGGACTCCCACCATTTCTCTCACGTCTCTCTCTCCTGCCATCTATTCTTTTGTTCAGGGGCCGCTCAGTTACCCTGTGTTAGCTCTTTCCCCTTTGACCTCCCCCACAGGAAGAACCAGTGACAGAGTCTGAAATTCAACCGCTCTCCAGAGACACGTGTGTGTTACAGCTCCATCCAGGCAACGTTGGGCCGTAGCATTGCTACGGATACTGAAGCTATTAGTTTAACTACATTTCTCAGTAGTGAGGTAGTAGTGTGGCTATTTTTCAGTACAGTAGCAAAGCTGTCTTAGCCATATAAAGCCTACTGTATCATATTTATTTTATACAAATTTCCAAGGCCTTAAAAAAATCTTTAATCATTTTAATAAAGTAAACATAATAACTTTTATATTGTAAGTAATGTTTTAAGATGAACACTTACTGGACTGAAGCAACTTTGGTTTACATAATCTTTTAGAAAAAATATGGTAAAAATGTGAGTATCAACAGGCTTTTGAGGGATGTTTATAAATTTTAGAAGTTTATAAGGCTTTATAGGGTTAATGATTTAGTAGAGTATGTTACATTTTCCCTAACAATAATTTGGCTGTCAAAGTGTTCTGTATTCTCTGTTGGCTGTTTAGAATGAAACCTAGTGATAGTGATTCATGTGTGAATCAGATGAGTCGATTGTTTACAATGAATTAGTCAATCATTTTTAGCAAAATAGTATGAATCAGTTTACGATTCGGTCTGAATCATTCTGACAGCTCAATCAGGAAATTAATCTTTTAGAACAGTTTTCAGTAAAACACTTAGTAAAACAATAACAGGATTTATATAACTGAGAACAAAGAGATTTTTTTAAGTGGTAGTAATTTATTTGTAGTATGTTTTGTTACACCATTTAGGTGAACAGTGAAGGAGTTTTTAATAGTGTTTTAAAAAGACAAACTGAATTGAGCACTCATTGTTCTCTCATGTCTAAAAGATTTTCTTAAAGACAGCATTTATAATGCCGTACTCTGAAGATCTCCATGCACAGCAGAAATTGTCAGCTTTCATGTCTAGCTCTTCCTCAAGCTCGTATTGTGAATTAATAACATAAGTACGATCAATAATAGATGCCACTATGACTTTTGCCCCCAGACTAGACAGAAGACTATGAATTATGGATTGTTTTTTTCATGGCTAGGGAGGTTTTTATTTTCTTGTTTTGTTCATGAGATTTATCTCATAGAATGGCTTTTAATTAAAAATGCTTTAAGAGCTTTAAGAGCACTTATTTCTGAAATGAGAATTTCATTGATTAATCTTACAAAAAGAAAATTGTGCAATAGTCTAAAACATATGAGATCTACTGGAAAGTTGTAGAACAACTTTGTCAAGAAGTACTTGTGACTTTGACTCTGTACTTCTTAAAGGGATAGTTCACCCAAATATGAAACTTGTCATCATGTCATTCCAAACCTGTAATTTTATTTCCATTCAATTCAGTGTCAGTGGTCAATGCTAACCAAATCTGTTGTTGAAAATATGTTTTTTACAGAAGAAAGTCATATATTGTAGGTTTGGATCGACATGAGAATGACTAAATAAAAATTTTCATTTTAGGGTGAATTGTTCTTTTAACAACTAGAGGCATCTGTTAGTGGATGGATTTATGGTTTGCATGTCCTTATAGGAATTGTTTACTAATAAATGAACATGTCTTCATTTACTCACAGTAATCTGTATGATTTACTTTCTTCTGTTAAACTCTAAACACCAATTTTTGGTAATTTAATTGTCCACACTTTTTGCCATGGAATAACAATGAACGTGGACTGAAGCTTTAAAGCTTCAAAAAGGATGCAAAGTCACCATTAAAGAATCATAAAAAGTTCATATGACACAAAAGTAAGCCGTATGCAATTTAAGTAATACAATAGTTTGTGTGAGAAACACACTGAAATTGAAGTCATTATTTACTGAAATTCACATTCATGTAGAAGTTCCAATGTCCCTTTTGTGAGAAATTTATTCTGAGTTGGTACTAGTCAGTGATTTGGTTTATCTGGTTGACAAAACCTGAATGATTTGCTCACAAAACATACTGAGCTGGCCCTTGGATTCAAATCACTCAAGAGACTCAATGAATGGGGGAAAGATCGTCAGAGAATAATGATCAATCCACTTTCTGAATTTCTGTTCTTTCCCAAGTTCACCTGATAGATTTTTTGGTTCCTTGACTTGCCTTTGGCTTGCTTAGTTAGGGATAGGGATGGGCGATATGGCCTAAAAAATTAATCACGATAATTTCAGGTATTTATTGCGATAACGATACCAATGACGATAAAATATATATATTCATTGTGAAACAGTCAATAACACACTTTTAGAACGTAAATATAATACGTATGTAGAACATGCTACCACCAATTAGGTAGTTAAATTTTCAACACTCTTGTCCCATGGAACAAATTTTAAAAATGGTGCAAACACTGTATCAAAAAGTAACGATCCCAACTATGTCTTCAGATAGTTTACAAAATACAGCTGTGACGCAGCTCTCCGTGTACGCGCTTCGGATGAGTACACACAAATCTCCTCAAAGCGCGCGCGAGTTCTCTTTTGGGTCTTATGGTTGAATGTTTAAATTGGCAAAGTTTAAATGAGTTTAGTTTAAACACAGATAGCAACGTGAAATGTTCAGGTCTCACCTGATCTCACCTGATCGCCGTCAACACCCGGGTGATGACGGCGTAAATGACTGCTCATAGAGCATACGGCTCTTGCATTGAACATTTGTTTATTGTGATTACGGTAGTTTGCTCCGCATCTGATTTTCTATAACCAAACCAGTTCCAAATTGTGGAGGTAGCTCCTCGCTTAACAACAAGCTCCTCCTCAGCCTCACGTCCGCCTTCCGCCATGCTTGTTTTCACTCCGCACGTGAACAGTGAATCGGTCGCGCACGAAACTACGTCATCAACTAGACTTATCGTTATTATCGCGAGGAGACACATTTTTATCGTGAGAATTTTCAACGGTATGTCGCAAATAAGATATCGCCCATCCCTAGTTAGGGACTTTTAATATTCAGCAGTATTATTGATTTGACTGCCACGGCACACGAGAACTGAACTGAGCTTGATAATGACATCACTCTTTTCTGCAGAGCTGCTTTATAGCTGAATTGAACTCATTTCAAAATTGAACTTAATCAGAGGTACAAATAAAGGTGACTTTTATACAAAATTATCGTACAAAACATTGTATGGCTTCAGAACACTTGAAATGTAGTGTGTGAGTCATATAGGCAGTTTTTATGATATTTCTATTAAGATTTTACATCATTTTCCTTGTAATCTTCAGTCCCCAATCATTGTATTTGGATAGACTGAAGAGCTCAACTTGAGAGAAAGTCATACAGGTTTGGAACAACATCAGGGTAAGTGATAGTTTACATGTTTTTGGTGAACTATCGCTTTAAGCTAGCATGTTTAGCTTTCATCAGTCTGCACTTAAGTTTGGGTTTCCATCTGCTCATCAGAATGTTAAACATCAAAGGCAGGCATGTTTTAAAGACTGTTTAGGAGAATTTGGAAGCCCTACAAACAATAATGATCAAAGTTTAGTGTGTATTTCTTGGTTGTCCGGCATGTTTAGTCAGAGTGCCATTCCTTCAGTTAAAAAGCTAAAGATTAAAAATGTGCTTGTTAGCGACTGTGCTATTCATTGACACACCAGTCACCCACATGTTCATAGCAACCCAACCACTTTGATTGAGGAACTTGAGGCATTTTCTTTTATGTTTTGCAGTGTGTGTGTGTATTCAGCCACCCTGGATTCCTTAAGATTTTTCTTCCCACTTAAGTATTTTCCTCTGCAGCATTTCGCCTGCCATGATGTGACTGACACAATACCTCCATCCCGTTCCCCGGCCGCCCCACTCCATCACTCTCTTCATGCTGATTTACAGCGTAAGATTTTTCGCTGAGTAAATTCTGTGCCATATCCAAATCCCCCTCGTCCCGTCCTCCCGACACTCCCTCCCTCAGATGGATTTATACCGATTTTAAGACTTATCTTCTCTGGGTTTGTAATTTCTGTAAGCAGACACTTAACCAATGCAAAGCTTTGCTGACTAAGATGGTTGGGAGTTAACGGGAGTGATCACAACCGCTCAGAAGCATCAGCAGTCACACACACACACACACACACACACACACACACACACACACACACACACACACACACACACACACACACACACACACACACACACCAGTAGATGCATACCTATTGCATATCCATACAAACACATACATTTAAGGACATACACTCACGCGATATCTGCATGAAAACCTCATGTTTAGTCTTAATGTTTCCTTCCTCCTTTTATATGTCCATACTGTTCACATATGGTCTCATTTATAGTGCCTATAAACATGAATTTTCCCTCATCATGGGATTTAAACACAGATATGGGCATATGTATGCAGATTTATTTTAGATAACGTGTACATGAGTAAATTGGCTTATAATAAATACAGTGACATGCTTTTTTTTGACTTGATCTGTTTAAAAAAATAAATAAATAAATGCAGTTCATATATAAAATGACATGAGTGCACACTTCTATAATGAGCATGTTTCTTTTCTGAGTTTAGGAGCATGAAGTAAATAGTTTATTATTAAAAAAAGTAGTCCTCAAATTAATGTCAAGTGATGCAACCAGCATGCAGTGGTTAAAAAAAAAATAATAATAAAAAATAATAATAATAATAATGAAGCAGAATATATGATATGATGTGATTACCATCATGAATGTGCGTCAAGGTCAGTGAGCCAATAAATATTGAATAATTCAATATTTTTATGATAAGGTAATGTTCAAAGTAATAAAAAAATCATAAAAAATGTTGACTTCCAAAAAAAAAAAATTATAAAATGACATTTCTAAATTAAATAGTAATATGGTATTTATTTATTTATTTATATTTGCAAATAAATCAAATATTTAAAAATATTTATTAAATAAGTTAAATCAAAACATTATATATATGTGTGTGTGTGTGTGTGTGTGTGTGTGTGTGTGTGTGTGTTTTGATTGAAAAATATGATAAACTTTAATATATATATAATATGTCATCATTTTTTCATCAGTTTTTATATTATCATTTATTAAAGTCAAGAATTACATTTATGTATTTCTAAATGTTTATATTTAGAAATAAATCAATAAATAAATTTTAAGTTTTATAATTTGACATTTTTATGACAATGCAAAGTAAGCTGTAAGTAAAATGTCATGATGTGTGATTTTACAAATATTTATTTATTTATAAAACAGACATTTATGAATTACTTATTGCTATTTGTCAAACACATTTGACCTTGTATATATTCTTGAAAATGGTCTAAAAGTTTTTCAGTATGAAACCAACATGAATACAAAGATTACATTTCTGAGAACTTGGCATGTGTTTTCAACTAGATTTTACCTTTTGTTTATCGTGGACCCAGATACAAATGGACTGTCATAATTATCATATTAATGACATAATAAAATTAAACTTAATATAACTATTATATGAAAATGAATCTTTCCATAGCTAAATAAAAGGATAATCTAGTCCACTTACATCAGTTAATAATTTCCTATCCAGCACACAAGCCTTTCTTCCCATAGCTTCAGTCTTACCATTCTACAGCCAAATAAACATGTAGGACAGAGGCTGTTATTTGGACATCTCACCACACAATTACTGATACTCATTCCAGCTGAAAAGGCCGCAGTGGCCCTAGAGAGAAGAACATTGCGTTCATTCAGTGAAGATAAATGTC
Organism: Mylopharyngodon piceus; assembly: GCA_039654765.1. Taxonomy (NCBI): domain Eukaryota; kingdom Metazoa; phylum Chordata; class Actinopteri; order Cypriniformes; family Xenocyprididae; genus Mylopharyngodon; species Mylopharyngodon piceus. The sequence continues at coordinate 6,112,503 of CM077448.1, read as the reverse complement.
TTTATTTTCACAACCATGCAGAGGGCATGCCTTATAATTGACAAACCATAAGTCAGTATCAGTCTTTTAAAAATTGATATTTGTCCCAGAGTGGGAGTAAATTCACCCATCACACAAACAAACTGAACAGTCAGACGCGTCTCCTCTCCCAGGCCTGTTTGGAGAACGCTGAGTTCCTTGTTTGTCAGTGTGTTTGGGGAGTTGGGAGGGAGAGGGAGCGGATGTACGTTTAAGTCAGTTCCTCTTTTTGTGCTGAACGATATGAGGTCTGAGTGGGGCAGTTAAGGGTGCGCTGGTGCCAAAAGCATTATTTGGAGTGAGCCAGACAGTAGCCGTCAAAACAGGAAAGGCAAACAGCAGATGCTGAGATCTGCAGCACGCCATGAAGGTAACCTCAAGCCTCGGCCCCCTGCTCTCACAAACTCAGCTTCCTGTTTAGCAGAGCAGGGGGGGATGACCATGTGGTTAAACACAAGTAGAAGTAGAAACAACTGACCAGAATCTAACAGTCATTTGAAGCTTTTAAATAGTAACAGGTGTGAGAATGAAAATGTGTAGTTTGGGCTACTTTTTTTGTAGTCATGCTCTTCTGAAAAAGTTTTTGAAACTATCTATCTGTCCATCTGTCTCTGTCTGTCTGTCTGTGTCTGTCTCTCTGTCTCTGAAAAATGGCTTAAAAATATTAAATCTCATTCTTTGACATTCACAAACCCTGTGCAAGTTTTTTTTTTTTTGGGCATGATCTCTGCACATCATTATTGCTGCACCCCAAGGCACTTTTGTGACTAGAAATGCAGTTATTACTTTCACATTAGTGATATGATGTACTTGGCTCCTTTCAAGTGATATAGCAGGGATAGTGAGTGAGAGCCCAGAGAAGGATGAAGGTTTGGACTGATGTGGTGAGACTGATCCTTATGGTTGCCCCCTGCTGGCAGGAGCCAGCATTATTATGCTCCCCTACTGATTTCAGCAGGGAAATGGGAGTTGAGTCTACCTCATTAGGAAGTGTTGGCTATAAGGAGCAAGAAATGGAGAGATCCTAATATTGCTGTGGATGTGTGCTGTATAGGCTTTTCATTTTTCAAAGCTTCTCCAGACACAAGAGTGCTGCTCAATTAGGCTGTCCACTCACAACTTAATGAGGAACCAGCCATGACGGCGTCCTCTAATTTATGACAAATTGCCTAATTGTTCCTGGCTATTCACATGCTCTGGGTGAGGTTTGTGGAACGTGCAGAGACACCATCACTGCCACCATAAGTCTGGATTTTCTTGCAGTTCTTCTCATCTACTGACCATTTTCTTGCTTTGTTCATTCTTCTAACTAACTTTTTGGTGTTCCAAACCTTGCATTAGTCTTAGGTTGTGTTATCAGTCTTTAGTTTGAACCCAGTGTCTTAAATGTTTGGTTGTAAACATGTCCCCTTATTGAGCATTGCTGATTGGTCCACTCCTGGAGGTCAAAAAGCAGTCAAATGACAGGATATATGTCAGAATAGCATGCCACTCTTATTAGCAGTACATATCTCAACATTCTCTGCTGAATACTGTATCACACAATGCAACATGCTCAACTTGACAATCCATTTGCAATGTAATGAATGATCTGGAAATAATTGCAGTTTTTTTTTTTTTTTGACTCATTTAATTGGACTGGTAAAATTGAATTGAAAATGCAAAATAACCATTTTTACTTTCAATATGTTAGCTGGATGCCACTTGCTGAATTAAGCATGCAACATCATGAGGCAGGACTCCAGACTAAATAATTGACTACAGAACCACTGGCTCCTAAAATGAAACATTCAGGAACCAGCTGACAAATTACAGAATCCCTCGATAAAGATGGTTTTTCAAAAGTGGTTTAGTTTCATTTAATGTAGTTGTTGTAGTGAGACTGACTCTATATGCACCATATAAATGTGACTGTTTTGTAACACAATTAAAATGTTATTGATTTATGGTTCATTTACTTTAGTTTTATACTCAAATGTTTTTCTTTACAATCTATTCAACATTACAATTGGACCTCACTATGCTTATCAATAATCATTATTTTTATGATATATTTGAATGGTTTTTTTTTTTTTTTTTACTATTATTGCATAACATTTGTTACTACAAAACTGTTGTGAATATGTACCTTTCATTTTAATTAGCGGTTCCCAGTTCATATAAAATTGGACGTAAAAAAAAAAAAAAAAAAAAAATGACTCGCGTTTCAATAAGAGAGTCAATTGCGAACTCAGTAAAGCCTCAGAACAATTCACTCTTTAGGGCTTTTCACCCTTGAAATAGTTAACCCTGGGTTATTCTAAACCCCAGGTAAACGGAATCCTGGGTTATCTTTATTCACGTTTCACACTGCTCATACTATACCCGGGGTTAACAGTTAATCCTGGGTATTCATAAACTGTCGTTTCACACTGCACATCCCTAAACCCCGCGGTTAAAGCCCTTATTTGCATATTTGCGGTGTCAGTGTTACTGATTGGATGAGCGCGACCTGTTTACATAGCTTTAGCATTGCGCATCTTCGTATTGCTGACTGTAATATGGAGTTTATACCGAATGAACATTTCGGACTATAACGTAAGAAAGAAACGGTCTCTTCTTCACTTTGTCACGTTTTCTGTCAGCATTTGACATATTTCCTCTCAAACACCGAAATTACTGTTTATATAGACAATGCGCAGTGTTTCCGCGACTGTCCAAAGCATGTGAATATGCTGCGCGCTATTGGTTAGCCGTTGCTAAGCATCTAGTCATAACATTCTAACACCGCGTCGTTTCACACTGCACAAGTTTGGCACCGCAATGCGGTTTAATAACCCCGGGTAAAAATTGGTGCTAACCCGCTTCTAAATTACAAGAGTAAAACGTTCCTTTACCCGGGGTTAAAAGCGGTGTTTAGAACGACGATAACCCGGGTTTAAGCGCAGTGAATCGTTAACCCTTGAGTGAATTTGGAACTGTTTCATGACTCATTAAAAAGAAGCTGTTTATAAGAGTCATTGTTTGCGAATCGAACATCGCAACTCATGCTGACACAAATTCTAAAGATAAAATTAACCAAAAGCGCATCGTGAGATTATATATAATGAAACCATGTATAAAGACATGACTGTAAGAGATTAACTGTTGCGTTTGTCACGTTTTGTACCATTTCAGTCGCAATCTGGAGCCCTGCGATTTCATGTGATGACAATAGAACATAGCCTACTGTGCTACAGTTTAAAAATTTTTTGTTGTTTCATATGTACTGTTTCTATTTACGATTTTTTTTAATTTTTTTTACGGAATATGTTTATATATGATTGGCAGTATATAGTGTGTACTTAGTGTGTACAGTTAGTATTCCATTCCAAATATTGCCTGTGTCATGTCTCCATATAGCCTCTATAAATGTATGAAGTGAACAAATGATAAAGTAGGCTATTTGAGGAAAAACCTCACCATTTCACCACACTCAGTAGAAAATAGTAAGAGAAAATTGATCTGTAGCTTATAAACAAGACATTAAAACAATGTGCAACCTCTATACCCATGTGTGAGGATATTGGCTTAAGCTGAAGGTCATTGCATGGCAACAGAACATTTCCAAACAGTCCATTATTATGCTTGTACATTTCAGAGTCTTGGAAACACAGACACACATAGAAAATGTGTTTGCGTAACCCTTCGGTAGACCTGAATTGCTTTTTCACCTCATTGAACATTACCCTGAAATCTGATGCAATACCCGTGGCTTTCGGCTTTTTTCTGTCTCCTCTTTTCATACAAACACACACACACATATGCACATCAGTTAGAATTATGCTCTTTCTGTCTTTCCCTGGCTCTGTTTCTGCTTACACACTCTCTCCTGTGCTCCATTTCTGCCTCGCAGACATGCAGCCAAAAATTGTGAAGCAGTCTAGCACAGGCTTCTCCCAATCAGACACTCACTGGTACCTCCAGACACTGCTTTAACAGCTCCCTGGCGCCCTCCCTGCACACAGCTGTGCCGGTGACCCAGTAAACTCGCAAATGAACCAGCGCTCGTGCCATCTCATTGGCTGGATCAGAGACGCATGACAAGCAGAGAAACACGACCCAGCCTTTCCATCTCTGTCAGCTTTTCTTTAATCCCATTCCAAAAAATCCTCTTTATTTTTCCCTGCTATGCCCACAACAGATCCTTTTCCATCACAAGAGGTCATGTCCCCTAATAATATCATTTTGACTGCAGACATGTGGCGATTTCCTCTAAATCTGTCAAATGAAACAACACAAGACAGATTAGTTTTCTCTGTTCTCATACGCTTTACACTTCCACTTTCCCATTGGCTCTCTCTGCTTTTTGAATGTCTACGCCGTCCCTCCGTGCTCTCACTGTAAATTGCTATTGTTTTTATTTATATACAAATCGTGGGAGAGCGGAGTGCTGGAAGTCTGTCTCTCTCGCTCCGTCTTGACCAGTCCCATGAGTAGTGGACGAAGTATATGGAGTTCTTATTAGCTGGAAAGAGTTGCAGAAAAGTCCTCATGACCTCATGCTGGTCTTTCCTGCCCTAACAAACTTGGCAATTACATAAACACAATATTTGGTATATGATATTTTACAATAATTATAACTATTGTATTTGTAATATTTTAAGATATATACACTACTGTGCAAAAGTCTTAGGCACGTCAGTATTTTCAGCCCCCAAAAATGGTTTTAAGCCAGTTATTTATATCTTTTTCTGTAGTGTGTCAGTAGGAAACATCAGTTCACATTTCCAAACATTCATTTTGTCATTAATTGTAATAATCCAGTGAGATTTCTGAATGCACAAGGAGTCTGACAACAGCTGGTGCTCCATACGGAGATCTGATCTCACAATCATCAAATCCGTCTGTGATTACATGAAGAAACAGATGAAACTGAGATAAACTAAATCCAGAAGAACTGTGGCCGTGTCTCCAAGATGCTTGAAGAAACCGACCTGCAAAGATACAGTACTGTGAGAAGTTTTAGGCATTTGTGTAAAAATGCTGTAAAATGAGGATGCTTTCAAAAATGCTGTCATAAATAGATTTTATTTATCAATTAACTCGATTAACTAAATCAAATCAATATTTGGTGTGACCACCCTTTGTGTTTAAAACCGCTTATGTCCAGGTATACTGTGCATTGTTTTTCAGGTAGATTTGCAGGAAGGTTTCTTCAAGCATCTTGGAGACACAGCCACAGTTCTTCTGGATTTAGTCTGTCTCAGTTTCATGTTTCTTCATGTAATCACAGATATTCGATGATGGTGAGATCAGATCTCAGTGTGGAGCACCGGATGTTGTCAGATTTATGCATTCAAAAATCTCACTGGATTATTACAATTAATGGCAAAATGAATGTTTGGAAATGTGAACTGATTTTTCCTACTGATACACTACAGCAAAAGAGATATAAATAACTAGCTTAAAACCCTTTTTTGGGGGTGAAAATATTGACGTGTAGTACTGTACTGTACATGCAGTACTGTGCAAAAGAGTCTGAGGCCACCATTAGATGTTTTAGCAATGGTATAATGACCATATATAATTATCTCTTTATTTGTCTTTTTGTCTCTTTATTAGAATATAACCAGAAAATACATGAAATTTGTATTCAGCATTAAAGAACTGAAAAGAAAAAAAACACTTCAGGCTAAAGTGGCAAGTATTTAGTCACCTCCCTTTACACTTGAGCAATACCAGGAACCTGGCTCTTTTAAACCTAAATGGAATGGAAGGTCAAGAAAACTTTCAAAATATAAGTTTCTCAGATTTTCTTCTTTGAGGAAAAAAAAAAAGCCATTTTGGTCTGAATATTTTTTTTTTTTTTACACACACACACACACACACACACACACACACACACACACACACACACACACACACACACAACTGTTCAAACGTTTAGGGTCAGTAAGATAGATAGATCTATCTATCTATCTATCTATCTATCTATCTATCTATCTATCTATCTATCTATATCTAATATTATTATTATTTTTATTATTTTTATTTTATTTTTTTAAAGAAGTGTCTTATGTTTACTAAGGCTTCATGAATTTGATCAAAAATACAGTAAAACCAGTAATATTGTGAAATATTATTACATTTTAAAATAACTGTTTTCTATTTTAATGTTTCAATTTTTATTTATTTCTGTGATGGCAAAGCTAAATTTTCAGCAGTCATTACTACAGTATTCAGTGTCACATGATCCTTCTAATATGCTGATTTTCTACTCAAGGAACATTTCTTATTGAAAATGTTTTGATGTTTATTATTTGTGGAAACCATGATACAGTTTTTACTGTCACTTTTTTTATCAATTGAATGTGTTTTTGCTGAATAAAATAATTTCTTAAAAAAAAAAAAAAGCATACACGTCAATACATGCTGGGCCTTCTATAAAATGATAAATAGAAATATGAACAAAAAAGGGTAATCTGTTTGGGTGGCTAAGTTTAGTAGAAGTTAGCAAACTGCTTGTTGGAAGTAAAAAAAAAAAAAACGGCTATAAAATAAGTGATTGTAATGCTCAGATTATTGGCTAAGGAGAAGTTTGAGAAATGTTTGAGTTCATTGATTGGAAGATACCAATGTTGAGTCTGTTCTGAAAGACGAGAAGACGAGACTACCAGGGTATTTTCCTCTTTAAAAAAAAAAAAAAAAAGCTCTGTTTAATCTTCTTGTCTCAGAGAAACAATTGAGATATTAAAAAGATCTCATTTGTGATTTTTCTTTATGGGTGGGTTAGCTTTAGCCTTTTTCAGATGCAACACAAACTGTTCCTGCTCTCCCTCAGGTCCTGCTCCTCTGGAGAGGTCAAGATAGACTGTTCTATTTTCATCGTCTTGATATTCCACAGTCAGATCTCAGAGAGACAGTGAGCACTCTTGGGAGAGTCAAGTGAAGATGTGTTTTCCTCTTAAACAACTTGGTGTTGATATGAAAATGATCTGAATCCTCTTACTTTGAAGAAAAGCAACACTAGTTCATTATTCTGGGGTATAAATATTGTTCCATGCCAAAGAAAACTGTATTCCTGCCCTTGATATGTAAATATTTAGAAAGGGGAAAAAACTGTTTGATTGGATTACCACAAGGGAGACGTTTCAAAAATCTCTATGCTTTTTCATTATGTGCTTCTTGAATTTCCTCACTCTAAAACATAATAAGAACACTATACTTGGAAAATATACAGGCGCATATTAAAGTTAGAATATATCATTGAAATATGTCATGTGCCTTCACATTCATCTTGAGAGTTGCTGCCTTTTTTGTGACAATAGTCGACTGCGAACTTAGTCATCATTTCCTGATGGCTGATATTGGATGGGAAGTCGTTTTCCATTGACTGAGGTCTCACTACTTCCCTTTGACGGCCATTTAAAGATAAATGAGAGGGAAATGGATTGACACCCTTCATCCTTCCTTCTTGATGGTGACATCATCACTCACACGCTGTCACAGGCCCATGGGTTATTCGCACACGCTCCTCTTCTGCTCCCTATGCGCGGTGACACATGCTCTTCGAGCGTTGGTGTTGCATTTACCCATTGAGAGATCGCACCTATCTGTCCATCTTCTTAACTGTGAATGATGGCAGTCTAATAATAGAGGCCGTCTTCATGGAAAGAAATTACATTTTCCTATTCTGTGACTCTCTAGTAAGGATGTAAGCCACAGGTCTGGTAGCACTTGTGTCTCTTTTTCCTCACCCAATGTTCTGCTGGACAAAAACGGGTATGAAGGAAATAGAAATAGTCACACTTACTGATTAATTTATGACTTCTAAGTGGGGGTCAAATGAGATGAGGTATTTTCACACACTAGCGTTGGATAAACCTGAGAGTTGTTCGTGCAGGACTGTTACAACATTTTTTCACCTTTTTCCCACTCTTCTGATTTTATTAACACCAGGTATCAAAACTCTTCTGAAAAGACCAGATTAGGCTATGCTTGCTGAGAGGGAACCTGCATCCAAAACGCAATCTATTCTAAGCTGACCTGATTTCTGAAATTAAAACCATAAATGCTTCTAGTTCAGCAGTCTATATTTTATTGAAATTACCAATTTTATTATGACTTAAAGGATTAGTTCACTTTAAAATGAAAATTATATCAAGCTTACCCTCAAGCCATCCTAGGTGTATATTACTTTGTTCTTTCTGATGAACACAATCAGAGTTATGTTAATAGATATCCTGACGCATCCAAGCTTTATAATCGTAGTGCCAACGCGTCAGTTACATATTTTTTTTCGTAATTTGAATTCGGAAGGTGTAGGACGTAGCGTAAGCATTTTGAACTGTGAGAGCCGTTACACTTTCTTTGTAAGTTGAATACAGAAGGCGGTCTGGCGGAAGCTAGATATTTTACTTTATAACTTGTTAAATATGGATATTTTTCTTACACAAACACATCGCTTCGCTTCATAAGGCCTTTATTAACCCCCCGGAGCCGCGTGGAGTAAGTTTATAATGGATGGATGCACTTTCTTCGGCTTCATACTTGTTGGTCCCGTTCACTGCCATTATAAAGCTTGGATGCGTCAGAATATTTATTAATATAACTCCGATTGTGTTCATCAGAAAGAAGAAAGTCATATACACCTAGGATGGCTTGAGGGTGAGTAAAGCTTGGGGTAATTTTCATTTGAAAGTGAACTAATCCTTTAAAATGTAATTTGGCCATCTTAAAGGCAGTACTGTATGGAAGCTGGTGTCCACCTCTAAGTAAAAATGATAAAAAGGTCATTATTATTATATATTTAAAATATGAAGTAGTCACATTTTGAGACAAAGAAGCAAGAATGAAAAACAGTGGCACCATAAAGCATTTATTTATTTAAAAATTGGTGTCAGTAAGATTTTTATAACTGTATAACTTTTATAACTGTTTTCTATTTGAATATATTTTAAAATGCATTTTATTCCTGTGGTGCAAGCTGTATTTTCAGCATCATTACTTCAGTCTTCAGTGTCACATGATCTTTTAGAAATCATTCTAATATGCTGATTTGGTGCTCAAGAAACATTTATTATTATTATTATTATTATTATTATTATTATTATGATCAATGTTAAACAGTTGTACTGCTTAATATTTTTGTGGAAACTGTAAAAAACAGTTTTCTTGGGTTAATATTTTGTTCATAAAATGTTCAGAAGAACAGCGTTTATTTGAAATAGAAATCTTTTGTAACATTATAAATGTCTTTACTTTCAGTATTGATCAATTTAATGCATCCTTGCTGAATAAAAGTAATAAAATAATTTTAAAACAAATCTTACTGACCCTTTTACTGAACTTTTGAATGGTAGTGTGTATATATAATATTTTTTATAACTATCAAACATATTAATTAATAATAATTACTAAATATTACGTGTAAAAAAAGTTTCCATAGTACAGTGTACTTCTTTTAGCTATAAACACACATATACACATAAACATACACACATACACACATACACACACACACACACACACACACATGCACACACACTTTTTATAAAACCTCTAACATCTCTGTGGTAGGCCATCAGCAAGCAACCGAACAAAAACACAAATGCTAAACATCCATCATAGTTTCTTTTGAACTGCATTTCGAGACTAAAGACTGGAGCCTAAATCCTTCCTGAGCTGAGAGGCTGTAACTGCTACCACAAGCTCTCTGTAGAGTCACGGCACTGAAGCCAAGACGTACCTCCTCATACACACATTAACTCAGCTCTCTCACTGATCTTCAACACCGCAAAATACAGTCAGTCGTCAGTAAGTGCACAGTGCGCCCCATCCAATTACCACAGTGGTGACATCATGAGCACATGTGCTCTGCAGCCCAAAGCTGAGTCTGAATTAAAGTTTGGCGCTCCAAAACTGAACACGTCACACAAATGCAGAGTGTAAGGAAAAGCTGTGGCTTCTTTGGGTGCCGAGATAGTAACTCATTTCCCTTCAATCTTGCATTAGTTGAGTCCAGTATGAGGTAAGGCACAATAAACTGCCATGACTCTTGTGGATTTGGCCTTTATTGCTCTCTAGATTAGAAACAAATCCATAAAACCTTACGAGCCAGTTGTGTGACTATGTATACACATATCTATTGTCTCTAATTAGATAATCACTATTTTTTTTTATTTTTTATTTTTATTTTTTTTTATTGCTCAGAGGTTGCCCTTTTGAGCTTTAGAATTTTAATTGAGTTCTTGGTTATGTGTCAGTTTTGTATCAGATGTTTCTCCTAAAACTCTTTAGGAACAATGAGAATAAATGGACAATTGTTGGCAGACAGGAGTAAAGAGCTATGAAATTAATTTGGATTGCATAACACTGATAATCTGGGCTTTGAAGAATTGAATGAGAAATGGGTTCGTCGAGTTCATTTTGAAATCTTTAAAGTCTGAGCACAGTATGTGACTTTGTTGAGATCTCTTCTGAAGCTCTAGAGGAGACTTATGTGAGATTATCTGAGACGCAGGGGGCTTAAAGGAATAATTGACCCAAAAATTTACGTTCTATCATAATTAACCTACCCCCATGTTGTTTAAAACCAACATGACTTTCTTTTCTCTTTAGTGGAACATAAAAGAAGAAATTCTGAAGAATGTACTTTTTTCCCCAAGTTATTTTTTTTCTAAAAATGATATTCATGTCTTCTAAATGAATAAATGATCATTAATTTTTATTTATTAAATTCACATTGCTTACAACTTGAACAGATTTATCAACTTTTTTTATATATATATTACAGTTGCCATTAAAGTTGACATAAAATGGATAATTAACCTTATCTCTTTTTAATGCATGTTATTGATCTTATTGTGAAGATTCATCCATTCATTTATTTTTAATTTGACCTTGTAATTTTTAATCAGAATTTCATAACCTGATTTTTTTTGGTGAAATTACCTCTCTGGTATGCCAGACTTCTCCAATTATTTAGTCTGTTTTAAACTTTTTACAATCGGTTACAAGCTTACGTTCAGATCTCCCTCCATCCAATCAACAACCGATGGATTTAATCAAGTACCGTCCTACATATTTTTTCTTCAATAATCCATTTCACTCGAATGTACATCCCAATTCGAAAGAAAAGGTCTGTTGCTACTTCCATTATACTTTAAGTATTCAAAAGCAACATTTTATGCATAAAGCCAGAGAGAACATTTCCTGCGGAGAGCAATAACCAAATCATATCAAAAGTCTTACATATTTGAGACAGCAAGAGAGTGAAGAATGATCCCTTTAAAGGTGTCATGAACTGCATTGTTTTATTGTTTTATAATGTTTCCTGGGATGCACTTATAATGTTAGTATGCTTTTTACTGTGCCGCCCACTGCTGTGATTGGCTAACATCTTTACATGTGAAATAGCTAAGTATTACTCTCTTGAAAACTTTTAGCATGTTTTTATTATTACAGCTCTCAAGGTTAACTAATCATGAAAACTGTTGATTATAGCATTACATTGAGATCTATAGCATTATATTTAGTTTGTGGCATGAAAACGCGATGTAACTAAGAGATTCGTTGAATAAAATGGGAGTTTTGGCGCGAGCCCACTGATAAACTTGCGCTGTTTGATTGACAGCTCCAGTGATTGTAAAGGGAGCGTTCTTTGATCGCTTTCTAATCACCGTTTAAATAACAGATTATTTTCATCCTACTAAGAGAAACAATGTGAAGTTGACCGTTTAGTCACTGGTTTGACACAATAGACAAAGAACATCTGACTGTACATGAATCATTACATATCAGATCAGGCATTAGAATGAACACAGTTACTTACATATTGTTGCATTACTGTTGAGTCCATATCGTAAAAGTTTGTTTGCAAAGCCTGCACCGAAATGCGGTTGATTTACCAAAGAATCCACAGTGAAATGTACCAAATACAAATAAATAATTCTCAACTGAGACATTCACATTGTTGAAAATAAATAACCATATTCCTTGCATTAGGATCCTTTGAAAGGTAATTTTATTTTTAGTCCTGTATCGCTCTTCTCTCCTCGTCATCTCATTAACACACCAGTGGGCGGGGCAAATGTTGCAATGATGACGTAGGCATTGATTTCTTCTTTTTCTATCTATGAGATAGGCACATTCCTGGATGAGTCGTTCCCTGGGCCTGGTGTCAATAAAAGCTTTTATTAGACTAACAAGGAAGTTTTCAGTTCTGAAACTTACAGGATATACTTACAGTTTAGTACAATGACCGCTTGTATATCAAAAGCTCAAGGAAAAGTTGATTTCTCAATTCATGACCTCTTTAAGCAAAAGTCTCAGTTTACACTCCATTCAGTCTCATTGCTGTTTCAAGAAACAATTGAAAGATGTTTATTAGGGTTATAGCGTTCCAGGACACTCGGCTTGACCTTCTCCAGGCCTTGTCTGTGTGCATGTGTGTTCCTGCATATACTTTCATAAACATGATCAGCTCTCAATGGGGTATGACTCAGTGTCGTCGTCAATAGAGCAACAAATCAGTGATGTGTGAAATCTAAACAGCACACAGTGACTATAGAAAGTCAGTCAGGCTGAAACAATGGCTCAACAGCCTTTTAGAGAGGGTTAGACAGAAGCAGTGATGTATTAACAAGGTCAATTGCCTTGATATTTGACTTTTGATATGTGGCAGAGAAAGAATTACGCTGTTTACTGAGGGCGTCCACTGAATGCATGGAGACAGGCAGCGTCTCTTCATGGCTATCTGAGCTGAACCGTCATCCCCTGCAGGCACGTTTACTTCTCGTTTTGTTCTCGCCACTGTTTTGCTGAGGGATGTAGCCACCATCAAAATGGGGAAGTTTGTGTGTGAGTGGACAGATTATCATCCTTCAAACTAGGATCCTGAGGGTGTTTGACATGAGCTGGAAGTGAAATGTGTGTGTTTGTGACTGTTAGATAGAAGTGGGCTGTTTAAAGCACATCCTGGAGAGTGCATGTGGGAATTTAAATGCTCTGTTCTGTTTGTGGGAATGAATGCAGAAGGTGAAGTTGCCTGGGAGGCAGATTGGTTTGGCAGACTGATTGTCTGTGGAAGCTGTATTGATGGGACAAAGAAAACATTAAACGTTTCTTTCCACATCTAATCCTGACTGACAAACTATTTTTAAACGAAATTTGGAAATTATTTTGGGTAGTATTAGATGAATAATGTGTGTATTTAAATGCAGAATCATGTATTAATAATGTTACACATCAGTGGTGGTGATTTTTAATTGACATCAGTGACTTTTTTTGACTCAGAATTCAATCAGTGACAATTTCTGCGTCATTGTTAATAGGTAGCGATGAGTTTGAAGTCGCTGAATCATTCACTCAGTGATTTGTAACAGATTCATGACCGCTATAGGTTTTAGAGTATTGAATGGATAATATATTTTTGATTTTACAAGTCCACAGATAAAGTATTGCACGTTAGTAATAATTTTGATTCACCTCAGTGATTAGAATCTTTTGATTCTAAACCAAGAAGATTTGCTAAGATTCATTTACTGAATTTGTTCAGTGGCCATTTGTGTGTGTTACGTAATTGTCAATGGGTAGCAAAGTGTTTATTTGTGTTTTTTTTGTACGAGTCACTGAATCATTCACTCAACCATTCTGTAACAGACCGGAATAAGTTTTAGAATAGAGAATGGATAATTTATTTTTGGATATACAAGTCCACATATAAAGAATTACACATTAAAGGGTTAGTTCACCCAAAAATGAAATTTCTGTCAATAAGTACTCACCCTCATGTCATTCCAACCCCGTAAGACCTTCGTTCATCTTCGGAACGCAAATTAAGATGTTTTTCATTGAATCCAAGGGTTTCTGAACCACACATAGGCAGCAACGTCATTGCACCTTTCAAGGTCCAGAAAGGTAGTAAAGACATCGTTAAAATAGTCCATGTCACTACAGTGATTCAACCTTAATGAAGCGACGAGAATACTTTTTGTGTGCAAAAACAAAACAAAAATAACGACTTTATTCAACAATTTCTTCTCTTCCATGTCAGATAGTGCAGCGCTTCCGTTTTGGAATGACATGGGTGAGTACTTAATAACAGAAATTTAATTTTTGAATGAACTAACCCTTTAATAATGATTTTGATTCACTTTAGTAACTTGAATCTTTTGATGTTGTTGTCTAGTTCAGTGCTGCTAGAGTCTCATTCACACTTAAACAGTGACTCGTTTAGTAAGTCCAACCAGTGAAATGTTCCTTTACGGCCTGCATTCGAATGTTATTTACCTGTGCTACAGTCAGTCTAGGCTCTTTCATTTACTTAAAATTAGAGTTGTCAAAAGTACAGACTTCGGTAGCATGTCGGTACTGATATTTTAAAAATGTGACGCTTTGAGCGCTGTTGAGCGGATTCGTAAACACCTCTGATTGGTCATTGTGTTCACGGCTCATCAGATATGTCTGTGATTGGCTTCAATGATCAACGCTTCAAAAACGTTTTAAATAGTCATCAATGCCGCTCTTCACTGAGTGCTTACACATATACACATGGGAGCAGACATCTATCGCGGACCAGTCCATCGCAATCTATCGCAGACGCCTGCTTTCAAACGCTCCCACTTTCAAAACGCTTTCAAATTCAAACACTTCTGTGTGCTTTCAAACGCTCCCATGTGTTGATCATTGTAGCCAATCACAGACATATCTGTGTCAACATAATGGCCAATCATAGGTGTCAACAGCGCTCAAAGCCTCACATTTTTAAAATTTCAGTACCGATTGGTACTCTACTTAAAATATTTGCTAAAAATATTTAATTGTTTATAAACCAAACTCCGCTATTGCATGTTAACACACTGAATGTCTTCAAGAAAATCAAGGTTTCCTTTTGTCAAACAATGTAGCTATTGGAAAATTAAAATGTTATCACAGAATTATAAATTCAATGCATCAGTTTAGGTTCTTTTTTGTAGTGGAAAGATTAGTTTTTTCCCCCCTCATCCATCATTTAGCCACATCCAGAGCCGTCTTCAGGAGGGTACGGCTGAGAATGTTGTCCAGGGCCCTGTGATTAGGGGGCCCACTGAGCTCCTCTTTGTATAAGCTTACTCATTGGCCCCGGGAGAAAGGGAGAACATCCATAAAAATGTTGTCTTGGGTCCCGTGATTTTTAGTGACGACCCTGGCTGCATTTCTGCTGACTGCACTTTTGATTCTGTTCTGCACAAATGCTCTTTGAAATCCACTTGAAACAAAAATCTCTCTGTCCTTCCCCTTTAAACTCTCTCAGGGCTTTCTTTAAGGTGTTGACTTCTGTGAAACATCTGTGAGCAATGTGTTCTTCTTAATTACAGTTGGAGTTCAGCAGCAAAGAGCATCAAGGAAGCATTACCACATCACTCACAGTTCAGCTCTCCAGCATTGCCCTGACCTCCTGAACCTTGACTTTACGTGACCTCTCTTCATACTCTCGGTTTAACTAGCTCAGCTACTCTCAGTATCAGGTCGAAATCTCACCACTTCCTTTTAAACTGCTACCCTCTCACTTATACATGTTCCTGTGGATATTTCTAAAGCATTTTCATATTTATGTCCACTTTATCTCAGGTATTCACTCAGTAGCAGTTTACAGACATGGAAACCTGTGCATGATGTTGTAACAGATTCATGCGAAATGAAAAGGCCACTTCTATGTGTTTCACCACGTTGGATTTATTGAGTGTTGAGTTTCTATCAAATGGCTTAGTCTTGTATGGCAGGTCACAGAAGAGTCACTCGTTCTAATGTGAAAAGTTGGGACTCGGTTTTGGCTTTCGGTTTTATTTCCTCGTGAAATTTATACAGGCATCTGAAAACACTTTTTGCTACTTGGAATATAATGTAATGAAGGCCTTCTCCCTATTCCCTAGGTTACTAAACAGAATTACAAACAGCTGAAGCCAGCATCTATTTTGTTATCTGAAAAAAAACAAAAAAAAAAAAAACTTGCAAATACTGATTTAGTGTCAGCAAGCAGTTTTAGCGGTAGTTTTATTCTCCATAACATGACACTGATTTTTGTCTGGATCTCTTAATTTATTCAACAATTATTCAGCAGTTCAGAAATGTAGTAATAAATGCAGCTAGTAATTTAGTTTGGAGCTTTTGTCATTTTTAGTGTATTATAGCCAAGGCAACATTTCTAATTTTCATTTGAAGTTTAAGTTTTTCATCACATATTAAACGATTAGTTCACCCAAAAATAAAAATTCTGTCATTAATTACTCACCCTCATGTCGTTCCACACCCGTAAGACCTTCGTTCATCTTCGGAACACAAATGAAGATATTTTTGATAAAATCCGATGGCTCAGTGAGGCCTCCATTCCCAGCAAGATAATTGACACTTTCAGATGCCCAGAAAGCTACTAAAGACATATTTAAAACAGTTCATTTGACTACAGTGGTTCAACCTTAATGTTATGAAGCGACGAGAATACTTTTTGTGTGCCAAAAAAAACGAAATAACGACTTTATTCAACAATATCTAGTAATGGGCGATTTCAAAACATTGCTTCATGAAGCTTCGAAGCTTTACGAATCTTTTGTTTCGAATCAGTGTTTCGGAGCGTGTATCAAACTACCAAAGTCACGTGATTTCAGTAAACGAGGTTTTGTTACGTCATAAGTGTTTCAAAATTTCAATGGTTCACTGGACTTTCAATGGACTTTGGCAGTTTGATACACGCTCCGAACCACTGATTCGCAACAAATTATTTGTAAAGCTTCGAAGCTTCATGAAGCAGTGTTTTGAAATCGCCAATCTCTAGATATTGTTAAATAAAGTCGTTATTTTGTTTTGGTTTTACGGGTGTGGAACAACATGAGGGTGAGTAATTAATGACAGAAATTTCATTTTTGGGTGAACTAACCCTTTAATATTGCATTTTATTTCAGCTTTATTTCAATTAACGAAAATTATTTTAAATAGTTTTAGTTAACAATATCAGCACTGATGTGGTGAGACTCCCAAAACAATTTGATACTTATGAATTAATAATTCATATTTTATTACTTGATGGTAAATTATTTTTTACTTGATGGTTACGCCACATGACATTGAATTTAACTTTTTGTGTGTTTTATAATACGTGAAAGATTTTTATTTTTTTTTGTGGACAATCTTACTTAATACTGACCTTCATTTCTTTGAGATGCTTAAAGGAAATAGCAGTAATTGTCTCTGTCTATGTTAAAGCACTGATGTCAGTTTGCATGTAGCACTAATGGAGTGGACTGTCTGGGAGAATGACCTCAGCGTTAGGCAGGATTAGGCGTAGTGTGGCATGGTGATTAAGAGATCTTCCTTTAATTGTATTAGTCTGTCAACAGATGTTCCACTCATTATACAAGGAGGACTGGGAGCGCAGCTTAGTAGCTGCTGTTAAGTCTGCTTTATCTACTCCTGAGCAGGAACATTAGTGCTAATAGAGTTATACTGGTTGGTTGGAAGTTCTTGTGCCAATTAATACTTGGTTGTGGGTTGGTTTTTAATTTGAACTCTCATAAACATCAGCCTCTTTTGGCTCTGATTGGAGTTTTGAAAAATAGGCTGCAATAAAATTTCACAAATCCATAACCTTTTGAGTGTCCAGAGTGGCTCCTTTGACAAATCCTTTTATCTGCTTTAAAGCACTATGGAAGCCAAATAAGCTCAAATGACAGGAGTAAAATTGTACAGGACGTATTCAGACAAACATCCCTACTCCGTTCCTCATTTCCAGTTCCCTATTCCTCCTCAAAGGCACGTCAGGCAGAGGATGTGGAGAGGAGCGAGGGGTGAGAAATGCGAGAGAGAGGAGGAGTGGGAACGAGGAGGCGGTTTGAGCTTCATCAGAAGTTGAGCTGGAAGAGGAAGCCGGCAATGTGGGGAAATAAACAGAGTCTGAAGTGGCTTAACCAGGTTTGCTAATCTGAAAATCCCCTTTGTTTAGTGGGATGCTGTTAGGTGTTTAATTGGTCTGCATTAAGATTTCCAGTCATGTTTTCCATGAGAGAGGCTGTCATGTTTAAGGTTTGTTGGAGGTTTGAAAACAATCAGATGACTATGGAGTTGCGGCGCCACCACTCTGGGCTGTGAACAAGCTAAATTTTAGGTATGGGTCAGGATGGTTGACAAACAAATTTAGCTTTAGTATTTTTAGCGGCCATGCTTTAAAGGGAAATTATTTAAATTTAACTTCTCACAGAGGGTTTCTAATGTGCTGACAGCGTGCTGTTTAGCATGCTAACAGTAGCTGATGGACCGTTAGCATGCTAAAAATCTCTGTGAGAAGTTGTGTAATCCCCTTTTTTTTTTTTTTTAAACAAGTTTGCTGCCTACATTACTTCAGTAAATTAATAAATTACTTCAGCAAGAGACAAACCGTGTGTCCGAATATGCATAATTCCATACTATGTAGTAGGCAAAAAACTATCTGTGAAATGAGTAGCCTACGTCTGAATTCACAGTAGGCGAAAAGTAAGCAGATGACCTACTGTGTCCGGCAAGATTCTGAAGTGTGCATTTGGTGAACAGTTTACTCACATGAGGCCATAGGAGAGGAGTTGTGAATGGCAGTGAAGCGACGCAATTAATGCTGTACTGTAGGTCACATGACAATGACCACATGTCCAAATTACATTCATAGTACACATATTCATACAATATAGATAGACCATACTTTTTTAACAGTTAAGAAGTAAGTTCTTATTCAAATGTAGCACCTACTCAGAGAGTATGTGGTTTTGAATGTTGGGATAAACAGGTTTTTTTCAGCATCTTGCACTATGAGCATTATATATTTTTTTTAAAGTCCCCCTGTAGTCAATTATTATATCACTTAAAACTCATCTTTGATCACCAAAACGACATATTTAAACATTTTTTCCAGTGAATTTTTTTTTCATGCCTTAAAATAGCTTGAATATAACTCTACACCCTTGCCTAATATTCACGGATCAATTAATATGCAAATTAGACCCGCCTCCACTCGCTCACGGCAGCTCAAAGAGTCTACTGTTGCTGTAGTGACGAGCAAAATATGCTCATATATTGCTTATTTATATGCTTATATATTGCCAAATAAGCTATATATGCTTATTTAACTTTATAATGTTAAATAAAAAACCCTTTGTGCGTAACGTTACCGTCTGAAATCCTGCAGGCACCCGTGCCTTCTCCGTAGCCTACATGCAATAAATGCACAGCTTTGAATGAGCGCGGATTTCCAGCGTATTTACTTGAACTCATCAGGTAGGCTAATATCTATGGTTTGATCCATTCCAGACCTAGCCAAAATAAGAATTTAAAATGGACTGAATAAAGCTTTCTCCGAACTTGACGTGTGATGCTACACTGACTGACATATGCACACGAATTATGGTCACACGCCCAGAGCAATATTGTTTTAGTTATGTTTTATAGTATTAAAATATTTCGAAGGTCAAAAACATGAACTTTATTGGCTTTACTTCAAATCAGCTGTCACTTTAGCCACTTTGCCGTGATATGCGCTCGCACACTTGGCACAGCCCTTGCGACGGTTCTGTCGGACACATAACAGTAATTAAAATTATTAGCCTTTTGCTTGACTACATTATCAAACAGCTAATAATAAATATATCTCAGAGTCAGACAGCTGACTTCTAACAATCAGTATCCTAAACGCTTTGAACAACTCAGAACGTCAGTGGAGACAGGCAAATAGTTCGTCATAACACCATAATATACATCATAGACTCGCTATATTACTAAATCTACACAATTTTTCATATCAACAGAAAATATACCAGGATAACCTGGCTTCTCTTTTCTGCTTCAGAGCGGTCATAATTAATGATATGCTAAAGCCTGCCGGCACGTTGTCTTGATTGGTTACAAGGTAGTCTGTGACGTCACAAGCACCCACTATTTCAAACCGCGGGTTTTAGACTGTCTTTGGTTTACTGCAGTTTTAAAGATATAATACTCAGCAATGGTGCTGTCTTATGAATTTGCACATGGTTTGTCTTAAAGCATATTAAAAACACTACATAGACATTTAAACAACATTAAAACTTGATTTTCACCACAGGGGGTCTTTAATACAATGTTAATGTTAAGTTATTGTTATACGTTATGTTGCACTTTTTATATAGGACTTCCTTAAAGTTCAACCAGAAAACAAAGTTGTCATCATTTACTCACTGTCATGTCATTCTTTTTCGGGTGAACTATCCCTTTAATACCGACAAGCTAATTTAGAAAATCATTCTTTTTCCACATTAGACTTCAGTTTGTGAAGACAATTCCTCTGGGTGTGTGGACAAAGCATTATCAGCATGCTAAAAATGACAGCGTTTCTAATTGACAATAGTTACTTGAGATTTATATGAAGTTGCAGGAAAACAAATTTCTGCACATCTGGACTGAGTGGGATTTTTGTCTTTCCTGTATTTATTGTGGTTTGTTTTATTATGTATTTCCATCTTTTATCTCTCAAAGCCTTCAGCGTGGGAACCACATATAACTGATGTCCAAGTGTGGAGGATAGCTGTGTTCTGGTTCTGAATGATACCTTTGGGCTAAAGCGGGAAACTGTGGACATATCTCTCCATCTGCTTCCCTGTGACATCAAAGGAAAAGCCTTGGATTCTACGGCCTATATATAAAACCTGCAGGAAGACATGTGTTATTCTGGCTCTCTTCCTGTAACCTAAGGCTGATCTTGAGCACTCTTTTTCTCATTCTCTCTCACTTTGTGTGCTTTATTCTCTCCGGTCTCTGCTGAAATGGACCATCTAAAGGCTATAAATGCAATATTTTTTGCGGTCCTGTGGGTCTTTCATGTTATTTAATCTTGGGATGGTCCTGGGGACTTTTACGGACATCTTGAGGTTAAAAGGACAGCTCACCTAAAAATGAAAATTCTGTCATCATTTATTCACCTTTATGACACAAATGAAACATACGGGTTTGGAACATCCTGGGTAAATAATGACACAATTCTTATTTTTAGCTGAATTATTATTTGAATTCTACCTCATCAAACAGAATTTCCAGAAATATTGCAGTTTCTAAATTAACTTCTGCTTCCACCCACACAGGACCACAATGTTAATTAAACCGCAGTGTTTGCCATTCTTTAGCGGTATATGAAATCACTTGTTTGCTAATGACCTGGACAAATAGAGGAATATCTCTGACAGGGTGTTAAAGAGGTCCATGCTCATGACAATTAGAAAGCATGCTTTGTGTTTGTGAGAGCACAGGTGATGGCTCATCATGTACGTGACACTACTAGAGCGTAATTTGGTTGGTTTCAATTAGCTTAGCATGCCATGCTCTCCTGACTAAAGCGAGTCCACTTCTCCTGCTTTGTTGACACAGTGGCCTTTGCTTTCATCAGTGTTTGTGTGAGCTATTTGGAGATATAGATTTGAACTCACTAGAATGTGGCTTCTAGTGATGCGTTAAAAATCCAATGGGAAGGTTATGACAATAAGATCGGCTAATGTTTACAATTTTACTTTCATGTTCTTCAGATTTCATTAGTCAAGTTAGTTGTCTAACTTTGTCTTTAAAATGGTACGTTTGTGAAGGTCAAAATTCCAAATCAAATGAGTACCAATAGCAAGAAAATGAATACCAATTTTGACTTTTTTTTTTTTTTTTTTTTTTTTTTTTATTCTGGAAAAAAAATCCTGCAGTAATAATTACAATAACAGTAATATCACATGTGTCTTTTCCACAGTTTCAGAAGACAGTTTCAGATACAGTATGACAAGATACTGAAGGCTGGAATCAAAGGTCAGAATTTTCAATTTGATAAAACATTTCCCTACAAATTCTTCTATGATTGAATGTTCTGAGCTATGAGGTCCATATTATTCTTTTTAGCTCTGTTTTTTATTATATTGCCTCACTTGTGTGGAATTTTATTTCTCTTCACTTTTTTTATTAGAAAAATCTGAGACAAGGTTGAAATATTTTAAGTTTAAATAAATATTAAAATGTTCATTTAAAATGTTAATTGCTGTATGCACTGAAAATACACTACAGTTCAAAAGTTTGGCTTCATTTATTTGGTCAGAAATACAGTACCGATAGTAATATTGTGTAATATTATTAGCATTTAAAATAACTGTTTTCTATTTTCATATATTTTTAAAATGTAATATATTTCTGTAATGCAAATCTGAACCATTCTAAATCTGAATCCAAACCAGCAACCATTACTTTAGTCTTCAGTGTCACATGATCCTTCAGAAATCATTCCAATATGCTGATTCGAAAAACATTTCTCATAATTATCATAGGTGAAAACGGTTGTGCTGCTTAATGTTTTTAGTTTTGATCAAATGAATGTGTCCTTGCTGAATAAAAAAATAAGTAAATCTTACTGACACCAAACTTTCAAAGAGTATAAGCTTATGAAGTCTTTTGGCCACTTCCTTTACAGCAGATTGCATTTTCCTCACAAAACCACATTACCAGCATTACTTAAGCTCTGGGGTTGGGAATTTGTTGACTCCCTGACTTGTATTCACACAATCACAATGTTAATCATAGTCTCCCTCGAGTCCTTAATTGGCCTTCCATACAGCTATCTGCAGCTGTGCTGCTCCAGTGAATGTGAACACAGACCCGCACAAGTTCTGCGCAGCCAAACCTCATCGTTAGAGCAGAGCCGTACTTAAACATAGAGGAAACATGTCTGAAATATTCCAGCCCCTTTTCTGTCCCAACCACATACATAGCTGATTTCTAAACCTTTTGAATGTATAGGTTATTATGTAATTTGGGAGTAGTAATTGTGGTAATTATGTAGGGTCTAGAGTTATTTTATCCTGCGCCCGTGAAATGGGAGGGTAAGTCCCCCTTAATTTAAGCACTCCCCGGTGCATTTGAAAGTCAAATGAAGCATTCAGTCTTGAGCTGTCTAGACGGAGACCAAGAGCATGATGCTGCTCTCTTGCCCCTGTTAGATCCATGACATCTTTTTAAGGAACTGGATGTTGAAACAGAATTTGATTTAGGCCTTAGCTTGCATGTGTCCTTGACGTCCGTGTAACCGTATGGTCTCTCATGTGTTTGTATATGATTCAGAAGGGTGCTCATGAGCGCTCGTGATCCATCCCCTTGCCAATGTCATAATTGCTTAACATTCTGTGGGCCATTACATCACCAAAGTTTAGAGATGGAGGAAGACCACAAAGGCTTGGGAAAGGGCCATAGACTGTTTGAAATATGCAAGGGGTCAAGGTTTGGCTGGTTAGCATGTTTTAGTTAGCTCCTGCTGTTAAACTACATTATTTGGATCCAAAAAGCATCTTTCTGAGTCGACATTCATATGCTGTATACTGGTGTGATATTGCATTTATACAACGGTTTGACAGCACGAGTGTGTAAATAAATAAGAAATAACAAAGGGGTGTCTTTAAAACCCACTTTTGTGCATAACTACTTCCTTCTGCCACAGATTCAAATCTCAAGCTGACAGTTTGACCAAGCCTCTGTTACTAATTCTAAAATGTCACTTTAGAATTATAACAAAGGAATCTTGAGTCCCTCCATTGAAACTGTATTTTGTACAGTATTATTGAGAGAGAAAGAGAGAGAGAGAGAGAGAGAGAGATCGCCTGAGCGAGCATTACCTGTGTCTGATATAACATTCATTCTTCAGGTCGATGTCCATAATATTATATCCATTATAAAAATTCATTTGAATGTCCGCTGAGGAAAGCAATCTTTGTATTTGTCCTTTTTACAATTTAGGGAATTTTCCATAACAGCGTTAAAACAACGTCCTTTGTTTACAAAAGTCCCTTTTCAATTTAAAAGTCTCTTGCGACTGACTCATTCACTTGTAAAGTTTTGCTGCCAACTAATGGCGTATTAATGTAACTTTCACTCAATCCATATTACGCACTAATGGACCCTTTCTCAATAGCAAATACAACATATTATTTATATAATATTTATTGAACAACAATATTTAAATTAACAACAATAGCCATTATAAATGACAAAAGGAAATAAATGTACAAAAGCAGTGCTCTACAGGATGTAAGTTAAATATAGCCTTAATATTAAATTTAACATCGCCCAATTCGATTAGCTCAGGAACAAGTAATAGATTAATAAGACCAAAGATTGCCTGTTTTATGTACCCAAAATGAATTATATCTCATGTTTAACCACTATAAGAGTCCCTGAAGCACTGGCTGAGATGAAGCTGTTCTCAGTGGGTACACGAGCACTGAACGGCCGCTGACGGCCTGGAGCTCACATCTCCAAAAAACGTCTAAACAAATTGTAAAATAGGCGCTATGATTAAATATGAGTCACATATTTCAGGTCTAAACAACTACATTCTCGTCTATAAAAACTCTTTAAAAAATACAGTTCGTGGTACAACAACTGTAGTATTTGTAAAAAATATGGTGGATTCACTCGGCTGCCATGACAGTCGCTTCAAGCGGAGTGATACAAACGGTGAAAAGGTAGGAGTGCTGTTATCACTAGAATATTGTATGGCTCTCAGCCAATCAGATTTGAGAACCAGAAAGAACTGTTGTATAAATTTTATATATATATAAAAATGTGTGTGTGAGAGAAATAAATATATATAATGAAAATAAACTTTAAATAGTTCTTTATAAGCCCCCAAAGGCTGTTTATTTTGATACAATACATTTTATAAATATTTCATTTTATTAGATGTTTTACCTGTAGCCTTTAAATTTAAATTTTATTAGTCAAAAATGCAGGAAAAACAGTAATAATGTGAATTATTGTTATCTTTCAAAATAACTGTTTTCTATTGTAATATATTTTAAAAAAGTTAATTTAAATTGTAATAGTATTTCACAATATTACTGTTTTTCTGTAATTTTCATCAAATAAATGCAGCCATGGTGATTTCTTTAAAAAACATGAAAAGTCTCAATTATTTAAAAAATTTACTGTCAGTGTATATATTTACAATGTTTAACCCTAATGTAGCCCTAATATATATAATTCCCCTGCGGATAGCTTATACATGCAGTCTGCTCGTCCAAGGGAGAGATCTGCTCTGATTGGCCCATCCCAGGTGTTAATTTCTGAAGCAAACTCATTAAGCTGATAGTGGTGTTGTTTGTCATCTTGAGAGTGCAGAGGATCTCTGTTTGCCCGTGCTTCTACGTGATGTCTTTTTGAGGATTGCTCTTAAAGGCCATCAAAGAAAAAAGCCCTACTCTAAGCTCCTTTGCTTTAGCACTCTTTCAAGGTGCATGTAAAGCTGTGTACTCTCCACGAGCGCACCTTCGCAAATCCCCTTTTTTTGGGACTCATGCTTAACCTGCTTTGAATAAAACTTGAGATGACATCAGACGAGCAGGAACGTCAAAGGACCGTGAGGAGGTTTGAAGTGTTGCATATGCGTATATGTGTGAGTTTTAGATAGTGAGCAAGTGTCTTTGTAAATGTCACTTTAGCGTGTGTGTGGAATCCTGCAGTTCCCGCTTCCTGTTGTGAGAGGTGATTACAGTCTATCAGTCACACCAACCCTGCCTTCAAAACCAGTGCACAAAATATACTGTCGTCATAGCAACACGGCTAAAAATTGTCAATGGGAAGTGCAGTGGATTTATCAATGATGGCCTCATTCTAGGGAATCTAGCAGGGTTAAGCCATCATACATAGTGCTTTAAAAGGGCACATGGATATGGAGATTTCACCACCACGCCATTTCACAACACTGATAAATGGCATTTGCATAGAGCAGGACCTCGTCCCGTATTTTAGTCTTCAAGACTTTAGATAGAGGTTAAGAGGTATAGTATGCCCATCAGTTACGCAAGATAATTGGAAACTTCAGGTGATGTCCTTATCTCAGAACTAGAAATGACACTTCATAGTGAACCTGTTGACCCTTTTCTTCCAGCTCCTCCAGGGCTGTTCTGTATTGGTAATTTTGCACAAGACTTCATTGTAATGTCTTCATGTGTTTTATATATATATATAGTTAAACATGATAATACACACTGTATTGTTAGCATATTACGTTGACAGTTTACAAAAAGGGTCATTCATGGGTCAGGTGATTTTTGCTCTCATTTGAATTACTTTTATCCAAGGATTGTGAGAAGGTTGCCACGGCTGTTGGTATGCATTGGAGAGTAACTGAAATATTGACAGTACCAACTTAACAGCATTTTTCCGTATTGTGACAGTGGTGTAGCTCTTTTCAAAACGCTGTGGTTTCCCAAATATTTGCTGGAATTAATGCTATAAAGCTTTTTTATGACATTGTATGGCACACTGTAGCACTTTCTTGCTGAAAATAGCTTCTCTCTTTCCTTGATTCATTTTAGCATTCAGATCCATTTTAGCATTCTCTGCAGAGACATTTTACATTGTTCTGATATATGAAAAATTTCGATATTTATTAGTGATTTTGCTAAATATTTAATCAAAAGGCTTCATTAGTTTTTGATGTAGTTATATACATTAAGGTGCTTTATATGCTTTCATCCTAATTGTGATTTACATTATAATTCTTTATTATAAAAATGAATTAAAATAAAATGAAATGAAATAATGAAATGAGATGAGATGATAATATAATAATAAATAATAATAAAAAATAATAAAATAAAATAAAAAATGAAATGAAATGAAAAAATAAAATATAATATAATAATAAAATAATAAAATAAAATAAAAAATAAAATGAGATGAGATGTGAAGATGAGATGAGAAGATTAGATTAAATGAAATGATCAAATAAGTAAATAAAATAATGAAATTAGATGAGATGATGAGATAAGATGAAATGAAATTAAGATGAGATAAGATGATAAAATATATATATATATATATATATATTTTATATATATATATAGAGAGAGAGAGAGAGAGAGAGAGAGAGAGAGAGAGCTATATATATATATAAATAGCTTCATTGTATTAGTTACTTATTTGAGACTTTTTGCATGATGGACCCAGAAAAACAACATTAACAATTAAAAATTACAAGTAAAATAAAAAAAAATGTTTAATCAAGTTAGAGATTTAGTCTGTTTTCTCGAAGTTGAGTTTTACTAAATCACTTTATTCATTGTACTGTTTGTATTTATTGAATGTTAAATCTGTGCCTGCCATGAAATAGCATTGCGAAGCTGATTTGGCAATAAACTTAAATACAACAACAACTTGCTTGCTTATGGTACGTTTACATGAAAACAATGTACTAAAAATGGAAAAGATTTCCCTTTGTGTTTTTGAATAGTTTCACATACAGACGACAATGTTGTCAAAACAATCCCTGTTCACACGGATCCGCAAAAATGGCTAAAACCGCTGTATTATGCATGCCAAGCCAGTAGTTGGCGATGCCACACGTCTATAGACTGAACACACAATACACAAGTGCGTGACATTGCTGTTTTTACAAATTTGCATTTTGTAGTTTACATGAAGACAATAATGGTATAGTTTTCAAAAACCTGCACTTTGAGACCCGTTTTCAAAACTTTGCATTTTCAGGCCCCCAAAACATCTTTGTTGTGGAAATGAATGTCCAAAACGCATAAAAAGTTTTCCGTCTTTAGTTATTTAGTTAGTGTTGTGTAAACGCACCCTAAATTACACCACTTATTAGTTTGAAGTGTAGCTAAATTTGGAGATTGACTGTAGTTTAACTAGTTTAAATTATAAGTTCAAGTTTAAAAGTAGCTTCACCTGACAATGATGGTGTGTACGGAAGACTCTTCTGAGAAATGATAAACTCAGTTCACCAGAAGAGTTAATTACACTCCTTTGGAATTGCTCCTGTTTTTGAAAACAAACACAACAGTGTGTTCATTAATGAGTGATTGCGTCTTTTTTAGATTTTTTTTTTTTCCTCCCGTCCCCATTATTTTGAAGCAGCTGTATATTGACAATGATAGCTGCTGAATCCATTATTAATATGTTTATGCTGGAGTTCCTCTGATGACTGTCACAATTTCAAAACAGAAAATTAAGCTATTAGCAGAGTCTGTGTGTGTCTGTATTTTTCATAATAACGTCCATTGCAAATTTAACAACACAGTGCCATTTGTATAATTGGAATAGTGAGCTGAATTAGTAATTTATTTAAATTGCTCTTTCTTGATGTACTCTTTTAGGTAATGCTTGCCTGGAGCATACCAATCTTTCAGTATGTTAATGAGTTACACAAGGAACATGTTAAATATGTACACTCCTCATTTGCATACAAATTCAATTAACCTAGTTGAAGGGGGGGAAAAAAAGAGAAACAAATCTTTTGATTGATGTTTTTGTGTGTGGTGGGATACCCAGGATGTGCACTGACTGAGGGCAATATATCTCAATAGACATATTGTTTTGCTTTGATTGTCTTGCATAATGTCCAAAACTATTTTTGTCCTGAGAGCAAAATATCAGGTTAATCACAATCCCATACCTCATAAAGATCCTAATGCGATCATACTGTATTACAGTCCGCCAACATCAGTGTGCAATGTCAGTGCGTCCAATCCGCAAATTAACGACTTGCTTCGAGCGCATATTCTAATTAAGGATAAGCGTAATTGGGACATACAAACCTCTGCATATCAATGAAGGCGGAGTGGGTGAACTACAGCAGAACGTCATGTCAGTGCATGGGCAACTGAATGTTAGCATGGCAGCGGCTTGAATATATGGGACCCGGACTCTCCCAACATTTACATATTAGACAATTAACCAAATTGATTTCTGCCGCCTGTGATGAGAGGTGATGGCAGAAGCTGCTCTTTCTCTTCTGGGGGTTGGACACTCTGGCTCTCCATCAAAGATGTCACAAAGAATGCTGGAGCTTCATTAGCATCCTTCTAATTAGATGGTCACATGTACCCACTAATTAACATATATACTATCTTTTGTTGACATGCTCAAAAGTTATGAATTTTCAATGTAATATCACCTTCATTTACTTGAGTGAGCCATTAACATAGGTTTAATTGGCTTTAAATGTCTTCACACACTTTTATGCAAGGCTGAGGCCTGTTGAAGAGTTCAGCTGTTTTGATCTGAAACACAATTACACATTTTGCCCATGAATGAACATCTTTAAAGAATGTTGGCATTTCCTTGTACTGCATCCTCCAGATATTTCCAGTATGCTTTCATATTACAAGAACAATTAGTTGCCAATGCTGAAAAATATTTGGCACATGATTTACTTTGAAACAGTTTTTATTCAGAAATTATTAGTAAATTTTACAAATAATTACAAAGAAACAGCAAGTTGAACTAAACATGACATTTTGAAGTAGTATTTTCTTGTAAAATTTACTCCAATAATGTTTTATTTACAACTTTGAAAAATCTGTTTTATAACATTTATAATTAAGTTTTTTCCTCTAATATTTATTTTATTCAACTTTATTTAAATTAATAAAAGTGATTTTTAATAGTTTTAGATTTGCTTTTAGTTTTAGTTAATAATAACAACACTGTGTAAGATCTGTAACTACTATTCCACACCTGGTGACTCTTTTCC
This sequence comes from Mylopharyngodon piceus, assembly GCA_039654765.1. Classification (NCBI taxonomy): domain Eukaryota; kingdom Metazoa; phylum Chordata; class Actinopteri; order Cypriniformes; family Xenocyprididae; genus Mylopharyngodon; species Mylopharyngodon piceus. The sequence goes on along the minus strand of CM077448.1, from coordinate 6,082,985 downwards.
ATGTGATAATGAATGTAACTATGTATGGACTAAGGCTTTCAAACTTTAAAAAAGAATTAACAAAAGTAGCATCACTCTAAAAAATAATGTGTTGGCTCTACAAAAAAAATAAATAAACACAACAGTTTGCATAAATTTTGAGTTATGACAACTTTGAGTGAATTTACGTTCAACCAACAAGCTACACCGAGTTAGAGGAACTTAATAATTTGTAGCATAAACACAAATTTTTAAGTTGATTACTCAAAATAAATAAATAAATAAATAAATAAATAAATAAATAATAATTAAGTTGCTCCAACTACCATTGTTGTAGCCCTGGAACCAATTAATCTTATCTATTTAAGTTCAAATCAACAGCTATCATAGTACATGCTAACATTATACATTTAATGAAAAAGTAAGATATTACTTGTCACTGGCATTAGCGCAGTTATTGCTTATAGAGTCAATGTAGTGTTTACCTTCATGTATCTACTCTTCAGCACAATGGTAACCACAAAAACAACAAAACATTACAGAAACTCTTTTAACCCCTTTACGTACAAAGATTGCAGACGGCCCCAGATTATTGTTGTTCAACATTCACTGCACTTCAGTGAACATCAGACTCATACTTGTTCAGGACAAACTGAGTATCATTAGAAGGACTAAAGACTCCAGCTTTGATATTTGACCACTGTTTATGAACTAGGTTGCAGTGACATTAATTTCTTAATTTATGTCAGGAGTGCAAAATAATCGATCTGTAATTTTTTTTTTTTTTTTTATATTTTGAATAGAATATCAACACGCATATGAATTCAGATGCCAATCAGCTTAAGTGAGTCAACGTGACCATAATTCCTGCCCTTCTAGGTGACACTGTCCTGTACACTTCCTCGTTCTGAGCTCTGTGAAAAACAAACCCAAAGAAACATTTCTACACGTGTATATGTGTATATATATATATATATATATATATATAATAAGCCAATTAATGCAGAAATTTAAGTTTAAATTGCAGACAATATTAAGTTGATGTAATGATTAACATTATTATGTCAACAGAACTCAACAAATTGTTTGCAACTTAAAAGGTTTAATTAATACAAAATAAAATAGAATTTTAAACTTGCAACCATGCATTTAAGTTGTGGTAACAGGTCCCCTGAATTACTTTTTAGAGTATGTGGTCCATATAATCTTCTGAAGTCATGCATTCAGTCAAATTTAAGTCATGATTCACTCAAAATCTAAACATCCACTCCAGCTCTTCTTGAAACATCCATGAGAGTTCTTGAGAGAAGCAGCAATGTCTGATTTATGAACAAATAATTGTCTTGAATCAGATCTTTTCAATTAATCTCTAGATCCAGTTCCACACAACTGGTTTGAATGATTTATGCATAAATAGTTCACTGATTCAGTTCTTAAATTCAACTTAATCGATTGGGTAGCAACAGTTAATACGGTTAATAAAGTCTTTCTGAAGCGAAGCGATGCGTTAAAAAATATATCTATATTTAACAAGTAACAAAGTAAAATATCTAGCTTCCGCCAGACCGAAGAAAACTGAAAAAGAAACTGGAAAAAGCGTCAGTTAAGTTTAATAGGGAAGGCGTAGGATGTAGCGTAAGCTTTTTGAACTGCAAGAGTTTTACACTTTCTTTGTAAATTGAATATGGAAGGCGGTCTGGCGGGAGCTAGATATTTTACTTCATGACTTGTTAAATTATAAAGCTTGGATGCATCAGGATATTTATTAATACATCTCCGGTTGTGTTCATCAGAAAGAAGAAAGTCATATACACCTAGGATGGCTTGAGGGTGAGTAAAGCTTGGGGTAATTTTCATTTGAAAGTGAACTAATCCTTTAGTTAACTTACTGGTAATTAGTAATAAGAGTCCTGATAATACTGTGTATCCACAATACTCTCACATGTGGAAAACCAGTCTCACTCTTCTTTTCTGAGTTCACAAATGCAGAATCGGGCTGTCGTCCAGTGCTGGAGAGTCATGGGATAAAGTATAGTGGGTGGGTGTGTGAAATCAGTTCTCAAGGGCTGCGAGCAGGCACCACAGTTTTTCTGAGAAAGCCAGAGACACTCAAGAAAAGTGGAGTTATCCTTGGCACAGTCTGATGGTCTGTTTGACATCCTCCTCTCCCTCATATGAGAATGATGGGGGTGTTTTCTCGGGGTAATGAGGAATAAGATTCATGAAGCAGAGTTGACTTTTAAGCATATATTACAGCTCACATGCTCTCATAATTCAATAAAGCGATTTATTAATGTAGGAGTTCTCAGTTGCCTATATTTTGGGTTGTTTATTTAATAAGTCTTGGACTGGCTTCAGGACTCTGTGATCTTTAAAGCTGTCTGAAAATGAAATAGGAGAGAATGTAAGACCTTCACAAAGTTAAAGTGAAACAGAAGCTGTCAGACAATGAACTCTGTCCATCTTTTTAGTATTATTTTAATTTTTTTCAATGAGATCATAAGCCATTGCCAAAATTTTGCACGTTAAAGCAGCACAATATCCTTAAATAAGAAGAAAGTAGGAAACAAGTGTGTTTAACACCTCCTTAAGCTGAGTGGCCACCAACCAAGACCAAACTGATGAGAAGCATTAGGCAACGATTGTTTTCATTTACTGAAGTGCACTTCCTCTATAAACCATTAACAGAGCTCAGTGTAAAATAGCACAGTTTTAGCTCCCAAAGCTCTCTCTTCCACATGTTAATCACATCTTGTCCAAATATCCGGGTTTTCCCAGGAAGTACGCCTGTAATGTAATCTATTTAAGCACGATCCTGTCTAGCACATTCTCACTGGGAAAATCACAGTGTGGTTCAGTTTAAGACCTCATTGCTCTAAGGCCTGTTCGCTTAATGCTTGTGCACTCCTCAATTAAGCAAAATGAACATTTATTAGATGTACACATTTAAAATTTAAATCATTTAAAGCTTGAAATTAAAAAATGTTAGGAAAATGGTTTAAAAAATGTTTTTTTTTTTTTGTCTAATCAAATTCTGTCTAATTGTTTATTATTTGTGGGGGAGATTGTTATTATGGGAGGAACAGTTACTTCTAGCAACAGCTAGTCGCAAATCATAATTCATGGCTGTGATGTAAGCTAAAAGATATTGTCAATTAAAACAAAAAAGTTATTTTCTACCTCAGCTTCCTGTTTCAATAGGAATTATGTCAACACAGGAAAAAAATTGTCTCATCAAGCCATTATGTGTACTTTAAATGAAGTATCAACGTGTATTTCAATGTCCTAGTATGGAGCCCCTAAAGGAACAAAGTGATGGTTTAAAAAAAAAAAACAACAACAAAAAAAACAAAACATTTATTGACACTAGGGCTGGGCATTGACACAAATTTTACAATTGGATTCGATTTTGATTCAGAAGCTTGCGATTTGATTACCTTTGTTTCAATATTGATTAATTTGGGTCCTATCAGGTACAGTACATGGCAAATTTCCTCAAAGAAGAAAAATATCTCTCAACTAAAGGCGGGTGCACACTGTGCGATTTTGTCCACGATTTGGTTGTCTGAGACAATTCTAAAAGATTCCTATAATCCTAGGCAAAAATCTGTAGTCTTTGATCGCTAGTTTGACATGGTCACCGACAGCCGATTAATGACCGCTGCGATCAAATTTTACCTCAGATGAAATTCTGGCAGTGTCAGAAGATTTGGCGCACAGTCCTGCAGTGTGACTTCTCCTACGACAAACGTCAAATTGTCTTTGTTTTTCAAGATAAGCCGTGATCAAAATGAACGCTAGAGATTTCTTTGTTAGCCACCATTTCAGTCCCGCGTGTAATGCGGCTCACTGTCACCGAATGTGTGTGGGTTGATGTAAAACTCCGGACAAGTTTTCAAGCGCGCGTCCGTTTTTAACGCGTCTTGACTGTCGTACACTCTGACATAAATGACAGCTGAGATCCCACAGTGTGACATGAGGATCATGTTCGTACAGTCTGACGAGCAACAATCATAAAGGACTATTATAAATCGCACAGTATGCACCCGGCTTAATGCTGTAAACTATACAGGGAACCACAGTTGGTACATCACTATAATATTAAAGGTTAAAATGAATTGATTTGTAATCTACTTACATATAAATTACACAAGGAAATTTTTATAATAACGTTAAGTTTTTTATATAGGCCGAAACATTCAAATGTTGGCTATCATAAAACGGATTTATATTCAATACTGAAGCACTTTAAGTACAAATACAATGAATATGCAATAGCCTATAGTGCATATATTTAGCAAAATGCTCCTCTCTAAGTTGATTTTTATAGCTGACTAATGAGTTTTTGGACATTAAACGGCTTTTTTGAGGTAAATGTGACGGTAAATGTGACATTTGTACAAGCTGTTTTATTGACGCCTTTTCCGCGGTTGAAACACGGATTGATCGAATAAGTGACATGATACCGATTTCGGTAAGTTGTACTGTATCTTTCAACATACCTTCAGATGTTCATTCATGTTTATTTCGTGTTAGTAAAACGGAAGAGATGGTCGGTTAACGTGCGCTCTGCTTGAACTGAAGCGTTACAGCGATCTGTCACGCCACAGAACGCCAAGAAAGATTGCGACAGCTCGAGAGACATCTATGGTCTTACACCAGTCTATGGGAAAGTAGCCCATTTTCGATTTATTTAGGTTTATTGTGCTTGCAATTTCACCAACACCCCCCACTCCCCCCGGGGGGAAAAAAAAAAAAACTCTTTGGATCTTCAAAACGGTGAATTTCGCCAAAAAGCGACTAGTTTGTAGGTGTGTAAATATAACCTTTCTTCCCATCTCATTTTTTCCCATCATCAGTGAAGGGATTCATTGATTCATCATTATTGATGGGAATCATTGATTTTCCCCATGGGGCTTTATAGAACAGTGATCAGAAATATCAGTATTTTCATTCATCCTTAATTAGTGAACAGTGATAATGCAGTCAGAGAGAATTTAGCATGACTGAATCTTTGTTGTGGCCAGTTGTGTCAGGTCTTATGTTGCTGAAAGTTATTTCTGTGCCACTAGTGGCAGCAAACAAAACTGCAAAAATAATTCTGCAAAACTCCCTTCCAAACAGAGAGTCCTGCCCCAGACTCACAGCATTGGCTGAGGTTGTTAGAGAACCGCCTCAAAGTTATCTGATTGGTAAACACACTCAGGCCACAGTTCTTTTGGTCTGTAGGGATGTCAAAGAACTGTTATTTTATGCATGGTAGTTTAAAAAGAAAACATTTACAGCAGTTTAAAGAGCCAAATATCCCATGTCTGAGTGATGAAATACATATTTGGTCATTCCATGGACATTCCTCTGATTTAACCCTTTCCTCCTTTCCACCTCATTCAATGTGAACACACTCTCCTCTCAAAGCCTTACCTCATCTTTTTCCAACCGTCCTTCGCAGTCTCCCTTTCTGTTTTTATATTTTTCTTCCTTTTCTATTTACATTCTGCCTTCCTTCTCTTTATTTTCCATCTTTTCCTGTTGGCCCATGAGTGAGTGCTCAGGACTGGTTTGAATTAGGATTACATCTGCATGTGGATACTTGTACTGCACTTTGAAATATAGTGTATGTACAGTCCTATGCTTTACATAGAGAACTCATGACCCCTGATGCCTATAGATCAAGTCAAATCAGGAAATTCCTGACTAGCATAATCAAACACATAACTTGAGGAATCAAGTCGTGAAGGGATCCATACAACCTGACCTTCTGAAACTTTTATCATGCAGACCTTTTCTGTGTCAAGTCAGCAAACTTTCTTCCTGGCTAATTCCATATTCTGAAACTATCTTGTTGCATCACTGAATCAGTCTCACTTTGACTCTTGTATTATGTCTCTGAAGGGGGCTGTAGTGTTCGGTTTTAGGTATGCATAGATGCTCTCACACCCACTCACTGGCTGTAATGTGTTTGTACCACACTAGTTCATTACACCCTTATTGTGGCCCATTGTTTGTACAGGAAGTCAGTTAGGCTCAGACTAGAGTCTACTAACTAAGCATCACATACATATACCAACACATAGTGTAGAATTAAAGGGATTATTCACCCAAAAATGAACATTCTGCCATCATTTACTTGCCCTAATTTTGCTCCAAATGGTTTTACTCTATAGAACACAAACTTTTTACACCCCTTACACTCTTTATAGTCTGTTAACCTCTAAGTTCCGTTGATGATGAACTGATATGGAGATATTTTCAAATTACTATTCACAATTATTAGTTAATTATACAGTCACATAACTTTTTTGATGCACATCTTGAAACATTATTCAGTAAATTTGTTCCCGTCATATATATACATACACTGAACAAAATTATAAACGCAACACTTTTGTTTTTGTCCCCATTTTTCATGAGCTGAACTCAAAGATCTAAGACTTTTTCACAAAAGGCCTATTTCTCTCAAATATTGTTCACAAATCTGTCTAAATCTGTGTTAGTGTCCACTTCTCCTTTGCCGACATAATCCATCCACCTCACAGGTGTGGCTCATTAGATAGCATGATTATTGCACAGGTGTGCCTTAGGCTGGCCACAATAAAAGGCCACTCTAAAATGTGCAGTTTTACTGTATTGGGGGGGTCTGGGGGGGTCCGAAAACCAGTCAGTATCTGGTGTGACCACCATTTGCCTCACGCAGTGCAACACATCTCCTTCGCATAGAGTTGATCAGGTTGTTGATTGTGGCCTGTGGAATGTTGGTCCACTCCTCTTCAATTCTTCGACTGTGCGAAGTTGCTGGATATTGGCAGGAACTGGAACACGCTGTCGTATACGCCGATCCAGAGCATCCTAAACATGCTCAATGGGTGACATGTCCGGTGAGTATGCTGGCCATGCAAGAACTGGGATGTTTTCAGCTTCCAGGAATTGAGTACATATCCTTGCAACATGGGGCCGTGCATTATCATGCTGCAACATGAGGTGATGGTCGTGGATGAATGGCACAACAATGGGCCTTAGGATCTCATCACATTATCTCTGTGCATTCAAAATGCCATCAATAAAATGCAACTGTGTTCGTTGTCCATAACATACGCCTGCCCATACCATAACCCCACCGCCACCATGGGCCACTCGATCCACAACGTTGACATCAGCAAACCGCTCACCCACACGACGCCATACACGCTGTCTGCCATCTGCCCTGTACAGTGAAAACCGGGATTCATCCGTGAAGAGAACACCTCTCCAAAGTGCCAGACGCCATCGAATGTGAGCATTTGCACACTCAAATTTCTCTCAAATTTCATTCTAATGGCAATTAATAGGTCCTTTTCATTGCCATTAGAGTGAAATTACTGACCCTAAACATACAAGCTTGATAAAAATGCTCATTTTAGAAGAAAATTTCAGATGGCACTTAGAGGCTTTTGCGTCTGAAGTCTTCATATATATATATAAACAATGCAGATTAATTTTTGAGTGCACTGTCCCTTTAAATGTAGTCTGCCTTTATCTTATGGATAAGTATGTTTTCTCTGAATGGTAAGCATGACTATATTGTTTACACGGGCATTTGGGCAGCATAAAACAACAAATACAAAAGTAGGAAGAATGTGCTTCATGATTAGTCACCATAACATCATTTGAAAGAGGAAGTGTTATTGCAGTTCACAGAGAAACATGTGAGGATGCATCCATTCCAAACAGCAAGAGCTTTTAAAATTTTAAACATGATTTTTAAACACGATTTTAATATTTCACCCATGCTGACGCTTAAATATGCATTGTTACTTACCGAATGTACATTAAGGATTGTCACTGTGGTTGGTTATGTTTTGTTATGCTAATAAATGTGTTCATTCATTCTGTTTATAACATTTAAATCCTCTGAGATGACTAATATTTTCCTCTCTCAACGGTGGAGGGCTTTTAACTAGTTTTCCAAAGGCTTTTAACACATTAGGGCTACACATTTTCCCTTATATTGAGCTCATTTGCATACTTAATTAGTCAGTTTTATTAAATGCTTTTCCACAAAGGAATATCAGTTAAAAAATCCCACACAAACTCTGGCGTTGGAAGCCTGTATGTGAAAACACATTAAAAATGAGACGCTCCTCTTGAGAACGGCGGCTGGAACGATGCCCTGCCCCTTCACTTCATTTTGGCTCGATTAAGCGTGCAAATGTAACGTCCACTTTTAAACATGTTAAAGAGTGAAATTACCCATCAGCCCCATGGCTAAGTGATGCTGACATCCTCATAATTATGTCTACGACATAGAAAATTAATCAGACGCACATCTGCAGAGACATATTTAAACATCTGTCAGTCACTTTGGCAACACATGATGGACAATTGTTGTTCTGCGTTGTTACCGCTCTCCATCAGGCACTTGTTTTTCTGCTTGAATATTTGACTGCTTGCCGTTTATGAAATATATCTCTACGGCTGGAATGACTGTCTGCTTGGAAACAATATATCAAATGGATTATTCATGATACCATGTGGCACAAGAAAACTCATATTCAGCAAGGGCAAAAAAGTGTGATCACAGACTTTGATAGATCTCGAACATTAACATTGTTATACACCATTATACTGCACATACACACATGCGTGAATGTGTACATGTAGAATTAGATGTAGTAAAGATCTCCACACTCATGTATTTCAGCATGGACGAGGTGTTAATTGCTGAGAAACTTTAACTTTGACACCCTGATTCTGAATACATTTAATAATTGTCCTCGTTCTTACAGATTAGTAATGCTTCAAAATATTTTATAGAGTTCAAACTTGTTCACCACCTCCAATGTCTCCCTAAGGCATTTTTCCATTATTTTGTTGCAGCTTATGCATTTATTCACTTCGCCTCAGGTTTTCCAAATGCCCACATTAACAGTGTCACCAAAAGTGTCTCCTAATTACGCATGAAAAGCAATTACCAAGATCCTAATTAGGCTAAAAACTATATGGTTTCATCTGTTAAAAAGGCCAGGATTTCATGTAAGTTGGAGGTGATAGTGTAGTGGTCTTTCCTTGAGGGAGAGAGACTTCAACAGAAATATTGAAGCTTCGTTTAGAAATCAGTCAGTAAGACAGATGCTTTATGAACATGTTAACCTTCTGGGGTCTAAGGCTGACATGGGGTCCTGGAGTAGTTTTAAAATGCCCTGACATTTGTGCTTTTTTCAGTTGCTTATAAACATATTAATGACAAAAGTCTCATTACACTGTATTCAGCACAAACTAGGCTACGATAATATGTGAGCAACAAGTATGTACGTTTGTATTTTTGAGAATATATTTTATATATTTTAGTCTAGAGTTTTTGCTTCAAAATGATGTAAAAATCATCCTGCCTACTCGGTCACATGAAACAATGTATTGATTTTCAATTTCTAAGACACTTTTTGTTTAGAAAGGCCATATGCGAGGAGGCGTGAATCTTCATGAATAATGCTGTGATTCACACCTGAGGAGATTAATGTTCAACATTGAACTGAATCAACATTGAATTGCCTCAAAGTGAATAACTACACTGTTGTCTTCTGTAGAGCTGCTTATAGCTGAATTGATGAGCTACATAATTATTGAACTGAACTGAATCAACACTGAACTGACTTCAGCTGAAAAAAAATGACACACTTGTCATTTTTAGAGCTGCTTTGCAGCAGAATTGAATTATTTTTGCATCATTGATCATTATTTCTCTGTTTGTCACTGTAAAGCTGCTTTGAAACAATCTTTTGTATAAATTGTATAAAGCGCTATCTGGTTGGCATGTGAAGTAGGGCTTTACAATTCGAAATTGAAATAAAACAGAAATAGTGATATGGCATAGTGCAATTATCAAATCACAAAGGCTGTGATTTAAATAGATACATGCGCTATGTGTTTCAGAGTAAAGCATGACACTGTGTTCTTTTACACGCAAACAGCTCATGATCCAGTATTTTCGGTGTCCTAGAGTGGCTCGACTCACAGTAAAAGCTGCTCCACAGAAACTTGTCTGCATCTGCTCTGAGTTTGGGTCACTTATAATGTGCATTTGGGAATGTAACATGCACCCACCATCTTCCCAAACTTGTAATGAGGAGCACTTATAACCCGACTGTTGTCAACAAAAGAGAAGTATTAAGGGCTCCCTGCAGTTTTCCAACAAAATAAAAGCTCTGTGGTTTAATGTTTGAGAATGACGAAATTAAGACAGCTATAAAATGAGTTTTATAATTTTACACGTGTACTTTCTAAAATACTTGTTTTACTGTTAAATATATATGACTATATTGCATTCTTACATATTTTGCAATATAGTTTGTCCACTAATATATTTGTTGTTGAGAAGTATTCAGAAGGTCATATAATCGCAACATGGCGGCCACTATGAGGAGGGACAACTTATGTAGAATAAAAAAACTTTGTCTGTGCCATGGATATGTTGGAGTGTTTGTCTGACGATTATATTATATTATATTCTTGGTCAAAGTACTATCCATTTCTTTTGTTGTAAAACTTTTTATGTGGAATAATTACTTGGTGCACAATGAATTCAGTTGTGTCCTCTGTATAACCCTTATGTGGCACTAAACAGCCCGAGTTTTATTCATGTGGTCTTTTTACGTAACTCTCAGTGGTAACTGTATATCATCAAAACATTGTATCTTGTAATTTTCATAATTTACTGTTGTGGTATTCATTACTCAACGCCTCCCTATAGTTACACAGGAAGAAAAAGCTCTTTTTTTCACTAGTTTGAAGTGACTTATGAGCTTTTGAAGGTACCAAGTGATGTTTTGTGCTGGGAGTAATTTCAAAGGATGTGGCTGACAATCTCTCTAATCGACTGTGTAACACAAAGAGTCTCTTAAATAAAACGGCTGCTTATCCTGAGCTTACCTGGAGGAGATGAAACATGTCAAGATATGCTGCTTTGAAAAACCGGGGGTCTGGCTTTGCTGTGGTCTCTCAAACGTCGAGCAGCCACGCGTGCGGTTAACGTATGTGTGCGTACGTGTGGGAAGTTTTTTGCCTTTGTATGTTTCTTGGCAATGCCCTGGACTCCCACATAGACTCTCAGATCACAGGAAAGATATGGGTGGCAGATCGCAGGCCTACAGATGTACACAAAGGAAGAGGAAAGTCATGTGTGCTCAGCACCAGAGATCTGTTCTCAGTATGTGAGCGGCAAGATATATACTTCATATGTCTGTTTGGTTATGCTCACTTTATTTTATAAAGGCGTGTGCCTCTAGTGGTTATTTACGCCATACACTGCTATTGGTAAAATTTTGTAATTTTTAGAAAAAAATCTTATGCTTACTACGGCTGCATTTATTAAATCAAAAATACAAAAATATTTTTACAAATACAAAGTTCTGTCATGAAACTCTAGATGGCGCAGGCTAATAGGTCCTTTAACTCAACCTGCTCGTAATCACATCGTTATCTATAGGGCACAGCTGATTGGTTCCTGCTCTATCAGTAGCCAATGAGCTTGCATGCTCAACCTTCAAAATACTTGGGAAGCTTTTGCCTTAGCAGTGCAGCGCGCTTTCAGAAACCCTTCACCTTCCCCAGCTCCACCTGTATAGATCTTCTATGGGTAATTCATGTACACTATATTGTACAGCAGCAGCATGTCTTGCTTGCTCACAGCAGCGTGTTGTGTGTGTATTGGCAGTAGCAAGTCCCGTACTTGCTCTGAAGCAGCAGCAATAAAAGCAGCAGCAGCGTAGCAGATCTATTCCACAAAGACCAAACATATCAACATTGTCATACCCATTACCATGCCAAATACTCGAGAGTTGTCATGACAGAACTGAAAATATCAGTTTTCTATTTTAATATATTGTAAAATTTAATTAATTTCAGCATCATTACTCCAGTCTTCAGTGTCACATGATCCTTCAAAAAAAAAAAAAAAAAAAAAAAAAAAAAAATCATTTCTAAACATTAACTATATATTAAACAAAGTCCCTTTAAGACAAGTCATTTCACTCGGCGGCCATCTTAGAAACGCCTCTCGGGCATTCAAGTGCAGCTTCTATCACTTTGAATGGGGAAACATCAAATTCTCCAAAGCTGTTTGCCAAGCTTTCGATTAAATTTCATATTTGAAATCACCAATGAAATCTAACAACAACTGTCATAAATTTTGTTTCTAAACGCTCAAATCATGCCAAAAATGGTATTTTTCAGGATGGATCAAGCTAATGCGCATGCACAATCCTAAATGCGCGTCTCGTGTCTCATTTTGGAGGTGCGCGTCTGACTGTTTCTATAGGAATTAGAGCTTCTAACGGCCGCTGCAGTGAGGCGATGACTTTACCAATCGGCGATTGGCTCTTATTTAGAAGGCGGGACTTATTCCGCCATATTGCGCGTTGCACTTTCTCCCATTCAAAACAATACGAGTGACGCATCTTGTTATTCTATAGTCTTTGATTTTAAATATCTAAATTTATAGTGTAAAAATATATAACTCTTATTATAATATTATGCAATCATATTATAGTAGTAGTGTTAGTTAATGTTCTTAATAAAAGTCATTACAAAATGTTAGGAAGAAAAATCTATATTTATATTGGACTCCGTGAGTGTCTTGGTGGGGGGTCCTTTGGTCTGTAAAAAAACCTTTAATTTAAAACCTAATAAATGTCTTTTTGTGAAATGTTTTGCTTGAAAAGTGTGCTTAAGATCTTTCTTAAAAATAAATTCCACTTGCTTTTATATTTTGTTATCTAAAGCAGCAACATTCTTATGTTTGAAAGTGTGGCTTAAGTGTGCAAATATGCCTTGGAGCCACTGTATGGCTGTTTGAAACCTCTCTGCCAATCAAAACAGGCAGCCGAATGCTTACATGGCAAAATCAGGGTGCTAGCCAATCACAAATGGGCTGCAGCGTTAGTTGATCGCACAGAGTAGAGAGTGAGCTGCAGAGTGTGTTTGGTTTTATTCGTGCTTTGCTGACTTTATAGGCCTTTTGCCCCCCTGGTGGAGAGATTTTTAACTGTCTTGACTGTGTCTGTTTTCTCTCAGTGCATGAGGGTATCGATGTGGTGGGTCCATATTTCCCTTGATTATGAAATCTAGGTTTTGCTGAGCAGTAAGAAGGAAATGGCCCCTACATGTCTTATATTCTGGGTCTGCGGCCCTGCTAACACACACGTATACAACTTTCATATATGTTTGTTTCTCTTGAGGTCCAAAACTCCCACATTCAGGATACAAGCTGTCAAGAAAGCAAGCAGGATTTTTTGGGAGTTTTGTATCAGATAACAACTTCCTGTCGACTCTCCACATCATGAAACAATTGACTCACTGAGACGCTGCTTGATAAAAATAGGCAAATGATTTTAAATGCTGTTGCAGGTGGATTGGGTTAGATTTATGTGTTTGTATGTGTATTTATATGAATAGCCAAAAGAATTCATCCCTAAAATAAGCAGTCCTAAATATCATATTCTTGCAAACAGACACAGTTTTCACAGTCTGAGCTTGTTTTTACCCTATTGTTTTGGTTACGTCACACTTTTGCTTCCTGGCAAATATATTAAAACCAGCCACCCACGCTAAACAAAAATAGCTCTTTTTCATTCTCATTCTCATGTTAATAAGTCTCTTTTTAATCTTTCCCTCTACATGCAACCACTTTCTCGTTCCCTGGTCTCTCACCCGCAGTGAAGTCTATCCAATCCATTTTACCCATCTGCCAATCTCAATCTTAGTGATCAGCTCTCATCTCCTCATCCCTCTAACTGTATCCAATCAATTATATTCTCTAATCAGTCCTTTACTGTCATCACTGCAAATCTGTGAGCAATCCGCTTCTTTTAATGCGGCCTGTAATACCAGGAATGGGGATTTAACTGAGATAATATATGCAGGTTATGAAGGCAGTGTAAACTTGTTCATAGAATGAGATATGTGAAGTTCACAGAAGATCCTCTCAGACCCATTAAATCGAAGTATTAAGCATTATACATGTGTGTGTATGTGTGTGTGTGTGTGTATGTATATATGTATATATATATATATATATAATATATATATATAATATATATATATGTATGGTAATACCACCAAATTTGACCAAGTCAACTTTTTTCAATGATTCCACAATCATTGATTAACATTATTGAAACAGACAGCCTATATATTAAGACCTACTCTATCACACGGATCTAATCTAATGTTACATATCAGGTGTTTTTCCAAAACAGTTAACCAAACATTCACTTTTACATAACAGATAATGTTTGCGTGAATACTCGCTAAGACATGTATCGGGATCGCTCGCTCGCTGAGGCATCTTTGTGCGCATGCACGAATCTGTCAGTCAGCGCAAGTAAGATAGTTTTGTTTACATCAGCGTGAGTTTGAAAATCACGTTTCATTCATCGATCAATCGCATTTCATCGAGAATTCGCTATGAATATTCATTAAGTTGGAATGCTGCGCTTTATAACGATACGTTTGCTGAGGGGAAGCGCCAGTCGCCCAGAAGAGCAGAGAAAAACAGCATTTTTCATTGTGAAAGGAAAGGTACTCCTCTCAGAAAACATACAAATAAAGATACTTTTAGATGTTTAATTGCTATTTGGAGTAGGGCTGCAGGATTTATCATGATTAAACCGCACGCGATTTGACAAAGGCTGCAATTATTTTATGCGCAGCTTGTCAGAGCTGTACGGCTCTGTGATCAGTAGTAAATGCTTCTCCATCTGAAAGCCAGTGGGCGCTCTTGCGCAGAAACTCTAAATATGCCCTGCTGCAGAAGTAGATAACGTGTGTCATTTCGCTGTAGCTGAATTATCAGAAGATTGAAACGCTTTGATTTATTAAACATGACTAATAAACACACGACTGCTTTATTCTTATGAAGTGAGTTTGGAGTAAAAACATGTCATTAAATGTTGTCTTATGTTGGACAAGATGTTAATAAATGTTTCTCATGTCTGGAAAGATGTTTGACGCGTGTTGCTTTTTCAAATGTACATTATAAGTGACTCAAACTCGCAGTGCTTTCAGATGGATTAGCATTTGGAGCCATACTTCATTAGCAAGCTGCGCATAAAAAAATAATCGCAGCCTTAGTGCGATTTCATAATCGCACTAAGAATCGCGTTTAAGCGATAATCACGTTTAAGTTCAATGTTATTTTTCGTATCGTGCGATAAATCGTGCAGCCCTAATTTGGAGAATAGGGATCGCTAGATGAGGGCTTAACAAACTCATTTTTGTGAAAACCTCAATTTTGACCAAAATTGACATTTTTCACTTTTGCCTGTAGCTCGAAATTAGCCCGTGCACATTCCGACTCATTTTGCCAGCACGGGTCGCAACATTATAAATCTATACTGTCACTTTTGATCAATTTAATGCATCCTTGCTGAATAAAAGTATTAATTTCTTTCATTTCTTTCCAAAAAGTAAAAATAAAAAATCTTACTGACCCCAAACTTTTGATGCTTTGCCAACACAGAAATAAATTTCATTTTAAAATATATTCAGATAGAAACAGGTATTTTAAATTGTAAAAATACCTCACAATATTACTGTTTTTGGTGTATACTGGATCAAATAAATGAAGCCTTGGTTTCTTTTAAAAACATTAATAAAACCTTAACAATCAAAAAATTTTGAACGGTAGTGTGTGTATATATATATATATATATATATATATATATGTATGTGTGTATTTATTTATATATATATATATATATATATATATATATATATATATATATATATATATATATATATATATATATATGTATGTGTGTATGTATGTGTGTGTCTGTGTGTGTATATGTGTCTGTGTGTGTGTGTATATATATATATATATATATATATATATATTTTATATATATATATATATATATATATATATATATATATATATATATATACACACTGCCCTCCAAAAGTTTGGAAACACCCCTGGCAAAGTGTGGTTTTGGACGATATCAGCATAAATCCTTATCATTTTTTGGTGCAAATACATTACAGTAACTTGACATTATCATTGAAGACCAGCAATAATAATTGTCATTTTGATTACATAATAATGGCAATATATAAATGTCAAAGTCAGACATGCCCCTTTGCCAGCTGTGATGCCTGGTTACTGGTTTAAACTTGGCCCAGGTTTGTAAAAGATATTTGGGTCAGCACACCTTAATAGCTTCAACAATTGTTTGCCAATTAAGTTTAGAATACAATGAACCAATTAGAACCCAGTTTAGGTCAGATAGCTGCTAATGGTGGATATTTTGATGAATCGAAAATTTAAGTTTTTTTGTATGTATAAACTGTTTATATAATAAAATATGTTTTCGTAGTTTGTGTTGTCCCTTATCAGTGCAAAATTATCACAAATTAAAAAGGATTCATGCCAATATTGTCCAAAACCCCACTTTTCTAGGGCGTTTCCAAACTTTTGGAGGGCAGTGTATATATATAGTATAACATTTATAAATTAAAACAAATGGACAGAGAATTCAGCAGACTATGACAATCTGCTGTACTTTGCTGGTAGTTTATAGTATCTCTACAAAACCTGAATCACTCTTTAAATTGCAGAAAGTGTGTTCCATTACACTGTCTCGATATATGCCCAATCTCCATGTGTTGATAAATTACTCCTGCCATAATTAATAGTAAATTTAAACATCTTTTTAAAATGAAATTGTTTAATGCTTGCTTTCCATAAATGTTAATAGTGCAACGTTAATTGTGCCAGTCAAATCGAGCTGAGTTTTGTGAATAAGGAGCAATCTATAATGAGCCTAATTTACATAGAAAGGAGGCGTGTTTACGCCGGCAAAAAAATGACAGGGACTTAATTTAAATACTTATGGAACAGCTCAGTTCCAGCACATTTAGCACCTGGTTAAGCTGGATGGTGGTTAGTGAATAAGATGCAAAAGTGGTGCAACTGTATAGTGAATTTGCCCCTAAATATGTGTATTCTAGCTTTATTCACTGTCCTCTGTCATAAACAGTGCCTGTGTGAGAGATGCCGTTGTTTATGTGAAGGTGTTTTGGTGAATCAACACAAGGCGCTACGGCAACCCTAAGGCCAGGATGTTATGTTCTTAAGGATGGAGACTGTTAAATTTAATTGACACATCCAACTGGCTGCTGTTCTTCATTTGTTTTACAGTCAGACAATTAAGCTGCATAACACACACACAAAAAAATTCATTGTTAAATACCACAGTATGAATAATACATATGGACGACTCTTCCATTCTCTCTATCACAATGGCTTTATCACCGGCAAATGCGCTCTGTAAATCAAATGGGACGTTTGCACACAAAGCCCTGTTGGATAAAACATTCCTTATTCTAACACTTTTACTGACCCATAAAGCTTCAGGGGCCATTCCAGCACAAATTACCCAGCAGAATGCGAACGCTAAGTATGAGACAGAGATATCCATTGCGTTCTGGTCCCCTTGATTTAGGATTATTTGCATTCTGCCTGGCTTGACAAAGAGTCCATTCAAATTGTTTATGGAAGCATCACTGCCATTTCTTACGGGGAGAAAGACTGTAATAAAAACAAAAGAACTCCACTGCTGTGTTAGCAATATGTGAAATATGTAGATCTCTGAATTCTGTGGTATGACACAGAGCCTGAGAAAGTGGAAATAATGATGTTATTCGCAAGCAATATTTTAGGGAGTATCTTAATATTATTATTTAAATACATTCTTCTCTCATGTATATCATAAGTGGCATAATAGACAGTGTCCTAATTTCCTGGCTCAGCATTTGCTGTAGAAATTGTTTGTAAAGGGGATTGTGTGTTTGAGAGTGTGAGGATGTGAATTTCTTGATAAGAAGCTATAGCTGTCAGTTGGAGCCACTCAAATGGTGGTGACTTCATGGGGGATTTTTGTAGAAGCGGTTTCTCTGTTTGGATTGTGTCTATTTTTAAACTCTAGGGCTTTTGGGTGGAGCGAGCTCAGGAACTGAGGGCAGGAGTTCAATGTCTCAGAGTCTGGGTGCCTGAAGTCACACACTGGAGAAGAGAGAGAGACAGATAGAGATAGAATAAGTGAATATGTGAATGAATGTGTAAGTGATTAAGTGAGTGATACAGTGAGTGAGTGAGCAAGTGAGCAAACTAATGATTGAGTGAATGAATTAGTGGGCTCATAAGTGACTGAGTGAAGGAGAAACTAAATGAGAGCCACTGAATGAGTGAGTGAATGATTGAGTGATCTCATGAGTGACTGAGCAAATAATTGAATGGATGAATGAGTGAGGAAATGATAGTCAGTGAATGAGTGAGTGAGCGAATGATTGATTGGGTGAATTAATGAGTGAGTTAATGAGTGGCTAAGCAAGTGAGTGAGCAAATGTTTGAATGAATGAATGACTGTGTGAGTGAGCAGATGAATGAATGGCCGAGTGAGTGAGCTAATGAGTGAATGAGTTAGCTATGATTGAGTGAAAAAGTACATTAAATAGTTGAAAGCTCATGAGTGAGTGAGTGAGTGAATCAGAATGCTAATGAATAAATGAGCTATAAGTGACTGCGCAAATGAGTGAGTGATTGAGTGAATGAATGAGTGATCTCATGAGTGGCTGAGCAAATAATTGAATGGATGAATGAGTGAATAAGTGAGGAAATGATAGTGAATGAGTGAGTGAGTGAATGATTGATTGGGTGAATTAATGAGTTAATGAGTGGCTGAGCAAGTGACTGAGCAAATGTTTGAGTGAATGAATGACTGTGTGAGTGAGCAGATGAATGAATGGCTGAGTGAGTGAGTGAGTGAGCTAATGAATGAATGAGTGAGTGAATGAGTTAGCCATGATTGAGTGAATAAACAGTGAATAGCTGAAAGCTCATGAGTGAGTGAGTGAATCAGAATGCTAATGAATAAATGAGCTATAAGTGACTGCGCAAATAAGTGAGTGAATGAGTGAGTGATCTCATGAGTGACTGAGCAAATAATTGAATGGATGAATGAGTGAGTGAGGAAATGATAGTCAGTGAATGATTGAGTAAGCGAATGATTGATTGGGTGAATTAATGACTGAGTTAATGAGTGGCTGAGCAAGTGAGTGAGCAAATGTTTGAGTGAATGAATGACTGTGTGAGTGAGCAGATGAATGAATGGCCGAGTGAGTGAGTGAGCTAATGAATGAATGAGTGAATGAGTTAGCTATGATTGAGTGAATAAGTACAGTAAATAGCTGAAAGCTCATGAATGAGTGAATCAGAATGCTAATGAATAAATGAGCTATAAGTGACTGTGCAAATGAGTGAGTGAATGATTGAGTGAATGAGCAAGCTAAAGAATGAATGACTGAATGAATGAGTTAACTGATTTAGTGAATGAATTAGTGAACAATTGATAGAAAATGATAGAGTCAGTGAATGAGTGAGTGAGAATGCTAATGAATTAGCAAGTTAATGAATGAGTGAGTGGGTAAGTGAATGAAGGAATGAGTGAGTAAATGAGTTAGCTATGATTGAGTGAATGAGTAAGTAAATGGCTGACAACCAGCAAGTATATGTAAGGGAGTGAATCAACAAGTTATTAACTTGGTAAGAAATGTTAGTGAGTGAGTGAATGAGTGATCGAGTGATCGAGTGAGTGAGTGAGTGAGTGAATGACTGTGTAAGTGAGTGTGAGCAAAATAGATACTGTATTGCAGAGAATACAGAAGAAAGCCTTGTGTGTGGCCAGGAGTATATCATTTTGGCTCAATCAAACTTTACTGGAAAAACACAATAACAGATGATGTCATAATGCTGAAACGCTAAGCGTTCATGTCACGCTGAGCTTGAGGAAATCCATTTTTCACTGTATTTAACATGACATCATAACCTAGCAAAGCCACAATGTGAAACACCCTGCCAACACAACAGGGCCACATCTAAACACACCTCTCCTAAATATAGATCCCAGATCTGCTTAAATAGTCAGCAGAAGTGCAGCGTAGCAGTTTTATTTCTGAAGCCTTGGCTCACATTGTTGTTGACTTTGTCTATTTTCACAGTGGCCTGAATTTCCAGTAGGGCTTTATTTATAGGTGTTCTACCCAGAATATGCCATGTGTAAACCATAAATAATTAGAGCTACTTTCCTCACCACCATCTCCAACAAAGCAGGCTTTATTAAAACCATCACCACCGTGGTCACTTTCACTGCAGCCCAGTCCCACAAACCTCAGATTCTGCCCTGGCGGACAGGTTACGAGAGGGCCTGGACATGGGTGGGGGTTCTTATTGGGAATCAACTGGAAAAATACTAGCCCTAAATACTGAACTGAGTAGGAGGTGGTTACATCTCATGAAGTTCTGTATGATTAAAACCATATGTTAGGTCAGAATTGTCTTTTTCTCAGTAATGCGTCTGGATTTTCCCCATTAATATATGGACTATGCAGAGTGGGTTGTTTTGACAACGTGTTATTGCCAGAGACATTTAGATAAGGGCTGAGGAAGAGCAATTGAGTTTAGGCTGAGGTTGCGTGTGTGTATGTGTGGTATCTCACAGGCAGGAGAGAGAGGGATGTTGTAAGGTCAGTGCAGTACACACAGCTCCATTAGTGAGTGTTATGACAGGAGCTGCTGGGGTCAGAGCAGGACAGTGTCAGCTGTATATCTCTGATTGCTCTGTTTGATTGCACATCTTCCATATTTATACTGCTCGCACTCTGAACGTTATTTAAATGTAAACAATTTTTTATTCTCTATTATCTTATTTCCTCTTGCTCAAGGTCAAACATACACCACTGTTATCCTTTTTTACTTGTACAGGTCAGAAGATTGTATAAAGGGTTTGCCTTTATACATTGTAAAATTAGTATGCCTCTGATTGCTTGCAAAGATTTTTTTTCTTCCCTGTTTTGATAAGAGAACTCCTTACCCTGCATGTTTACTTCAACTTATCAAATTAAAACATATATTTGAATTTGTTTGAAAAAATGTTTGAAAACCATTTAATACACCGATCAGGCATAACATTACGACCACCTTCCTAATATTGTGTTGGTCCCCCTTTTGCTGCAAAAACAGCCCTGACCCGTCGAGGCATGGACTCCTCTAGTACCCTGAAGGTGTGCTGTGGTATCTGGTACCAAGATGTTAGCAGCAGATCTTTTAAGTCCTGTAAGTTGTGAGGTGGAGCCTCCATGGATCGGACTTGTTTATTCAGCACATGCCACAGATGCTCGATTGGATTGAGATCTGGGGAATTTGGAGTCCAAGTCAACACCTCAAACTCGTTGTTGTGCTCATCAAACCATTTGATTTGTGGCAGGGCGTATTATCCTGCTGAAAGAGGCCACAGCCACCAGGGAATACCGTTTCCATGAAAGGGTGTACATGGTCTGCAACAATGCTTAGGTAGGTGGTACGTGTCAAAGTAACATCCACATGGATGGCAGGACCCAAGGTTTCCCAGCAGAACATTGCCCAAAGCATCACACTGCCTCCGCCGGCTTGCCTTCTTCCCATAGTGCATCCTGGTGCCATGTGTTCCCCAGGTAAGCGACACAAACGCACCCAGCCATCCACGTGATGTAAAAGAAAACGTGATTCATCAGACCAGGCCACCTTCTTCAATTGCTCCGTGGTCCAGTTCTGATGCTCACATGCCCACTGTTGGTGCTTTTGGTGGTGGACAGGGGTCAGCATGGGCACCCTGACTGGTCTGCGGCTATGCAGCCCAATACGCAACAAACTGTGATGCACTGTGTATTCTGACATCAGAACCAGCATTAACTTCTTGAGCAATTTGAGCTACAGTAGCTCGTCTGTTGGATCGGACCACACGGGCCAGCCTTCGCTCCCCACGTGCATCAATGAGCCTTGGCCGCCCATGACCGGTTCACCACTGTTCCTTCCTTGGACCACTTTTGATAGATACTGACCACTGCAGACCGGGAACACCCCACAAGAGCTGCAGTTTTGGAGATGCTCTGACCCAGTCGTCTAGCCATCACAATTTGGCCCTTGTCAAACTCGTACAAATCCTTACGCTTGCCCATTTTTCCTGTTTCTAACACATCAAGTTTGAGGACAAAATGTTCACTTGCTGCCTAATATATCCCACCCACTAACAGGTGCTGTGATGAAGAGATAATCAGTGTTATTCACTTCACCTGTCAGTGGTCATAATGTTATGCCTGATCGGTGTATAATTCAATGACGAAAAGTACAAAATACTGTAATACATTGATTTGTAAATTAATTGGATGATATCATTTTTGTTGCATTACAGTCGCACACACACACACAATGTCACAGTGCACTAAAATAGGCTTATCTCTGAGCAAAACATAATGTCTTATTTCCATCCTATTATTTTTGAGTTCAAATGATCAGGACATGTTCTTGAAAGCTTTTCTGAAATTCACCCACATAGAGACAATCAACTGTGTGTGTCACATCGTAATCACACACACTACACTTTACTGCATGCTATATGATTTTTACAAAGGACTCATCTACACTTTCAGTAAGTCAACAAGGTTGCTTGTTAACGTCACTTCGAGTAGGAGAGGTTTAACTGCAGCTTTCGTGGCTGGAGTCTACCCAGCAGAAAGAGCAACAAATGTGGTCAGCCGATTAAACTGTCATTATGTGTGCCCGGCATGAACTGGCAAAGGTGCCAGAAGGAAGCTGTGCCACCTGGCGTAACTTGCCAGAAATAACCCTTCATGGAGAAATGCCCGGCAGCACGCTATCATACTCGTGTCCCGTTGTTTAAATAAAAAGACAACCGTGTGCACGTGTGTGTGCTTGTCAGTTTAAATAGCCTCTTTCTCTCCAGCTTATGTGAGGGACTGTGTGTGTCTGCATGTGTAAGCATACGGTGTTAAAACTGCGTTTGGCTCCAGCGCAACCGTGACTTTTGGCAGGGACGTGCCTTACACCACCAGCGCATGTGGCTCTGTGTGTCTGTGGCCGGAGCTGCTGCTCCCTCCTGGCCAGCTCAGTCAGTGCACTCTGGACGATCGCATAGCTGAGTTCAACTGAGAGTTTGACATCTCATCCGGCTGTAGGCACAGACCCGGGCGACTTCTTTTCCGTATGGCTGTCAGAGAGCTCTAACTCGGCAGTGTGGGCGGAAACCTCCCCGCAGAGCTCCCGCTCGGTCATAACCCCGTCCTAACCCTGTCATAACCCTCTCTGACAGCCTCGCAGATGGTGGGGAAAATGGGGGTTAAAACCCAGAGGCCACATCACCGCATCCCCACGTTCCTGTCCGCCCACCTCCCCTGGATCCCCCTGAAAGCCGGAATGACCTTGCAACTGCCATTCTATCACGCACAGAGGGAATGATGGATCGGGGGATGTGAAAACCAGACTTGGGTCACATATGCACTTTAAAGATTTGGAAAATAACTATTTGGGGGGAAATTATTTGGAGGATGTACATCAGCTCTTATCAGCTCTTAAATGGAGCACACAGTTACATGGATGCCTTAAGTATGGATGAGGGTTGGGTCAGAGGGATGCCGTACTGGCTCCTGGGAGAGACTTGAGATATCTGCCAGGCTTAAACTCTAAGCTTGATCCATAGCGCACAAGTGAGGGGGTGTAAGGAAATTCTGAATATCGTGATTTACAGTATTTGCAATAACATGATCCTTCAAATATCTTCTGTTGTACAGTACTGTGCATGTCTTCTCAGGCCATTTAACAAAAGCTTTTACTGATCATAATCTATAGAAATTTAAAAGAAAAAGTGCTGTCAGTCAAATTCACCTTTAACTTTATTTTTTATATCAATTATGATATCAATTATTCCGAATGACATCTGCCATTTGGTGGCAATGTTGTTTGGTGGTAATGTCGTAATCTTTTGAGCCAATCTTAGAATAAAAGGTTCTATATAGAATCTTAACGTGTTTTGTATTTCAGGTATTTCATATATAAAAATCTTTTAGGGTTTCCCATCATGGGATCATTTTATGAATTTACTTTTAAAGGGTTAGTTCACCCAAAAATGAAATTTCTGTCATTAAGAACTAACCCTCATGTCGTCCCAAACCCTTAAGTCCTTTGTTCATCTTCGGAACACAAATTAAGATATTTTTGATGAAATCCTAAGGGTTTCTGAAGCACACATAGTCAGCAATGTCATTGCACCTTTTGAGGTCCAGAAAGGTATTAAAGACATTGTTAAAATAGTCAATTTTCAATTTTTATTTACACTTTATTAATTAAACAGCTTGCAAATATAATTCATTAGTGAAACATTGAAACTACCTATTAAAGTATAAGTATTATGCAATAATTTAAGATATTTCTCCTTTTATCAAACCTTTTTGGCAGAAAGGATCCTTTAAAATTGAGTAAAGGACCTTAGGATTCTATATAGAGCCCCAATTTAATCTTTTTTTTTTCTTTCTTTCTTTCTTTTTTTCCCCTAAAGTGCACAATTTTAATTTGAATGCCAAGTTTTCTTAAGGGCAAAAAACCCCTCCTAACTAATGCTTAAAAAATGTGATGAGACCAGTATTGAAAACTCCATTTGACTGATAGGTGGCTCCTTCTGAATTGTTGTATGTGTACACATATGCACATCTTGTTCAAATCTTGGCAAGATATTAATGTAAACACAGTCATATTGTCTTATGTTAATGTAAACAAGCAGTGCAAAAGAATCTGATTTCTGTCAAATCATTGGATCTGTGCATGAGTCCCTAAAGTGCTAATGAATTCCAGTGGAAGTGGATAGTAGTCATACAACAATATTAACTAAAAACTTAAATAATTACTTGGAAAATTCAAGTATTTAATTTCAGTAAAAAACTTCCAAAGCTACATGGCTTTGTTAAAATAAAAGTTATTAATATTTAGCTCTTTAAATAATGGAGTGTGTTCATTAGCATATTAGTTTTGGTTTTTGGCATCGAAATTGGGATCAAGTATCATGAAATTTCACTGGTGTTGGTAGTATTAAAATTTTAGTATTGTTACATCCTGCTGGGAGAATTTCTCATGTCGGTAATTGTGTTCCAAAAACTGCCACGGTTGATTTTGCTAAATTAGTTCAGAATTGGCTTTCACATCTCATTAGCAGAAGACAATTTCTGGTCCATTGCTGGTGTGCAATGCATGTTAAAACCTCAGCTCAAAAATACTGATTGATTAAATCACTAGAAACAACTTAACAATTTTGCTCAGTATGAACTGAATGACTCTGGCTGTGCTAAAAATCCCATAAAATGGAAAGCTCATAATGTTTCTATGGACTGGAAGGTTTGAGGAGGGGCCACATTGGCTAATATGTGATGCAAGCTAGTTGAAATCGAGTGGTACCCAACTGGCTTGTTCTGTATGGCTACCTCCACTTGTAATACCTGTCTGAAATTTGACAGTTTAAGCAATGGTGAAAGCTGCTTTTATAAAGAGCACCCAGCAATGGATTCATAGGCCATTTAAGCCTTTTAAAGGGTTAGTTCACCCAAAAAATGAAATTTCTGTCATTAATTACTCACACCTCGTGTCGTTCCAAACCCGTAAGACCGTTGTTAATCTTTGGAACACAAATTATGATATTTTTGATGAAATCCAAGGTTTTTTTTATTTTTTTACTCAGTATTGGCCGATACTGTTCACGTGAGCACCACGACGCATGCGTGTGATGCTGACGCAGGAGCCGGCCAATACTGAGCCGGTGTTCGGATGTAAACACGGAAGCGCTGAACTGCGTTCACTGCGTGTACTGCATGTATCCGGTTGGATGTGACTGTAGTAGATGTATAATTCGTTATTAATTACGAATTCCTCATTTAATTTGATTTATTAATTCGTTATGTGGTGATATTGAGAATTATGAAACCTGTGAGGTTTTGTTTTATTTATAAAGGCCAAAGCACCAAACATATAGACATTATTACTGATCTAAACCTGGTATTATCATACGCTAATGTAATTAGTGTTTTTTTTTGTTGTTGTTGTTTTTTTGTTTTTTTTGATGTGTACAGTGTATGCAGACTCAAGAGTCGCAATGAAAAATCTTCCTGATCTTATTCATGGCCTACCACATTAGTCTGATTTCAGAGCTGGATTATGGACCATACCAATGGGACTTGTGCCTGAGGCCTCAGACTATCAGGGACCTCCAAAGCCTCATGGCCAGAGACTTCCAAAAGGAAACTGGGCCCTTGGAGCATACAGTGTTAGCTGACCACTAAGGCCCCCGGGCCCCTCAGCATGGAGCACAAGATAGGGCCCCCGGCTACTATTTTTAGTCAAGCAATATTAGCCCACCGAAACATTCATTTCATAATTTTTTAGCCTTGTCTCTTAAAGTATGATAATGTGTCTGCCACTGGGGGGTCTCCAAAGATGAGATGCCCAGGAGCCTCACAGGACCGTGATCCAGCCCTGCATTTATTACTGCCAGTACTAAAATTGCCTGAGGAGAGACATAGAGAACCTGTTAATTTTGGCAACTTTTTGATTTTTCATTGTATAAAATGATGTTTTGAGAAGTTGACTAAAATTCAAACATTCATCAACATGCAGCAGTTGTAGGATTTAACGTTAATCATTTCCGCACCAAAGGAAGCTGCCTTCTTTTACCATTTTTTTTTTTTTTTTTTTTGCCGTCTGGCAGTTCATTTGCATCTTGCATGCGCTGTTAGGGTTAAGCATATAAGACGAAAGGAATTATTACCATGCATTTGAATAGCATGTTGCAGTCTTTCTAGCCACCCCCAGATTGATCGATTGCTTTGTTTATCGTTCATAAACCCATCTGTAATAAATCTATTTTCCCCCTCTTCTTCTCGTTCCATTTATTTAGGCATAATTATGCATTAATTGACGCATGGCTGGTTCTGATTGTGTCAAACGATCCATGCGTTTAGTTGGAGATGTACAGCACGCAGCCCAGATGCTCACAATGGGGAACGTGCTCATTAGCCGCTCGCTCCACAAAAGCCTCAATGACTTTCTTTTGTGTGTCTCTAGATGAGGGGAAAGGCTTACTCTATAGGGACTGAGTTATCCTGATGAAAAAAAGGTGAGTGGTAGTTAAAATGTTCATCTAGACAAATGGTTATGTGCCTCCCTATTGTCTGCTCATATTGAGTTCTGCCATAGCCTACTATTAATTTATATGTGAGCGCTACACAATGTATAGATAATTGTTAATGCTTTTTAACCTGATGGATCTGACTGTGATTTTCTGTGAAAAAAACAATAAAAACTGACTACTTGTTTTACATTTTACTAATAAAGTTCAACCTGCATAACCCTTCTGTTATTATGCCAAGTCCTCATCACATTTTCCTATGTTGTCCTTGTATGGAAGTCTGTTTCATCCTCTGAATAAAAAAATAATACTGAGAAATTAAGAAATAAAGGCACATTTTGTAAAGTCACAATTTCCAGATATTAAGTCACATTGCAAGATTTAAAGTTGCAATTGTGAAATATAAAGTTACAATTATGGGAGTAAAAAAATCACATTGTGAGATATGAAGTCACAGTATGAGAAACAAAGCAGCAATTGAGATGCAATTAAAGTTACAATTATGAGAAACCAAGTTTCAATTGTGAATTATAAAGTCACAATTTAGGAGAAATAGTCACATTGTGATATATGAGGTCACAAAAAAAAAAAAAAAAAAAAAAAAACAGCAGCTGTGAGATATAAAATATCTATTATGAGAAACAAAGCTGCAATTTGAAATATAACGTTGGAATTAGGAGATAAAATCACACTGTGAGATATGAAGTCACAATTACAAGAAACAAAGCAGCAATTTTGAGATATAAAATTGCAATTTTGAGAGAAAAAAACTTGTAATTGTGATATATGAAGTCACATTGTGAGATATTAAACCACAATTACGTAAACAAAGTTGCAATTTTGAGATATTCAGTCACATTGTGAATTGTAAAGTCGTAATTTCCAGATATATATAGTCACATTGTGAAATATAAATTTGCAATTGTGAATAATGTGGGAATTAGGAGAAATAGTCACATTGCGAGATATGGTCACAAGAAACAAAGCAGAAATTATGAGATATAAAGTTGCTATTATGAGAAACACAGTCACAATTGTGATATATGGAATCTCGATTACAAGAAAAAAAACGGCAATTATGAGATATAAAGTTGCTATTATGAGAGAAAGTCACAATTGTGATATATGGAATCTCAGTTACAAGAAACAAAGCAGCAATTATGCATATAACGCAGTAACAGTAAAATAAATAAATAAAAAATTTAAAAAAATAGCGACGTTAAAGCAGGCTCTACTTGACCCTCTGAATTGTTTTTTTGTTTGTGTTTTTGTTTTGTTTTTGCTACATCAAACATTATTTGTAGCACCTCCCATCCAGTAATCACAAAGAGCTTTGTGCTTTGTTACTTCTGATAAGAAACAAAGTCTCAATTTTGAAATTGTCCATTTTATCACGAAATTCAAACAATAAATGGCGTTTTGACGCTCTTAAATGTGATGTGACGGATCGCTGTTGCACCCCAGTTCAAGCGGCAGCGCGAGTCTTTTCTTCCACATTACTACAACTTGTATCTCGGAAAACATGCAAGAACATCAAAAGGTATGTTGAAAGATACAGTACAACTTTCTGGAATGTGTCATGTCTCATGCAATCACTTAATCTCTGTTTCAAACGCGGAAAGACGTCAGTAAAACAGCTTGTGAATAATATGTCACATAACGTCACATTTACCTCAGGAATGTTTTTTCACTGTTCCTTAGTTAGCTGTAATTACTGTTAATTATATGTTTGTATAAATTTGCCATGAAGACAAGTGCTTATGAAAACTACCTTATGTGCAACTGAGTTTTATACAAACATTTCAGTTTTATAAAAACATTTTCATTTTATTTGAGTGTAATTATTATATATGAAAATAAATAGCAGCTGAATATAATACCTCTGTTGTCTATCGTAACCTTTAATATTATAGTGTACCAAATAAGAGGGTTCCCTGTATAGTTTGCAGTGTTATTTGGGTGAATTTTTTTTCTTCAAACTATCAGTATCGGCATCGGCCGATATCATTCTGAACAATCAGCAGAGAAAATTAATATCGGTGCATCATATTGTGAGATATAAAGTCAATTATGAGAAACAAAGTCGCAATTGTGAGATATTAAAGTGATAGTTCACCCAAAAATGAAAATTCTGTCACCTCAAGTAGTTCCAAACCTGTATGAATTTCTTTGTTCTGCTGAACACAAAGGAAGATATTTGGAAGAATGTCACTAACCAAATAGATCTCGCCCCCATTTACTACCATAGTAGGAAAAATAAATACTATGGTATTCAATGGGGGGTGAGATCTGTTTGGTTACTGACATCCTTCCAAATATCTTCCTTTGTGTTCAGCAGAACAAAGAAATTCATACAGGTTTGGAACTACTTGAGGGTGAGTAAATGATGACAGAATTTTCATTTTTGGGTGAACTATCACTTTAAGTCACATTGTGAATTTTAAAGTTGTAATTATTGGAAACAAAGTTGTGAGTTATAATTCTGAGTCACATTGTGAGATCCAAGAGCTAATGTGCCAATTGCAAAAGTCGTAATTACCATTTTTACCTTTTTATTTTCAGAGGGCTTCCATATCAGACACATTCCCATTTTGTTAACAAACTGCCTGTCACTCATTTTCAGCCTCTCATTGATTATGCCCACTGGAATTGGCGCCCATACGGCCTGTACAAGCTAATAAAGTGGAGCTACTCTCCATGAAGAAATGTCTTGACCCTGAGTAACTGAATGATTAATGAGAAGTTGAGCGTTGCTGTTTTGATGTGGAGATGTAATGAGAGGGGATGCGTTCACCTTGCCCTAGGCCTCGCTGGGAGGTAGATGGACCAGATGCACATCCAAACCGATACCTCAGTCAATGTTTGGGTTTCTTTAAAGATGAATGCTCTACGAGACTGGATTCGAAACGCACACCTCCCCTTCCCTCATGGGGAGTCAACATTTGATCATAGAGCAAATATCAGCTTGTGCAGAATTCGTTTTTAGAGCTGAATGCTAACAGACAGATTTGGAAATATAATAATAATCATAGTGTTTTGGAAAGATTGTGAGTTCGAACTATCTGACAATCCCCAGTTAGTTTTGACCAGGGTGAAATGTGTTTGTGTGTGGTCACTGTTAAGTGTTGTTTTCTATCTGAGCATAAACTCAATCCCTGGATGGATGACCTCGCTTTATCCACATGTCTGTCAAATGTGCAGACACAACACAGACACAACACGCTGTTTAAGTGTGCGTGCGCGCTTGTGAGCGTGCATTAAGGGCTTTCATTCTGACCTAGTTTGACTTGCCACTTGTGTTAGCTTCAAACCTACTGACCCCCGTCACCCAGAGTAAAGCTGCCACTGTCACTGTCTGCATCAGTCAAGGCCGTGTTTCAGTGCACATATACACTAACGGCTCACTGTCAGCCTTCAAGCCCCTGACCACAATTCTGCCACAAACGGTGGATAAAACAGCAACGTCATCCTCACCATACTGATGTTTTTTATTAGAGAAAGTGAGTACTTATAACGTGCTTCAAACCTGATTCAGGTGTTTTTTTGCAATTGAATCGAGATCAAATGAGTAAAGAAATCACGACTGAACAGAAGTCATTTATTTATCTTTAACTTTCTGGCCATCTTTATCTTTCTGTTTTCATTTTACAGTTGCTTGTTTCTCCACTGGCTTCACCTTTCCATCTTCCATCTTAATTTTCCTACACACTTAATTAAATTATCACTTCTGTTTACATTAACAAGCACTTTGATTCACTGACACCCGGCCAAAGACATGCTTAATGTGATTTACCTAAGCAGAACATGTTGCTGGAACAACATCCTGGAATAGCATTCGTATCAGCCAATCAGATTGCAGGTTTGGGCTTAGGGCTAAATTTATGGGCTTCAACAGCATTCTTTTCAACCTTTTGTTGCTCTCTGATTTTGGGGTACATAAACTGTATTGTTCTTTTGGGAGTCACACTTGTGGTGTTTGCAGTCAAAAGTGACTGAACAGCTGAAATGTAACTTTTTTCTTTTTAATTTTCAGTAAAATCAGTGTAATATATTTTAATTCAATAATATTTTTGCTTTTTTATTTTGAGAGAATTTTATTTTACTACTTAATATTTCTGCAATAACTATGATACATTTTTTTCCCCATTGAAAATAATTCTTTTTTTTTTTTGTTTTTTACATTATTATTATTATTTTGATAAGACCTTTAAAAATCCAATTTTTGAAGGCAGATTAGTGTCATCTGGTGGGAGTAAAAAAGAAAAAAAAAGAAAAACATCTGTAATGCCATGGTGTAATCACTGTATACTCACATGGTGTAATCCTATATAGAAAGAGGCTTGTAAATTCTATAGATGTTTTTAGACATATAAACTTACTTTATTGGGTTCTGGATTTGGATGTACATTTAGATATTCTCAAACACTACTTTTTGTCAAGGTTTAAATATTTTTTGTTTGAAATGTTGATTTGAAATGTGTTTCCATTAATTTTACTATAGTCAAACGAGTCCATTAGTTTTACTACAGTTTTTTTTTTTTTTTTTTTACTTATTGAAACTTTTACTTGTTAATTACATTTCTATGGAAATAGTAATACATTTTACTCCTTACAGTTTAATCTACAACTTTAAAGTACAAAATACATATTTCACTGATCATCAAGATATTTCCTTTTACTAAAGACATATAGTTCACCAAAAAAATGAAAAATCTTTCATTATTTACTCACCCTGGTGTTGTTCTAATGCTATATCACCTTCTTTGTTTTTCAAATCACACAAAAAATAAAAAAAATTAAATTGTAATGGTAGTGAATAGCGACCAGCTTCAAGCTTTAAAAAAAGATGCAAAAGTACCACAGAATGATCTCATACATCTCATGGTGAATTTTCCTTTTTCTATAAAGCTTGAAGCTGGTTGCTCTTCACCGGCATTGTATGGACGAGCGCGAGTAGGACAGTTTCTCCTTTTATGGTCTGAAAAAGAAAATGCAATCTGTTTCAATGTAAAATATAATGGTCATTCATCCTTGAGAAGAGACATTCACCATAGATTATTTGACCTAAAGCAATGTTAACATATAACCATCACTGAAGATTAACCTGATTCTGTTGGTGGTGATCAGTTCAACTATGTCAAACAAAAAAGGAGCAAAATAAAGAACATTCATCTTTAAAGAATTAGCTGAATTCACTGTTTAAAAACTTTGCATAATAGATTTCAAGATATAGCTTTCAGTTTGACATGAGATGTGCTATAGAGCCTTAGTCGGGACATTGAGAAAATTGGGACTTTTTAACAGGTAAAAATTCCCCACCCCTGGGTTTCGGTTTGAATTAGGGCTGTGATTGTTCAATAAGAACGTTGTTACAGGACTAACAAAGGATTTTAATCTAAGATCATTTCTTACTTGGGTAAATCATGTTGTGCCCAGTGGGCATAGTGTCACTTTTATAGCTCACTATAATACATAAAATTGTCACTGTGTTTTACACAGATGTGCAGTGTATATATATATAAAGTATGACAGGAGATATTAACCCTTATTTCATCACATTTGGCTTTTGCGTGACTCTTTGTATGTCTAGAGGCAAGACATGACATTTGCGTGTGGTGTCCTACATGTTTGCCGTGTGCACTGTATGTTTTAGTGCACAGACACTCTTGTTTCTTACATATGTGCACAGAAAGTTTTCTACAAACTTCCTCATTCTTTATTTTTTTTTTTTTCTCTTGTTTTTTTCTGTTTGGTTGGTTACGGTCATTAATCTTCCTCTAATTTCTGAGAGTTTACTGTAGTCGTGGGAGCAACTCTGCTCCTGCTTTTTTTTAAGAAACCATTTCACCCAATTGCATCATAACTTTAGATAAGGGTCATTTCTCTGGCTCCCGGTATTCCCTGTGTCGCTGATGACTTTAGCCATTCATTAAAGTGACTTGACCTTCATCCATTAATAATCTATGTGTCTCTCCGAAGCCCCGGTGTTGAACTCCTCCTGCTCTGGGTCAGTTTGGCGCAGACATTATGTGTACCAATATGTAAATTAGTCTACCTGGAAGGAGTTGTGAAATGAAAACATTTTCTCCTTGTTTACTGAAGACTTATAATATTTTTTTAAATACTTTTCCCCTTTGTGCTTACTGCAAGTTGAAGAACATGCGTTTTAAAGATCCAAAATATATAATCTTGTTACTATGAAGACTCCAGTGAGTTTTGACATGCTGTTAAAGCAAACCAGAGCAGATCTCCAGTGATCATTTGCTGGAGGCCAGAACATACCCTCCGAGCATGTTTAGTCAATAACTGTAGAACTTTATAAGATCATCCTGGAAAACCATATTAGTATTGATAACAATTCAACTTAAAGTCACAAAGCTGTCTTCAATTTAATGTGTTAATTTAGTAAAATCAATTAAAAAAACATGACACTATTGAAATATTAATAATATACCCTTTGTTGCCAAAAGTTTTGGGACATCTGCCTTTACATGCACATGAACTTTAATGACATCCCATTCTTAATCCGTATGGTTTAATATGGAGTTGCCCCACCCTTTGCAGCTATAACAGCTTCAGCTCTTCTGGGAAGGCTTTCCACAAGGTTTAGGAGTGTATGGGAATTTTTGACCATTCTTCTAGAAGCACATTTGTGAAGTCAGGCACTAATGTTGGACGAGAAGGCCTGGCTCGCAGTCTTCCCACTAATTCATCCCAAAGGTGTTCTATCGGGTTGAGGTCAGGACTCTGTGCAGGCCAGTCAAGTTCCTCTACACCAAACTCGCTCATCCATGCCATCCCCAAACTGTTCCCACAAAGTTAGGTGCATGAAATTGTCCAAAATGTCTTGGTATGCTGAAGCATTAAGAGTTCCTTTCACTGGAACTAAGGGGCCAAGCCCAACCCCTGAAAAACAATCCCACACCATAATCCCCCTCCACCAAACTTTACACTTGGCACAATGCAGTCAGGCAAGTACCGTTCTCCTGGCAACCGCCAAACCCAGACTGGTCCATTGGATTGCCAGACAGAGAAGCTTGATTCATCACTCCAGAGAACACCAGAACACATCTGCTCTAGAGTCCATTGGCGGCGTGCTTTACACCACTGCATCCGGCGCTTTGCATTGCATTTGGTGATGTAAGGGTTGGATGCAAACGCTCGGCCATTCCATGAAGTTCTCTACGCACTGTTCTTGAGCTAATCTGAAGGCCACATGAAATTTGGAGGTCTGTAGCTATTGACTCAGCAGAAAGTTGGCGACTTCTGCGCACAGCACCGCTCTATGATTTTACGTGGCCTACCACTTAGTGGCTGAGTTGCTGTTGTTCCCAATTGCTTCCACTTTGTTATAATACCACTAACAGTTGACCGTGGAATATTTCATAGTGAGGATTTCACGAATGGACTTATTGCACAGGTGGCAACCTATCACGGTACAACGCTTGAATTCACTGAGCTCCTGAGAGCAACCCATTCTTTCACAAATGTTTGTAGAAGCAGTCTGCATGCCTAGGTGCTTGATTTTATACACCTGTGGCCATGAAAGTGATTGAAACACCTGAATTCATTGATTTGGAGGGGTGTCCCAATACTTTTGTCAATATAGTGTATTTCAAGTAAGTTACTTTTTGTAATGTCTATTCAATGTTTACTTGCTTTTCTCAGAAAATTTGTCAATAATTCGGGTTAATTTGATTGGCAGTCATAAATCACATTGTTTTTATTTTTGTAATTATTTTTAATTAAATTGCAATATAAATTATTAGAGTTCATGGAGGCTTCATTGCCACTGTATGCACCTAGTTCTACAATGCCATATCATGGCGATCACTACATTTGCATATTGTACAGGCCTACTCCACAACACCAGTTCTGATGTAATTTTCAGATAGTTACTTTGTAACATAATGCATGCAGTGCTGTTGTGTAAGATGTTACATAGCAAGGCCGACTTCTATATGACTATTTGACTATTTCTGTATGCATATTCCTGTAGCTCAAGCAGTAGAGCATAGACCTTAGTTAGGGTAGTACCATATTTAATTTTTGACAGGAATGAAAACAAGGCTGTGAGGGATAGAATTAAAGTGCATTCAATGGATTGTACTGTTGTTCCATATCAATTGTTCAGCTTTCTGAAAAAAAAGAACAAAAATTTCAGGAGACAAAAACTTCAAAAAACAGTTTTAAAAGTTGTGAAAATTGTTATATAGGACCTTTATACAGTGCGTGCCTTTGTAAAGACTGTAAGTCTATCTCTCACAGCCTCGTTTTCATGGCGTCTAACCTGACTAAGGTCTGTGGCGCTAGCAACACTAAGGTCATGGGTTCGATTCCCAGGGAATGCATCAACTGATAAGTGTAAGCCTTGAATTCAATGTAAGCCACTTTGGATAAAAGTGTCTGACAGATGCATAAATGTAAATGACTATTTGCAAGATCTGATCCTCAGCTGAATGCATTCAGAGTGCTCAAAGCCGCCGTCTGGAAAATGTTCCATGAATCTTGAATTCCAAGACCCTGTATACCCTGCAGAAACACACTTGGCCCATATATATGACCCAGTAAGGAGGATTTCTGAGCATGGCTAAAGAACTGCCTTTTGGAGAGGTGCATTTTTGGCTGACATCTCTTGAAATTGCCTCCTCATGTCTTTCTTATCTAATTCAAAAGTCCTTTCCAAGAGATTTTCTTGCAAAAAGCAGCCAACCAGATTTCCTTGCCAAATTGCATGCTCCATGCTTTTTAAATCAGGGCAAAATGTCATGCACTTATTTTTTATTTTATTTTTTTTTTTTTTTTTTGGATCCCCACTGTAGTTTTATTGACTGGCTCTTATGTTATCAGAGCCGCACAGCCTGTCTGCTACCCTCCGGAGGCATCAGGCGTTTGGGCAGACACTCTCAGGTACAATGCGGGCTGGCCCAGACAGTTCAATCAAATAATTATGTAGCTTTGCCCACTCTTAGCATGAGCTAATGAATGGAAATGACTGATTTGTATGCTGTCTGTATGCATGGCTTAAGTAGTAGTGACCTGATAAGTACTAAAGCTCTCGCCCCGCGGTGATGAACTTCTTTCACACTGGGTGAAGATGGAAGCATTGTTTGAATGAATGTGCTCCGAGACCGGTCTGCTTTTACAGGAATTTTAAACAGTGCCGCTGAAAGGTGCACATCAGTAATACTTACTGCTGAATTAACAGCTGGAAACATGTCGAAGGTCTGCCGCTGGGATTTGAAGTGAACGCTGCGTCGTGTTTAACTTTTTGAAGTATATGCATTGCCCTAAATTACATTCAAAGAGGTCACTGAGTTTTCTTGGAAGTGCTCCATAATCATTACCATAGTACACAGAGCTCGGATGACCTTTTAAAACCGTGGATAGTTTGTCCTCGTTTGTCAGATGGAAACCAAATAACGGTTCCCTCTTGAAGCCATCTCAAACCTAGAGCGCTTTTGAATGACCTCTGACCTTTTGAAATGTTATAATCACCCAGCAGACCAAATCAGAGACTAAAAAAGAAAAAGCGGCCTTCTGGGATTTGGATATCTGATGCGCCACTGCAATCAGGGCTGGTTGCAGTCAAAGCCACAAGTGCTGCATTGACCCTACTCACAGAACTAATGCTGTGCAGACCAGCCCGACTATTTTTAGAAACAAGGACACATGGTAGTGAACGTATTACTGGCCCCTGCGTACATCTGCTGCGAAAAGAAGACTTGATCATGCAGCATCAAATGATGTTCTCTCAGAAAATATTTGTTTATCATTTATTTTACAATAAATATGTCATTTATAGTTTGCCTATTATTAATATTATTATTGTTGAAGGCTCTAAGCTAAATGTTGGTGATTGGCTCAAAAGCCTATGATCCCAAAAGCAAAGTTATATATAATTACAGATATCAAATCTCTTACTTTCAGGGAGTCCTACCCTGGCTGACCAACTACCATTAAAATGAATTTAAAAAGTGCTGATGGATAGCATTCTCCAGGTATTGTATAGAATTTTACTTATTTCATATTAATTTTAGCTGTACTGATGCATGCAGAAAGATAGTTGAGATGTGTTCTGAATTCAACTGTGCATCACACCTTTCCTGTGGTTTTGTATGCACATACTGGCTTTTTTAGGGAGGAAGTTTGTATTCCCTCATTCTTTAAAGAGATTGTGTATATTTGTGTGTGTTTACGTGTGTCTGGTTTCTGAACGTGTCTGTGCATGTTCGTGGGTATTTATGCAAGTGCATGTGTGAGTGTGTGTTTGTGGTTTACTGGTTTGCACCATAGATGGACAGTTAGATAAGCCCCTCATGTTGACACAAGGGTGAGCATCTCAAACACACAGTTAGTCAGATAAGTCCCTCATGTCAGCAGGAAGCTTAAAAGAGAACACACTGACATAATGGCAGTTGGGGGTGCACTGTCTCACTCCCAAACAGAGATAATCTAACTGAAAACAGACACACATGGGTCAAGGCCAGGAATACTTACCATAATGAATAATAATCAGTCCTGAACTGCGTGTTAAACAGCTGAAAATAAAGTTTTAAATTAGATCAGATTCTTTCGTAATAGGCTGTTTGTGTTTGTAAGGATTATGCATTGAATAACGGGGTGTGTATGGCACATACAGTGTGTGATATAGTACACTGATGACCAGCTAGACTTTCCCCAGCCAAGTTGAGGGCGTCATATCAGATAAGAGTCTTTTTGAGATAAGAGTTATGAGTTTTGTAACATTCAAAATGCATACCCCAAAAGGATTTTTTTATTGAAACTAAGCTGTTAAAGTGGATTATTTCATGCTTCTACAATTTTCTGACACTGTGTGTAGCACCTACAGCTCTGCAAATGCTTCTGAACAATCCCAATGTCAGGAAAGAGCAGCTGAAGTTTATTTGTAACAAGATCCCTGATCATTTAAGTGTGATCTTAACAGTTTGAGCAGCCCAGGTGAAAAATGTACACTTTCATGTTCTTAACGTGCTCTATTTTCGCGCTCTAAATTTGTACTTAATGTACTAAAAATTCTTCTTTAGTACTTCTTAATCTAAGTGTACTCAACTGTGCTATTTTGAGACATCATGAATATGAACTAAAATGTGCTTTTAACATACTATCTCTGTATTAAAAAAATTTATTTAGTTCACTATGGGTTCAAAGTGTACTACAAGTGGTAACTAAATACATTTTTTAAATACAGAGATAAGAAAACGCATGTGCCAAATTAAGTTTTCTTTTGCATTGTCTTGCAGTCCGAATGCAATGATATGATGTCCTTCATGCCTGTCAGAGTATATATTTCCATACCTCCGCACCCCATCTCGCGCAGATATCACTCGTCATCAGCGCGTTACATAAGGCTATGTAGAGTTGTGGACAGACAGTCACCGAGCACCCCAAACGAACAGCAGTCGCCTTTTACAGTTCCTCCTGAACCAAAACAATGAGCTTATGCTGCGTTCATGCCATTTTGTAAACGTAATTTAGAGATGGCAACCTGTGAGGTTCTACCGAGCTGTTCACATCCTCAGACTCGGATTTATGTGTTTCTATGTCAACACTATCAATGCCAAAATGAATCTGCAGAAGTCAGGTACAAGTAAGAGCTTTGTAAGTTGTTTACGCTCATTATTATTGTAATGTTATGTGCTTTGAGACATGAGGTAATTTAACGCCGTCTCTTATGACGCTTTGCTGAATCTGCTCTGGCTCTGTGCGACCTGCGCGTTTATGTGTTTTGGACTCTGATTCCTCCTCCAAATTTGACTGCCGCAGGGTGCTGAGGGATAATTCACGTCCAGGATTCACCAGTCTAGGGAACTCACATGGACAAAAAAGCACACATTATCACCTCAGGGAGGGGAAAGGCGCTGTTTGCAAGTGGTACACCTGGCCCATTGTCCATAACTTACTGGTTCGTACCCAATAGCACACGGGACAAAACTGGCTGAACCCGGAGATTTTAAAATCTCACTAAGGTATTGGGTATAACCTAGCCTTCTGCTATACAGATGTCTGTTAACAAGGCACTGTTTGCTAGAGCCCAGGAGGATGCAACACTTCTTGTGGAGTGTGCACAGACTCCTAAGGGGGCCTGGTGTGCCAAGGCAATGGCATCCACAATCCAATGGGCCATCCTCTGTTTGGAGACAGTCTTCCCCTTCTGCTGTCCCCCATAACAGACAAAGAGTTGCTCTGAGCTTCTGAAGCTCTGCATGCGGTCCAAGTAAACACGCAGGGCATGTGCTGGACACAGCAACAACAAGGCTGGGTCTGGCTCATTCTGAGGCAGCGCTTGCAAGCTAACCACTTTGTCCCAAAATGGGGTAGTGGGAATTTTGGGCATGTAGCTCGGCCGGGGTATCAGGATCATGTGAGATGATGCCGGACCTAACTCGAGGCACATTTCGCTGACAGAGAACACCTGCAGGTCTCCAACCCTCTTGATGGAAGTGAGCTGGATGTTGGACTGCCTGGGAATGGAGTCTCTACACCTTCTGCGCGATTAAGTTCGCCTGGCTGGGAAGTACGTTTTTGACGTACCTGCGGTGGGCCGGCAAAGCTGAACGTTGGCCACCATGTCGGGAAGCCACACGTCCCGTACTGGAACACATACCTTGCTCCGTATACCCCAACTGGAACTGGCCTTTGAGGATTGCGGAAGCTGTGCATCCTCTGAATGCACCACACTGACCTGTGCGGGGCTCTGTGTGATTTGCCTCCAAACATAAGGAGGCAGAAAGTCCATGTCCATCATGTCTGGGCTGCAAACTGTGTGATCCAGAGAATGAGGAAATTGCTCTTTCTTTGAAAATTTGAATACCGCTGCCACTTGAGCGAGTGGTGGAACAAAAAGAAATTAAACGAAGGATTCTCCACCTGGCCCTCCACTGGGAGAAGGAGCGGTGCATTCACCACCTCCTGGAAAGAGCAGCTCCTCTCATCTCTGGGTTGCCCATCTCATGTGACACACCGTCAAAGTCGCAACGTGCAAAACGAGGAATGGGAGTCCTGTGGGGATTTACCCGGCGGAAGCACTCCTGTTGCCCACGCATATGCCTCAGTGCTATCCAGTGCGGCTTTGTGCATCGCAGAAGGATTGGGACGAGCAACTGAGGTGACTCAGCATGGGTGAGATCCAAACACTTAAGATAGCGATTGTGACCGTTTGAGGTTGAAAGATATCGACCGCATCCAGAAACATGGAAATGCATCTTTAAAAAGACGCTCTCCATCTGTACTTGCTCTTGTAGAGGAAAAAAGCTCTTTTATAGGAAAGCTGCTCTTTTAGGCTTGCTGAAGCACCGAGGGGAACTCTCTCTGCGCTTATCCGTGCCCACTCCACAAAAAAGACCACTGCAATGTGCCGTCACACCAGCAATTCGCTTCCTTCTCAGAGGATGAATGGATTGAGCTCATGTATAGGCGACACTCACTCGGCTCCGAAGAACAAATCTGAATGAGTGATGCACGTCATCTCCCTTTTATACCGGTATGTCCGGGGGAGTAGCATACAAATTCCACTCACCAATTCTCATTGGCTTTTTCTCAAAGTATCAGAGGTGTTTGGGGCTCCCAAGTGCGACCCCTAGTGTCAGTCACACTACGTCGAAGTGACTGATAGATGGGGAACTTTAAATTATGAGTAGCTTGTAGATTTCCCAACACTGGGTATGACCCCTTTAATCTACAAACAAGAAACCTCAAGAACAAATCAGTGATGAAATAGTAATGGACTCCAGAGATTTCCACAACTGTTTGTGCAACATTAAACTGCTGTTTGTGAAGTGTACGTTTTGTTGTTGTTGTTGTTGTTGTTGTTTTTTTTATAGCCTTTTCTTTATTCTTAATAACCTCTGTTACCCCTACTGTCTCACATCTGGAGAACATTTCCCTGCCTCACCATGGCCCTGTTAAACACAATCTGTAACCCTTTTTTTTCTCTCTTCCTCCCTCCTCTCTCTCTCTCTCTCTCTCTCTCTCTCTCTCTCTCTCTCTCTCTCTCTCTCTCTCTCTCTCTCTCTCTCTCTCTCTCTCTCTCTCTCTCTCTCTCTCTCTCTCTTCAACTTCCTCAGTTTCTGTGACAGGCATATGTTAGGGTGGAGCATCTGTGTGCCGGACACTTTTTCAAGGCATGAAATGGCACCTTCTCAAATGAGTCAGGCAAATGTGTTTTATACTTCTCACAGGCCTTTGGTCTATTTGTTAGTCAGGCTTTTCGCAAGCTTGCTGAAAGTCAGCTGTTGGTGTTTTGAATATGTTTCTCCAAAACAAACCCTGCATCTGGAAATCTTTTAATCATGCTTGTGTGTACACATTGAGAACTTCAGCCTGTCACAGCTAACC
Source organism: Mylopharyngodon piceus (assembly GCA_039654765.1). Taxonomy (NCBI): domain Eukaryota; kingdom Metazoa; phylum Chordata; class Actinopteri; order Cypriniformes; family Xenocyprididae; genus Mylopharyngodon; species Mylopharyngodon piceus. The sequence continues at coordinate 6,041,616 of CM077448.1, read as the reverse complement.
CTTAAAGGGACAGTTCACCCAAGAATGTTTGCACTACTTGTTTCAGTTGAAAGTGGATGGGGAAAAAAGCAGTATCAAAAATATAGCATATAGGTGAACTGCTGAACATTTGCTTCTATTGTACATTTGTGTCAGACTTGGCATTAGTGCTTGTCTTTGACCTGGAAAAGTATTGCCGTTTTCCACTGGAACTGTTTTACATTACTGTTTTACATTATGGTCTAAATGGTACAGCTGTTAGGACTATCATGGGTTTAATCAACGCAAAAGAGGTTTTCTTAGGCTTTCAAACATGAAGCTTGCGTGACTCCACTTGTTATTTAACAGCATCAACCCTGACACACACGCACAGTTTGTGTCAGTTAATAGCTTTCCAACACGTCACGATCTGAAGATTATGCTCACTAACAGAACGCTTTGCAGCTGCACTTGCAGCACTGCACATAAGCCACTGTACCACATGTACACAAACTCTTCTCTGAGTAGCTGTCTATATACACACTGAAGGATTTAAGTGAGACTTTTCTTGTTTTAAAGAATAACTCAGCATGCACAGGTTTATTTCAACTCACTGAAACATCATACAGAGTAAAACAAGCCTTCACGGTACACACAGAATAAGAGTGTTGCTTCTTTAAAGGTCAAATTTTAGAAAATGGACTAATCACACCAGTTTATCAAACTCTTGCAAAAAAGCAAGTGATTTATACTCTGATATAGGGCTGCACAGGAAAAATGCAATATGCTATAACTTAAATACTGCGATCTTCAATATGCTATATGATAATGCTTTAAGTGTGTGAAATTAAAAACTGAAAATAATATAACCAAATACATGTTTCACATTCTTTTTGTGAGAAGAAAGCATTCCTACAACTTCTGAAAGTGAGCAGCAGTGTTTTAATGTAGCATTACATAAAAAGTAAGTATCATTTTAACAGCAGTGTAAACCAGGGGGGTTTAGGGTTTCAGGTAGGCCTACATTAGATTTATTTAACAGAAATTGAATAATCAAATGTAAAAATAAAACACTGCTTAGTCTTCACTATATGAATTAAATATATACTGATTCTTATTAAAGTTATTCAGTCAAGAGCAGTGAGTGATTTTTTTCTTTGTCTTTTGTTTGTTGATTAACATTAAGCAAACAGACAGAAGGTTTATTAGGCTGCTGTCAGTTTCAGAAGAGAAGCTCATAATAGCACAATTCTGGCAAATTTAACATTCAAACACTCTTAAAATTCTTTTAAAAAATATGAAATAAAATTTCTCTGATTTTAACATTTTGGAACAGGATATACATTTAATACATTTGTTATAGATGGGAAGTTAAAATATCTGGGTGGAAGAAAAGCTAAAATTGAATAGTAACAAACACACTGAATAGTAGTAATAATAATAATAATTACTAAATAAATTAATAATAATAATAATAATAATAATGCCCCGTAATGATTTTATTTTTCCCCATTGTATTAGGATTAATATAATAATAATAAAATAGAAAGAAAAAAAAAAACACTTTTTAAACACTTTTTAATGAAGGCTGCATTGTGCAGTGTATCATGCCAAGCATTTACATTATAACACTGTGTGCACACTATAGTGAATGTTGGACTATTGATTACACACAGCATTTATAACAGTATGTGTGCTGCGGTGCTATGCTGTACATTACACAGGGCAGAGTGTTTGAATTCAGCTTAATGTGAAACATATGCAGCCTGACAGCACCTCTAAAGCATTCAAGCTTTCTCCATACAGTTACTGAGCTCATACTGCTCGCTCTCTCTCTCTCAGTGTCACACTATACTAAGATATCCTATTCAAGCATCGCGCCAATCAGACGCTGTCAGGGATATTATGAAGCGAGTTTGTGTGAGCCCCTAGTGCCTCAATCAGATATGCAGACTTGATATCTTTACTCAGGCTGGTTATTGTTTCACAATAGCTCAGCAGAGTCAGGTCAGGTAATCTCTCTTAGTGAATTGGTTGCCCACATACCAGCACACACATACACCAAATGACGTTACAGTGTATGCAAACAGGGTCCACCTGCAGGCTGTTTTAATGGCATAGCTCACAAGAGAGACAGAGAGACAGGCAAAGCTCTGGCCTGGAGAATTCAGAGCCCTGTTTTGTCAGTCACTTGGTGCATGGGGCTTCTCCAGAGACTCAATCAACACAATCAGTTTATTGAGAGCAGCCCAATCTGATTGATCATGACACCTGGAACAATCCAGCATGTAGCTTCACTGTAAAAAAAAAAAAAAAAAAGGATTGTAATTTTAACTGTAAAAGACTGTAAAAATGCGACAGTAAAAAACTGTTAATTGGTTAACAATAAGTTCCGTTCTATATACAGAGAAACATTGTAATAGATCTATCAGTTATGTATATTAGGGTTCTATATTACATCTTATGTCGTTAAGTGAATGTTTATTGCATTATTTTAGTGTCATGTGTATTACCATTATGGTGTTTTGTATTTATGTTTATGTGTGCACCTTCTTATATTTACTGCAGCCTGTGGAAAAGCTACTTGTGATGAACTTTGATTCATCATGTGAACTCCAGTGTGGTGGTATGGTGGTCAGTATATGTTAAAATTACAAAACAGATTTAAGTAGCAGCATAGTCTTGCTAATTCAGCAGAAAAGGGACTTGTTTTAAAATGTATTTATTTATTTTTCTTAAATTACAGTTTTATACTGTAAAACATACAGGTTGTTCTGTTAACCCTTTCGCACGTAAGTTTAAAATATTCTGGCTGACCCCCCAACATGAAATCAAAATTGACAATTCTTATTTTTTTATGGAATATTGTAGTATTTATTATCAACAATTTATCCGTGCACTTCATTATTTTTTTTAAATTCATGTGCCCTCATAATCTTTAATCAAAAACATTAACATTAATCGTCTTTAATATAATAACATTCTAAACACACAGGAGGACAGCAGTGAACACAACCACTTAATTTAGATGACAAGGAGCAATGAGCAAACAAAACAGGAAGTATATATACACAAGTTAAACAAGGGAACTAAACAGGAATATCTGAAGTGAATGATAACTAATGTGCAGCCATAGAAACTAACAAGAACTCATGCAGACACGACAGGAACTAAACAGAACGTGACCGTGACAGTAGCTTCCCCTTCTTGAAGGAATGTCCTTCCACCGTAATGGATAATAGTCCACCAGAGGAAAGAGAGAGGAGGCTTCGGAGGAGGACATGGAGCTTAGGATGCACAGGAACCAGGAGGAGTAGGCAGAGAGAGATGCCATGGTGGAACCGACGGCAGGAGGGGCCAGGGTGGAGCTTTGGCTGAAGGGCTGAGCGGAACCTGGGGACCGATCGACGGAGGCGGAACCAGGGTGCCAAGAGGAACTGCGGAGCAGAGAGGCCGACGGACTAGGGCGACATCCACAGCCCAGAAGCCCAAAGAGGAGCTGCTGGCTCGCAGGGCCGAGGCAGAGACAGGGAATTGGCTGACCGTGGCGAAAATTGAGCGAGCAGGGACGACCATGCAACCGGAGGAAGGAAGGAGACCAGTGGAGCCAAAGGGGTGGAAGGTAGAGGCGCAGCCGGAGACCCTGAAATCCGTGGCAGAAGCTGAACAATGACCAACTGAATTTGATCCGGATGGATGAGGGAGCCTGGAGGAGTACCAGGGCAGATGGAGACGAGGGAACGCAGAGTCGGGGCGGAGCTGATGGGCTGACAGGCCGAGGTGGAGACATGGTCCCGGAGGCCTAAGATGCAGCCGGGGACTCAGACTCACGCAGACCTGGTGGAGGGGAAGCCCGAGGCGGAGCTGAAGAGCCGCACAGAGTTAGCAGTGAGAGCAGAGCCGAGGAGCTGGATGACACCAGCGGCACAGATGGATCCAGGGGACTGGCCATGACTATCAGAGGAGATCAGACAAGGAAGGCAGGAGAAGATTTGAGGATGGGGACTTGGGTGGAAACTGGATCTGTGGACTCTGAGATAGACTGAGCAACGCTCAGACTCCGGTAGCCGGCTCTGGTTCTGGGACGAGCTCGGTGGCTGCCTCGGGCTCGCAGGCTGTGAGGGGAGGTCGCCGTGCCGAAGCATCCAGCCCAAATACTCCTGCAAATTCTGGTGTTCTGGGAGGATGAGGAAGAGGAGGCATCATGCTGATGAGTCCATATTTTATCCTTTTAGGTTCTGTGTTCTGTCAGGAGTAGCTGTATATAAATCGCACAACAAGAATAATCCACAGTCTTTAATCCAATAATACTCAAAACAAACAGGAGAATAGCAGGGAACGCAACTACTAAATTTAGTGAGATGGAACAATGAGCAAACAAAACAGGAAATATACACAGGTTAAATGAGGGAACTAAACATGAACAGCTGAACCCAATGATAACTAATGTGTAGCCATAGAAACTAACAAGAACTCATGCAGACACAACAGGAACTAAACTAAACAGAACATGACCATGACACAGGGATTCATAACTCACTTTTCTGTGGCTTCATGTCTTTGTCTTGTTTCTTTCTTTCACTTTTTCTCAAGTTGTCTATGGCACCAAATTAAATCACAATATTAGTGATTGTTTCTCAAGTACTCCCTCTTCTTCTATTGTTCAATAAACAGGTAGTCCCTCCCCAAACTCATATTTTTTTGTTTGGTTTACATGTGGGCCGCAGTTGAAGACTGTTACAATGACACATGCGCTTTCTCTGGACCCTATTTCAATAAAATCTGTCAGGTTGTAGGAACATTTTATCTGTAGAATTCCTCAAAAAACTCTAAACTTCAACAGTAGAAGGATAGTTCACCCAAAAATGAAAATGTTGTCATTATTTTATTTACTCAAACTCATGTAGTTCTCTTTTTTTACTGTTATTTTGTAATGAATCTTCTCATCATTTTTATAATGCATAATGCAACTGTTCATTCATAGTGACATGTCTGAGCTAAATTAAAAATTGAAGAGCACCATAAAAGTGGTCCATATGACTTATGCATATTGTCAGTCTTTTAAATCCATATTATAACTTTGTTTTAGGGGGAAATAAAGCTAAAATGTAGGTCATTATTCACTGAAAATATTCTCCTTCACTGAACTGCTCATTTCAGAACAGCTTTGAAGGGATCATTGATTCAGTAAGTACAAACAGTCAGTCACATCAGTGAACGAATTGTTCTTCTGAAACAGTTCTTTTCAATCAGACTGAGTGATTCATTTATTCATTTACTTAATGATTCATTTAAGATCCATTCACAACTCAAAAGTTCAACTCCGACTCCATGATTGAGTTGCAGTGGTTCTTAAATGAACAGCTCACTGGAGAGGAAGATTATTAGTGAATAAAAATTCAAATTTGGTCATTTAGTTCCTCACATAAAGATATTGTATGACTTGAAGGCTTGAAATTGGCACGAGTCATAAGCTTTCATGTTTTGTTTTATAAAATAATAATAATAATCAATAATCATAATTATCATTTTTAGATGAAAATCCCTCATCTGACTCTGAAATCAAAATCAAACATTTTTTATGGAATATTGCAATGAATTATCTGTGTGCATAATTATTTTATTTATTTTTTATTCATGTTGTAATCTTCCCCTCCCTCTTGTGGCGACATCTCTTCTCTGATGACGAGTTTACTGGCGAGAGGGCGGGACAATCTGTCAATCTGACAATGAGTTAGTGCTGTAGTACTCGACTCGAGACGTTTTTCTCTTGTCTCTGACTTGTCTTGGACTCGTTGCATTTGCACACACAGTGGTCGCGGTGAAGTGAAGAAGCGTTCTAAGTACGTGCAATTAAAAATTTCGTGAGTAAAAAGACAAAATTTATATATAGTGAATTTGCTGCTGTAAACTTTAATGTTGCTGCTATAGAAACAACATTTAGTTATATTCAAATATGCTATTCAAATCCTGTAATGCAGTGGTTCCCAAACTGGGGTAGCCTACGTGACAGAGGGGGTACGCAAACAAAATGCTGAGTTTTGCCGTTCATTTAATTCTGCCCCACCTTAAAATAACATTAAAACGAAGCATGCATTTCTAAAAAGCAAAATGTCGCAAATACATGACATCTAATCAAATTACCTCACCTTTTGCTGTCAAAACTGACTGTATCCACACAAGCAGCGTATGAGAAGTTGCGTGCAGAATACAAATCGCGCTGCATTGGCCTACTGCCGTTCTCCACAATAATTAATACCATTGTAAAAGTGGGGTTTTAGCACTTATTAGCATGAAGAACAAATAGCCTAGGGCACAGGCTGGTCTCGATTTATTTAAGACTCAAACTCTCTTGATACAAAAGCACCCTGTGTGCGTTCTTGTTTTTAATATTGATAACATATTATACAAGCAAAAATGCAATTTTTCCCATATATCCACATGATTGCAAACGTGACATTGATTTTATATAACAGTTCAACAAACAAAAGGGTAATATTAAGTGAAGTACATTTTAAACACTGTATTGTTTGCTGTATTTTGCGAAATAATAGTTTCAACGAAAACCACAGCAGAACTGCAACTCACAGCAATGTTTTGTGAACGAATCTGTGACTGTGAACAAATCATGAGTCAATAGCTGTGTCTCATTTCGAAGGCTGCGTCCTCCGGAGGTCGCATTCGAAGGTTGCATACATCACTGAGGCTGTATCATTTCAGAAAAGTAAGTAGGACACTCCGAACGCGACCTTCAAATGCGCCCTTCTTTCACAGGAATTCGGGGGATGCATGAGGTGTATCCTTTGCTGCTGCAGATAGCCCACAATTCTTTGCGTCGCTGTTAACAACCGTCATTTATTTGAAAAAAATAAAAAATAAATGGCGGCGTCTGCAAATGTACATACAAGCGAAGATGTTTAAGTAGCTTCATGCTTGTTTTTGTTTTAAACTTTGTTCTTCTTAATATCCTCTATCTTTGTCTCTGTAACAGATAAATGTTGTACATAAGCCAGCTCCTCAAGCATTAACCAAAATAAAACAAGTAAATACATTTTCTTTTCAAATTACTTTACACATTTATTAATAATTTTCATTCATTTGCTGAGAGCGCAATGAGGCTGCCGTGAACGCGTTGGCATAGCAACGATATACTTCCTGTTTCCTTTCCTGCCTGTGTGTCCTAAGAAGGACGTCTCGTGGCTAAGAAGGACATCTCTTCCTTCTTAGCCATTCTGGCTAAGGACACTCCATATACCGCATCCTTTACAGGATTCGTCCTCTTGAGGATGCAGCCTTCGAAATATATGAAATGAGACACAGCTAATGATTCAATTACCCATTCAAAAATACAGCCACTTGGTTCATTACTGAATGAATGAATGACTCAATGACTCACTCATTAAGACAGTGACTTAGCGCCACCTACTGGCGGTTTTAGTTCAATATTTAAAGTATCACGTCATTTTAACGTCATTGCTTATTTCTCTATTGGACATTTTTAATTTAAAACATTGTTTATTTTATAAAGGTATTTATAAAGGTAAAAAAAAAGCACTTTAATGAACAATCAGTTTGAGGGGAAAAGGTGTGACTGCAGCAGTCTAAGTTGAAGAGAGGGGGTACGCAGAAGGAGGTTAAATGCAGGGGGTACGCGACTGTAAAATGTTTGGGAACCACTGCTGTAGTGAATTTAAAAACAACCAGGTAGCTAATATGCACACTTAATTGTTTATTTTTTATCGCAAGTCATCGTCATTGCAAAAAAAACCCCACTGGTTTATTATTTTTGTTACTTTGTAGGCCTACTATGGATTCTTTTGGACAAGTCGTTTTTCTGGTGACACCTGTGTTGCTTGTAATTTTTTACATTTTCCATTGATAGCCCAGAATGTAATTGTTACACTATAAAAAAAAGACTCAAAATGTGAAGTTGCACTTCAGCTTTATGTGACTTTAGTGAAATTGCTATACCTAAAGTAAATAAAATGGCCTAATTTGATCCTACAAAGTTGTTACTCTGCACATGCTTTTTGATCATTACAAATAATAATGCAAAATGATTATCTTAGAATAGAAGATATGCTGTCTCTCGCATCACATAAATTATCAATAGTTATGTAAGTGGTCTTGAAAAGGATTATTTTTTTTTATGTCTCTGTCTTGACTGTCTCATTTGGACTCGGACTTGACTTGGACTCGAACCTTTTGGACTTGGACTTGACTTGGACTTGACTACAGGCCTACAATGAGTTCACAGAAATAGCCAACCACAAACATCAAATCAATTCCTGATGGACAATATCAAGTCCCGTCCTACATTTCTTGTTTGAGAAGCTGTTTTACTCTTATACAACTTCCATTACATGCTGACTTTAAGTTATATATACCTCCAAAGTAACCTTGATTTCTCTCTCTCTCTCTCTCTCTCTCTCTCTCTCTCTCCCTCTCTCTCTCTCTCTCTCTCTCTCTCTCTCTCTCTCTCTCTTTTACAAACACACAGTGTCTCTCTTCTCTTTCAATGGCTCTTTTGTGCTTTCTAGCTAGACAGTAAGTGAGCACTGATACCCATTGGGATAGTTAAGAGTGAGAAAGGAGTTAATGAACTTTCCCTTTCAGGGCCATGATCAGCGCTGAGGGAAACATCTCTCTCGTTCTCACTCTCTCATGCAGGGAAAGCCCTCCCAAATCAGGGGCCGGCTGACGCTAGAAGAGCCCACTTAATCACAAAACTCATTAATCTACACAGACACAACACAAGATCTAGCGTAACTCAAGCGCCAAAGCCTGAGGAGGCTCAATATGAGAGAAAGCCAATGGAACGTAACATAAAAGGAGGAGAAGGTGTGGAGATAAGACCGAACGCTCGTAACCATTTTGTTTAGTTTTTCTCACTTTCATCTTTGTTTCTTCTCATTCCTTTTATGTTTTTTTTTTTCTTCTTTGATAATTAGACCTACACCACATGCTCAAACAGCGCATAAGTGAAGTAGCAACATAACTGCAACAGTTACTTTCGTGGTGCTTTTAGACTGACTGCATAACTGAACTGCAGATTTATATAGAAAAGGTTTTCTGATACATTTATTATGTTCCTGTTATGCTGCTGCTTGGGCAGGCAGTGTGAGAGTACAGTAACCTGTTAATATGGGTGCTGAAAATAAATATGCATTGCTATCGCGTGCGGTGTGAAACAGACCTTGAGTGATGGATGTTTGTCAGAGTTAGCTCAGGGAGTCCTTTCATGTAACTAAATGTAACTAAATGTCAGCAATGAAACCATCCCTCACTCAAGTGTCACAAAAGTTTGCCAAGTAGCTCATTATAATAGTGTAAATGCTACATTACCTTTAGTGAGATGAAGGGCTTGGGCTTCTTTAGGACTTTGAGAAGACATCCTCTGCTTAACATATGACCTTTGAGGTGAGTTTACAATCAGCTGATTCAGAATGGCAATGTGTCAATTAAGGTTTAAGGACAGATATTTTCATCAACTAGATTTATGATTGCTGCATCGCAAGGCCTTTACTCTGGAAAAGTCACATATTTACTATTATGCAAAAATGCCTTATAATTCATGCATCCAAGCAGCAGGGGAGACTGGGGCTACTGTATTGTCTATGAAAAAAAAAAAAAAAAAGGAAAAAAAATACTGACTTTTGTGACAACATGCCCCAGTAGCGAGCACTGTATTGTTCAAACTGTATGGGGTAAGTTGTCACAATGGAACCTACCATTAAACACTCCATTAATGACTTGTCAGCCAAATTTAATCTTGTCAAAATAAAAATATATAATTTCATTAAATTTTGGCATAAAGCCACAAAAGTGTAAAAGTACTGTAAGTGAATAATTTTCACCTACACATATTGTAGTTATTGTACGTTTCTAATTATTATACAATTAACAATTGTATTAAATTTAAACATGTTAAATACATGTGACAACTAGCCCCAGTCTATATTCTACAAACATTTTTTTTTTTTTTATCAGTTACCACCAGTTTGTGAGCAGATTAATAACTTATGAGACAGATTATTATTGTTTGATAATATAACAAAAGGAAAACATGGCTTTTCCTTCTCTGAAGCGAACTCTCTCACGTGTTATTTCCATGTGGAATCACAGGTGCTTTGTCCGGCACAAAGCGCTGCATGTGCAATAATGTCTTATGAACTGAATCAGTCAGATGAAAGAAGCTCCAGCGCTGTCCGAACTAGACGATCCAAGTACAATGCAGGAGTTTCCTATTGTTGCGAGTGATAAATGCTGTGTATGATCCCTCCCACTGTACATTTGGTATGTTTCCCATTTGCCTCATAAACAACATTTTTGAGTGACCTTCAACATGCCGAGCCAGCATAAAATATGCATTTAAAAGGAATTGCTGAAATAAATATAGGGGCCTAGGTGGAGATTGCTTCTTTTGTACTGAGTTAGGCATGTACATGCATCACTGTCTACACACGTGTGCCCGAGCACGCTGCCCTTTCATTTGCAGCCAAATTAAGTGTGTTCAGCACATAAATAAATGCAACCTGCACGCTGCATGACAGTCGCAGCTGCTTATTACACTGCAGCTTTGTCACATTGTTATCCGCACTTCCTGTTAAAAAAAAAAAAAAAAACAGCATTGCCGTGCATGCATCTGGAGATGGCCTGAAATGATTACAGGTACCTGAATACCATCTTCACCTCCGTCAGCGCTGTGTCTGTTTGTCCACGGGCGAGACATCAGTCACAACACTGAGACCTGTCCTTGGCCATTATTGAGCGCTTCAAAATCGGCACCTTCCCTTAATAGGCTTTGGGAATTGTGCTCGGCCACCCGATGTAGATGGCTGTTTATATTTGAGAAATGTAATAAAGTCGGCAATTTTATTGGACAGTGATCCCTTTTGGGCTGAAATTGAGTTTTCTGGTCTTGGCCCCTCACGCCCTTTTTTTCTCACAGTGATTTCATTTTGCAGATGTGATATGTTTTGCGCTAATGAAATGCATGTTAGGAGATGTCTCCTGTTGGCCCTGAGAGATGGAGATGACTGCTATTGAGTGACAGGATTGGTGTTAACTGAATATATGGGTATTATGTGCCATCCGCTGTCTTCTGTCTGCAGACTGGCTAGACTCACTGCATACTAAAAGTGGCTCTGTCTGAATATTTTGCATTAGAAGTCATGGTACAATCACTGCTTAGCAATGACAGATGGAAAAAGAAAAAAAGAAAAAAAAAACTTTGGTCAGTCCAACAGTCACACAATCCACAGGCAATAACCCTTATGATGTTTTTTTTTTTTTTTTTTTTTCTTCTTTGTCTGATAATTGATGTTTTTGTTTTGTTTTGTTTGATGTTTTTGGCTTGGTTTTGTTTTGTTTTGTTTTGTTTTGTTTTGTTTGCCACTGCTGCCCACACAAAACAGTCACATATTCAGATATTAAACACTTTTAACCCACCATGTAAAGCATTGATGACACTGTCACAACATTGCAGCATCGCCTCCATCAGGTGAGTGACAGTCTCTGTAAAGTGGGTTGAAATGGCACGCAGCTGTTAATGTCAGCCAGAGTTTATGTCAGATAAAGAATTAATAATGCCATCGGTGGCTTTGTTTGTGTGCAGAAATATTTCATTGCTCTTTAATGAGGCCGCATGTCACAAGTGTAAACTTAATTGATATGTGTTTAGGAATTTAGAACTCCCACACCAAAGAGCTTTTATGGATCACATTCTCTCACGAAAGTTAATTACCAATATACTTTTATAATGTAACTGGGGGAATATACAGGCTGTCTGAGAGAGACCCGGTGATAAAAGACCTGGTAAAACGCTCCTTCCTGATAATGTTCTCTGTCAGTTGGTTTTAATTTGTCATTATGATTGTATGACTGGGAAAACAGCGTAGTGATGCATTTGCATAAGTCGCTGGGTGAACGTGCAGTGATTTCAATGTCAGCATGTAGCAAAGACGGGGAAAGTTTTAAATGCTGCTGAAGGGGCAGGTGTGCCACATTTGCTTGTTTAAGTCATTTCATGTTTGTGCAGTGGCAGATTTTGATGAGCTCTAGATTTTTTTTGTTTTGTTTTTTTTTAATGTAAACATATGTGAGTCTGTGCATAAACATATGTGCTTGTTGCACTGGTATGTGCATCTGTCTAAAAAATGAAGGTTAGCATTTTACTTTCATGCTAGCATTCCCTACACAAGACCATACAGTATAGTAAAGCAATAAGCCACTCGAGACAGAAAGCAAAATCATTATAATAAAATTAAATATAGAAAAATTATTTATGTTTGCAAAAAAAACGTACAGTAACAACTTGGTAGATTAATATAGAATTAAACTGTGAATGTGACTCACAGATTTTAGATATTACATTGATTGTTACATTTATTATTTGGAGTTTATTCCTTCACACATATTTGTAATGTATTTTCTAATATAAACTCTTAATATGCTTATCCATATATAAAATATGCAAAAAAAATAGCATAATCGGACACATATATGAGTAACTACACCTGTGGATCAGGCTCTATACAGCAAATAGATGCATTCAGAAAACAAATGCGTTTGTTTTTTGTTTTTTGCACAGGTTCACGGCCTCCACACTGTTTGATTTTCATATGCATTGGATTTAAAGAATAGGTTGTATAGCTCTTATGTTGTTGAGCAAGGAGGTTATACACCCCTTACTTTTTTTACATGGTACATAGAAACCATCTCTGTGGACTCATACACACCTACATGCACGATCACACACAAAGGCTCATTCAGTTGTAGAAAATTACATATCAAACACCTTGGATTATGTGAATGGAGGTTATTTCTGTGGCCTGTTACAACCAAGAGCAAGTGAGAAAGAGAATAATAGAGGTGTATTAGACAGGCCGGTCCAGCAAGAAGGGTTGGTATGAAAGAGGGCATTCTGAAGAGGCCAAGGGCTGGATGGTCAGACATACAGAACCATAAGAGGTAGATAACAAGGGATGTATAAGGAGAATAGAAAGCCAGCCTGGGTATGACTGATCTCTTGATCTTGTCAGCTGGGTGAGGCTACAGATGAACAGCCTATCACAGCATCCTCACTAAATCCCTCCTCCCCTCTTGGCTGTCAGCAGGCCATCTCCGCTCTTCTTACGGGCCTAACTGGGCTTTAGCACTGGCATGGGAAGCTCACACCAACTGATTGCTGTGAATTAGGGAGTTCTCCTCTAACACCCCTCACCGCTACAGTCTCAGTGACAGCTGCAATGACATTCGCCCACTGACATCCCACTGTCAGCCATCAACCAGCCCTGAAACTCAATGTTAACACAGTGTTCAAATGTAACCGAGGAAGCGGCCAGCTGTTGTGTTTTGCATTTGGGTACGGCATGTTGGGTATGTACTGTAACGTAAATGTGTACGCGGGTTCTCCGGTGGTGCTCATTAGCAAGCCCAAGCCGATTCTGGCTTCTCCTCACCTGGTTCAGGCTGTCAAAAGAGGATTATCAAATATTCACTGGCTTATGTAGATCTACTCTGCCTTTTTCAGATCCAGAGGGAGAGAGGAGTGAACGAGGAGACGCATCAGGATACCAGCCTGCCTGGAGCTGCACCCAAACATCAAGGGAGTCTGGGTAATGACCTGAACTCTGCTGTACCTCCCTCTTCCACTTTCTTCTGCGCTCATTCTCATCACTCGGATGTACCTGCCAGGAACGTGTTCTCATTTGAGCAAAGACACATGAGCAGACATAAGCGCATGACAGTTTAGGGATAATCCCACATTTTCTGGTCATCATGATGGAGCAGTGAACCATATTTCCAAATGAAAGTGTACTGTAATCCTTTTTTCCTAAAAATAATCAAAAAAAAAGTCCCACTGGATTTAGCATTCCTTCATCACTCACTCTCTTTCCACTTTCACTATCTTTCTTTTCCCCTCCACTTCCCTTTTCCATGATGAGATGGAAACTTTAAGTGGAGTACACATGCTCCAGATCATAACTGGCACAGGTGCAGGGAAACATACTCAGCGAATGTGTGTGTGTTCACTTACTGTAAGAGCGTGCGTGTGTACTGTAATTGAAATACCTCTGAGGGCCTCTGGTATGCTTTCTAATAGTGGCACAATTAACATGAAAGTGACTCTCAAATTCCAGAACCAGCTATCCAATCTGTTCAAAAATCTAAACCTTTCCTAGAGACAGAGGCCTTTAACAACATGTTTTTCCATCCCCCTATTTTTTCCCTCTTTTGTCTCCTTCAGTTCACCAGCTCTCCAGTGTAGTTCAATATGCCAATCTAACTTGTGAATGGCCTGTGAATTGAAGATCCATTTTTGTCATCCCACCTGTATGGAACGTGTGAGTGTGTGTTTGCGGGTGCGTGTGAACGCTGTCTAATGACCCTCGCTCCACTGCGCAGGCAGAGATAGAACCGTGATGTCATTTGTTTTGATGTCATAAATCGATGGGATTGAGTCTCCCAGGAGCTTCAGCTGTTCCCTCGGCTTGACAGCAAATTGCATCACATTCTCATCACTCACCCGCAGATTTGTGTTTTTCAGCCACAGCTCTTTTAAAGTGATCTAGACTCAGAATAGGACTGAAAATCTCCCACTGTATCAATCTATATCAATTCCAGTATATCACCCACTGTATCAGGGTCTGACATGATCTTTGAAATGCCTCAAACTGTTAAGTGTGAGGAACCTTGAGCTAGAGTGTTTACATGGGTATATCTTGCTTTTTTCCTATCAGTGTTTCATACTGCATATATAATTATTAATTTGATAATTGTATATATATATATATATATATATATATATATATATATATATCGTATGTTCAACCAGTACATCAGCATCCTGTGGTGGTCAAACAGTACACCAGCAACCCATTATAGTCAACTCGCACATCCGCATCCCATGATGGCAAAAATTAGTACATCAGCATGCTGTGATGGTCAACCAGTACACTAACATCCCATGATGGTCAACCAGTACACTAAAATCCTATGATGGTCAACCAACACACTAGCATCCTGTGATGGTCAACCAGCACACTAACATCCCATGATGGTCAACCAATACAACCAGCATCCTGTGATGGTCAACCAGTACAGCAACATCCTGTGATGGTCAACCAGCACACTAACATCCCATGATGGTCAACCAACACAACCAGCATCCTGTGATGGTCCATCAGTACACCAACATCCTGTGATGGTCAAACAGTACACCAGCATTCCGTGATGGTCAACCAGTATACCAGCATTCCGTGATGGTCAGCCAGTACACCAACATCCTGCGATGGTCAATCAGTACACCAACATCTTGTGATGGTCAGCCAGTACACCAACATCTTGTGATGGTCAATCAGTACACCAACATCTTGTGATGGTCAACCGGTACACCAACATCCTGTGATGGTCAAACAGTACACCAGCATCCCGTGATGGTCAACCAGTACACCAGCATCCTGTGATATTCAACCAGTACACCAGCATCCTGTGATGATCAACCAGTACACCAGCATCCCGTGATGGTCAACCAGTACACCAGCATCCCGTGATGGTCAACCAGTACACCAGCATCCCGTGATGGTCAACCAGTACACCAGCATCCTGTGATGGTCAACCAGTACACCAGCATCCTGTGATGGTCAACCAGTACACCAGCATCCCATGATGGTCAACCAGTACACCAGCATCCTGTGATGGTCAAACAGTACACCAGCATCCCATGATGGTCAACCAGTACACCAGCATCCTGTGATATTCAACCAGTACACCAGCATCCTGTGATGATCAGCCAATACACCACCATCACACGATGGTCAATCCACAAATCTGCATCCTTTGATTATCAAATTATCAGTCTGTAAACCAACATCTGATACTGGTCAACCAGCACACCAACATCCTATGATGGTCAACCAGTAAATCAGCATCCAAAGTGCAACTTATGCTGGTTAGTTAACACACAAGATCCCATTCTGATGAACCAGAACATCGCCATCCCATTCTGACAACCATTAAACCATCATTCATATCATAACATATCGTTCCTTGAAATCATAAGGTTCTGTCTGCATTCTGAGCAGTTTTGAGATATTGAGCTTCAATTTTTTGCATTTCATTCAACTTTGCAAATAGATTTTTGTTTTGTTTTGTTTTCTAAATAAAAAGTCCCAAAATGTACACATTAAAAAAAATAATAATAAAAAAATAAATCACAATGTAAATAAGTTGTCACAGAATAAGAATATGTGAATAACTCAATTTTGACAAAAATGTCAAATAGAACTCTATAATTCCAAGGGGACGATATGCTGGTTAGCAAGCACACCATCATCCCAATCGCAACATACAGTATGATGGACACCAGCATTCCAGCATCTCATGCTGAATACCATATGCTGGTGACTGGAAATGCTGGTCTTTTCAGCAATATAGAAAACAAGTCAAGATGTTGTTTCTTTTTTTATTCTTCTAGAATAGTCCCTGTGTGGGTTAAAAGGCCTTGCCAAGCCAGTCATCAGGGGATCCATTGCCTAAGACCTGCGGTAAGTACATTCTCAACAATCAGTATTCAGAATTGATGGCCTGCACAGTGCACATCCCATATCCTGGTTGTGTTTGTTTTCAGCCCAGGGTTTGTTTGGATCCCCAAGAGCAATGCCAATTTATTCTGAGTTTTAAAAGATTTAGACTCAGACATTTCGGCAGTCTAGAAGTGTATTCTCAAGGCCTGTACACATATGTGTTTGTTCTGTCTGTTTCAGACACACAAACCACACACACACATAGACACACACAAACACAGGGACAATTAGCATTGAAATGTGTAAGCCTGTCTAATAATTAAGCAAGGCCTTTTGATAAATGTGCATTGACTAAATTTAGACATGTTTATTCTCTTGTCTCCCTGGCTGTGTGTTGTCTATATTTTAGTTGACATCTGTAGTATGCCATAGCCTTAAGAAAAACAAATAGATTATATTCATAATTTCTGTGCCCTGTTTGTAATGTTTATGATTTTTGACCTTCAAAGCCTGTCATCTTCCCTTTGGTAACCATCGAGGTCCTATTATTATTCTTTGAAAACAGTCTGGTTGGATTAAGGTCTATATTGAGATTGAGACCTACAGGGCAGAGACAGTTCTGTCCAGAGCTTTAGCTCTAACTACTCAGGAACAGTTGTCCTTTTGTATAAGCTTTGATAAGGAATCCCATTTCATTGGGTCTGAATGTTTTTGCCTAGTGGTTAAGATAAGGACAGTTGACGGGAACAAGCATTTATACATGAACACGGTTTGACTGTCCCCTAACAAAGGTCGTATTTCAGTTCAACTGAAGTCGCAGTGCCTAAGAACGTCATGCATTTATTTATTATTTTACACATTTCAGACTCTTGCAGTTTCATTAATTCTAACTTTTTTGTAAGGGGCTTTTCACACGAAATAATTAGCCCAGGGGCCACACTAAACACAAGGTAATTGCATAAATTAACACTGTTCATACTTTACCCTCAGTTTGTAATTAAATCACCAGTGTTCAAGCTTAAAGATTTCAAAACACACATTTCTAAACCCAGGGTTAACGTTTTTATTTACAGATTTAACAGGTCAATAACATTAACTGAACAAATACATTGACTTGTTTTAATGTTTAACTTTATGTCCATCTCTGAAAATGACACTACTGTATGTAAATATACTCTTGCTGTTTAATGTTTTCTAAAACATACAAAATAAATGTTTTTTTTGTTTTGTTTTGTTTTTTTGTTTTTTTTTTTGCTATCACCTTCAACATCACGTGAAAGTTTGCACATCTGTACAACTCATGAATATTTAATGAGTTAAGCACTATTTAGTTTGTGAATGGTGGTTTGATGCTCTCGCTGTAACATTCTAACACTGCATAGTTTCACACTGTATATCGTTGGCACCACAAAATGGTGTTAGCACTGTAAAAATGTTGCTAACGGTGGTCTGAATCAGGTTTTTAAAACCCTGACTTCAAAATTACAAGTGTGAAACATTGCTTAACCCAGGGTTAAAAGTGTTTTTATCTGGGGTATAAAAAATAATTACCCTAGTTTAAGCACACTGCGAAAAGCCCTTAAGAGACTTAAAAACAAACGTTTTGTTGTCATTCAGGAAAGGTCAGTATAGCCAACCTGTGGGAATGGGGAGTATTGCGAATCAACTAGCTCATTTCCAACAACCACCTCAATTACAGTATTGATTGCAAGTCAGCTACAGGTTTAGAATGACAGATCTTAGCAAGAGAGAGGAAGAGCAAAAGGAGAAAGGTGACCCCTGACTTGAGGAGATTCCATCTGTTCAGCATATTGTCATTCAGTTTAAGGTCGGGAAAGGTCACAGGGAAGCAACTTCTGAAAAGATAGAAGCAGATGACAAGTGAGAAGGTACGTTCCTTCCTTTAATGACAGTGTTGCAATTCATTCCCACCCAGAGAAAGAAAGTGCATTCCATCTGTGCAATTTGATGTAACTCCACTCAAATCTTATTGCTGCACTGAAAGGAGATATTGTTTTCCTCTAGGCACCTGTGACCCGGCACGCTTGACCGGCTGACAAGTGTGAGAAGTGCTAAGACAAAAAAGTGGTCAACCCTGCATCATGAAGTTTGATTCTATCTGCTTAGCAGCAGAAACCCCTTCATCCAGATTTATCAGAGGAGAGGACGGAATGAACAGCAGTGCAGAGCGTTAAAGCAGACTGCACACTTATGTTCTTATTAGACAGCTCACTTTCAGTCTAGGTACCCTGGTATGTCTCTCTCTTTGGATGACCTTATCTTTCGAAGTTTAATAGTTGTGCAAATGGCTGCCTGCCAGGATTCTATGAGAGAGATCCAATTCACTGGCCATACAACCTAGGTGGTCTAAGTTGCATTGCCTGTGCTCCATGCGAGATAACCACAAACACACAGGCATTGTACAGAATAGTTTGTGAGTATCAGAAATGTCCCTGAGGGTTCTTTTTGTTTGGAAAGGCAGAGGGAGAGAAAGAAAGAGGCATGTGACCTGCTGTTGCTTGTTGTCCCCAATGAATAGTCATTTATCACACGGCATGCTGTCTAGTGTGTAAGGAATCTGTGTCCCTAATTACATTAAACTCACTTTGCCTCCAAGGGTGAAAAAGTTTGGATGTGGCTAAATATGATGCATTACAGCGGGATGTTATTGAAATTCTCATCAAGATCTCGCTTATCAAAACTACTCCACCCTGTTGGCAGTTTGAGACGCCTTTGAATCAGTTGAAACATACTTAGTATTAATATGATGCATTATAGCTAGGCCGAGACGGAATATGCAGCCTTTTTTCACATTTCATATGCTGATTTGGGCAGAAAATCTGCAGTAAGGATTTAAATGTCTACAATATTACTATTGATAAGTTCAATCAAATTAGCCGAAATATTTAATAAACAAACACATGAGGTGGAGGATGTTTAGAACTTTGTGAGTGAATATAATATAATATAATATAATATAATATAATATAATATAATATAATATAATATAATATAATATAATATAATTTTAAAATGTCATGTGGTGTAACTCATCAACCGTGTTGGGGGTAACGCATTACAAATAACTTGAGGTAAGTAATCAGATTACTTTTTTCAAGTAACTAGTAAAGTAACGCATTACTTTTTCAATTTACAACAAAATATCTAAGTTACTTTTTTCAAATAAGTAACACGTTACTTTTTCAAATTTATTGACTGACAGCTCTCCTGTCCCCATGTTGAGAGAAATAAAGTGCAGAGGTGTAATGCATTACTTTTAAAAGTAACTTTCCCCAACACTGCTCATCAAAAACCTTAAATAATATTTATGAATTAATTATTTATAATAAAAAACCTTTTAATATGCAAGATATATTTAAATTAATTTGATCAATATGTATACATTCATATGTATTCAGTGTGTAAGGTAAATGTTGTAATAATTAGAAAAAAAAAAAATGTATATTGCTTTTTACCTGATAGTTACACCACATGACATTAAAATGGAACAATAACAGTTTTTCAAAACCAAATGAAACCAACATGAATACAAAGAGCATATTTCTAACAACTTGGTTACCACATGCATTTTAAACTAGATTTTCTTTTTTCCTTTTCTTTATCATGGACAGTTTTACATGTCTTTGACCTAGGTGCAGATTTTGTGTGGGTCTGGTAATTGCAGACTTGTAAGTATACAGCATAAGCTATATAATAATAATTCTCAGCTGAGTTCATAATATATCGCTGTTGTCAAGATGAAGTGCTACACATTTTATATCCATTGCTGCATTCTGATGAAAACAAACCCCACATGGCTCATCAGAATCATGGGAAATATAGATCCGGTATATGGCAGTTGTTCCTAAACATCATCATGATAGTGCTGGTAATTATTGAACAGATACCGTGTGGGATGTTTCACGCTTTATGAATAATGGAGATTAAAATGAGATTGGATATGTCTTTATGGCTCTCATGAATCAGCCAGTATCCAGCTGTTTGTGGTGTAATCTCAAATGTTTAATTCATCAGGAAATAGATTCTGGGGTGAGATATTACTCATTATCTTTGATAGAGTGACATTTCACTGGTTGTCAGATTTAACGGCCCTCGTTTCTGATTTTAGATGTATGCAAGGAATTTCCTCGCAGTCTGCTATCACGCATCCGGCGATAAAACAGGACCTCATTACTTAATTAAATCTGAGCCCATTAATTAATTAAGTAATGGCTTTCTGGGTGTTAATGGTGATGCTTCTGAATTCCCTGCTGTTAGCCTCTAATGCTAATGATTTTGTGTGGGAAATGGTGACCTGACTTTGGGAGACGGAGTCTTCGTAACGTCCCCCTCCACCCTCAAGTTCTCGTCTGACTGACTCTCCCAGACTGCAGGTAATGATTAAAGTGATCATGGCCCCATTTTCATTGCTTGTTCTGAGGGATGTCATAGCCCGAGCCAAAATGCATTTCCAGCACGTCTAGAATTCATAAACCTGTTGGCGTAGCACTCGGGGCGTCTGTACGTTTTGCTTAAATTGGATGAAAAATAAAGTATTGACTGTGATATTGATCGTTCTGGCATTGCTGTAGGTTAGAGTGCTCTATATGTACGCCGCTGTATACAGCTGTAAATGAGCTTTGTTGCGCTGGGCGTCCTCTCCACCATCCTCAGCACATTACAATGAGTACACAGGGCGGAGGTCACATACGCCGCAGCTCCGCTGTGTGCACGGTAGGTGCTCCGAGAGCTTACTTTAACAACCTGGACTCCATTAGATGCTGACATTTCAGTGCATTGCTCCTTCACATTTTTCATATTTGTTATCTCTCTCTCTCTCTCTCTCTCTCTCTCTCACACTTTGTTGAACTGCGTCCTTAGAGTATGTGTCCACAAAGTGCTGTGTTTGCATAGTACAATTAAGAGGTACATGAAGGTTAAACTTTTTCAGTTTAATTTATTACAATAAAGGGGTTGGTTCACCTTAGAATTAAAATAATTTACTTATCCCCATGTTGTTCCGAACCTGTATGACTTGGAACTTAAAGAAATTTTGAAGTGTTGGCAGTCTTTTACATACAATTACAATGAATGATAATTGATCCTTACAAGCTTCAAAAAGTTGGGAGCATGAAATTGTCCAAAATGTCTTTGTATGCTGAAGCATTAAGAGTTCCTTTCACTGGAACTAAGGGGCCAAGCCCAACCCCTGAAAAACAACCCCACACCATAATCCCCCCTCCACCAAACTTTACCGTTCTCCTGGCAACCGCCAAACCCAGACTCGTCCATCGGATTGCCAGACAGAGAAGCGTGATTCGTCACTCCAGAGAACACGTCTCCAGTGCTCTAGAGTCCAGTGGCGGCGTGCTTTACACCACTGCATCTGACGCTTTGCATTGCACTTGGTGATGTAAGGCTTGGATGCAGCTGCTCGGCCATGGAAACCCATTCCATGAAGCTAATCTGAAGGCCACACGAAGTTTGGAGGTCTGTAGCTATTGACTCTGCAGAAAGTTGGCGACTTCTGCGCACTGTGCGCCTCAGCATGCGCTGACCCCGCTCTGTGATTTTACGTGGCCTACCACTTCGTGGCTGAGTTGCTGCTGTTCCCAATTGCTCCAACTTTGTTATGATATCACTAACAGTTGACCATAGAATATTTAGTAGTGAGGAAATTTCACGAATGGACTTGTTGCACAGGTGGCAACCTATCACAGTACCACGCTTGAATTCACTGAGCTCCTGAGAGCGACCCATTCTTTCACAAATGTTTGTAGAAGCGTTCTGCATTCCTAGGTGCTTGATTTTATACACCTGTGGCTATGGAAGTGATTGGAACACCTGAATTCAATGATTTGGAGGGGTGTCCCAATACTTTTGGCAATATAGTGTATATGTATAGAGAGAGAGAGAGAGAGAGAGAGAGAGAGAGAGATGTATGTGTGAATTACCTGCTCTCTCTCTATTAACAATGAAGCTGTGAGTTTAATTACTTCAAAACCATTGATGTTACCCCCTCATTGCTGAGAAATATAATGTAGCAATTCAGTAGCAAAACTATTTTCTTAATAAAAGAATATATATTTTCTTAATATGTTATATTATATTATACATTTAGTGCATCAATTTCAGTCCCCATACGTTGCAATTGCATGGAAGAGAGCAAACACCACATGATTTTAAATTTCTCCTTTTGTGTTTCATGGAAAGAAAACAGTCATACAAGTTTGGAACAACATGTTGGTGAGTAAATGATGACAGAATTTTCATTTAGGGATGCACTAAGTTGAATCAGTTGAATCAGTTTACATCTACTGTGCACCAAAACAATCCATGTACGAAACTGCAGTTGTTTCAATTACTCAATTGCATTGCAAATGCAAACAGCTAGGACTTCAACTTCTATTTATAGCTACATGCCCTACAATTCTGTTAAGTAACAGCATGAGTTTCATATAAGCATATACGGCTTGTTTTGCACAGCAGTGAATGTTTCTTATCTTGTCAGCAATATTCTGTTAAACACACCTCTCACTGACTTTTCCATGAGTGTGACCTTGCGTGCATCTGTGAGCGATTCTCTGTAAACTGTTTACTCTCTCCATACAGGGGGTCTTCATTCGCTAACGCTCTGATGACATCTGACACATCAATGATAGGATTTGGGCCCCGTATGCTGGATTAGCCCCATTTGGTTAGCATGGCATTATTCCATTATGAGTCCTGAGAGCCCACCAGCTGATGCTGCGTCTGTCCCGCTGCCTGAATGCAGAAATGCAAGCGAACACATGAATGGCTTGAAGACGGGCAGTCATGCTCTTGACGTGTCCTCTACTAACCTTGCTGATTCTGTTAGCTCAGGAAAATAATTACTATCCACTTCTCCTGATTTATTAGATTTTAGACTTCCTGCTAAAATATGGTTATGTGTCACTATGTCTGAATGAATGTGTAAGTAATAAGTTGCTATGTAATCTTAGGGTTAGGGATTTAAACAAACCCCTAATCCTAATTATCAAACATTTATGCATAATTTATCCCAAATCGTTTGTTACAGACATGAATGATGCCTTGAAAACTTGTTGAGAAGACGTGTTATTATTTCTCTGGGCAATCAAACTCACCGTTTTCACCTGGCAGACAGTTTCCGTTTGTTTGTTTGTTTGTTTCACTTTACATAAAGTTTGTAATATGGATATTTTTTTTTAAATTAATATACAAAGTATATGTTAAATTAAAAATATAATAGAGGTGCATCTAAAATGTACACAATTTAAAGGGATAGTCATCATTTACTTCCCCTTATTTTGTTCCAAACCGGTATGACTTCTTCTTCTTCTGTGGAACACAAAAGAAGATATTTTAAGAATGTTGGGAACAAAACAACATTGAAGCCCAATGGCTTTCATTGTATGTACAAAGAAAAAAAAAATGACTCAAAATGTAAGTTTTGGGTAAACTGTCCCTTTAATTTTGTACCGTGTTTGATATTCAAGCTCCGCCCACATCCAATTAGTTCTGAACACAGATAAGGTGGCTGTGTCCGAAATCACTTCCTATACCCTCATTCACTATTCCCTACATTAGTCCACTAATATAGTTCATTTGAGGGAGTGAATGAAAACGAGTGAGCGAATTCGGACACTGAGTGCATCGGAAGGGCTGCCGCTTTTGCAGTTTGTACTTGCTATTTAATAATCATTTGAAACTTAGCAAATTCACAGCTTAAGTAGTAAGATGAAAATATTTATCTTGAACTCTGTCATGGAAACTATGTATAAACCTTAATTAAAGGTGCACTGTGTAAATTTTAGGAGGATCTATTGACAGAAATGCAATATAATATACATAACTATGTTTTCAGTGGTGTATAAAGACCTTACATAATGAACCGTTATGTTTTTATTATCTTAGAATGAGCCATTTCTATCTACATACACCGCGGGTCCCCTTACATGTTAAGTCGCCATTTTGCACCGGCATGTTTCTACAGTAGCCCTAAAAGGACAAACTGCTCTACAGAACATGTTTCATCACTATGTTGTTGTTCTTCTACTTTGTTGGTGTTTTTAGAGGCAGCTTGCATCGTCACCATGTTGAATACGCACAAAGTAGTA
Organism: Mylopharyngodon piceus; assembly: GCA_039654765.1. NCBI lineage: Eukaryota > Metazoa > Chordata > Actinopteri > Cypriniformes > Xenocyprididae > Mylopharyngodon > Mylopharyngodon piceus. The sequence goes on along the minus strand of CM077448.1, from coordinate 6,017,009 downwards.
GTAGTAGTGGTGGTGTTAGTCATCTGGTTTATTAGAAGCAGAGACCGTTCTTTGTTAGAAGTAAGAAGAAACCTCATTGCATGGCTCTCTGCTGTCTCAGACGACGACATCTTTGTCCTTTGTCAGGCACCGTAGCTTCTCTGTGTACTTCGAAAGGGAGGGATGAGTGCCGTTGGTTGCAATTCGCAACCTAGCCGCTAAAATTTACACACTGCACCTTTAAACAATTTAATAATCAATTAAAAAGGAATTTATACCTGTTTGATATTATGCTGTACCCACATTGGACCAGTGGTTTGGAAAATGGATGGATGGATGGATGATTCAGCTGTTGGCGGCATCTTCTGGTCATATGCAGGATTTCATTCAGCACGCAACTCTCACAGTGCATTATGGGTATTCTCCAGCCATTAAGTGTACATCGGTTGTACACTTGTTATTGGGATTGAATGCATGCACTCGATAACGCCCACTATGTTTTCAGACGCCACTACAAATGGCTGTCCATTTGTACAAATGGCTGTCAGACACAGCCAGATAGTTTTGTCATTGCTTCAGATACACGACCCTAATATAGAATTAGCTCTTTTTGACTACCTAGCAACCACCTCAAAAATCTTAGCAACTACAGAGCAACACCCTGGCAACCACTACTTAAAATACTACTCATTTTCCTCAGATCATGTTAGTCTTGTTTGAGTTATGATGATGGGTGTGATGCGTCAGGAACATCAAGTTTAAATATATTTGCTTACACCTGTGATTTGAAATATAATATCATGGTATGCAGTGTCCTGATTTGGTAGTACATCCATCTTGCCTCGGCAGCGTATGTTTGTTTAAACTCACTCATAGCATGTTGCAATGTCGGCACAGTCAAAAAGCGCACAATGCAGCACAACATTTCTCTTTATGAATCAGTTTTATAGTCCATCTATAAAAGTGTGAGATCTACAGGATTTGCACCTGCAAGTTTATGGCAAAACTCATAAATCTCTTGTTACCTCTAGCTGTCAGAGAGCACATCTCTCTATAGGAGTTCTACAGCTGGAGTCAGTCAGCTAGAGCAACGGTGCAAAAGAAAGAGAGAAAGACAGAGAGAAAGAAGTCAGAGCAGCGGAGCGGAGTTGGCGCTTTACTTCCTGTCCATTTTAAATCCACTCTGTTATTTGTAAGCCTTGTTCTAGTTGAATAAAACATGCCATTAAATAATGCAAATGTCAGTGGACAATGCTGAAAACTCTTGAGAAAGGTCAGCCGAGGCACAGGTTGCAGCACTATCAGATATTCAGTTCTGATAAGAGGGACCTGTGTACAGCGCGCCAAATCCCTGTGATCCATATTTCATTTTGTTTGCAGTGCAACAACAGTGGAATAATTATTGCGGGCTGAGTGGCGTGAAATATTTAGCTCTGATTTTAACGAAATGCTCATGAGGAGAATGTGACCCAGTCCTTTATAAGAGTGAAGCGAGATTTTGATCTTCTGTATGTTTTTATTACTGTGCTTTACATGGCTTTAGGGCCAATGTTTTAGTGATGAGGAGCGTGTGGTTGACTTTGACGAACAAGAGAGAGAGAGAGGGAAGTGTGCAGGCTCCTGTTCATGGAGTTCGGTCGAGGCCTTGCTATACCTCATTAGAGTCAGGGTCTACACACTATATCATCATTGTGCGCTGTGTGTTTGGGGTCTGGCCAGTGGCAATGGAACATTCTGAGGAAAACAACATCTGTAAGAATGCTTCCATGACAAGAAGGTTCAGCAACATAAAACAAGTGCACATGGTAAGAAAACTCTTCAAAGCTCTTCAGTGCTCCTGTGCAGCACCTTCAGTTCAGTAAAAAAACTCTCTTATTATCAAGCACCCTTTTCGCTGTATAAAGGGTTCTTTAGGTGACTACAAGATACTTGGGATATTAAAAAGTTCTTAAAGGGTTAGTTCACTCAAAAATGAGAATTTTGTCATTAATTACTCACCCTCATGACCTTCATTCATCTTCCGAACACAAATAAAGATATTTTTGACAGTGGTTCAACCTTAATATTATGAAGCGACGAGAATACTTTTTGTGCGCCAAAAAAACAAAATAGTGACTTTATTCAACAATATCTAGTGATGGCCGATTTCAAAACACTGCTTCATGAAGCTTCGAAGCTTTACAAATCTTTTGTTTCGAATCAGTGGTTCAGAGTGTGTATCAAACTGCCACAGTCACGTGAACTATTGAAATTTCGAAACACTTATGACGTAACGAAGCCACGTTTACTGAAATCACATACTTTGGTGCTCCGAAATTAATATTCGTAAAGCAGTGTTTTGAAATCGACCATCACTAGATATTGTTGAATAAAGTCGCTATTTTGTTTTGTTTTTTTGGCGCACAAAAAGTATTCTCGTTGCTTCATAATATTAAGGTTGAACCACTGTAGTCACATCAACTGTTTTAAATATGTCTTTAGTAGCTTTCTGGGCGTTTGAAAGTGTCATTTATCTTGCTGGTAATGGAGGCCTCACTGAGCCATCAGATTTTATCAAAAATATCTTAATTTGTGTTCTTACAGGTGTGGAACGACATGAGGGTGAGTAATTAATGACAGAATTTTAATTTTGGGGTGAACTAACCCTTTAAAGTCGTGATGAAATGGAAGTGGAGTCAGATCTTTTCTTCTGTATTGTGAACAGAATATCGAAAAAGAAAAAAATGAAGGGCGGGGACTTCTGCAAAATAGCGGGAGATCTGAATGCAAGGCTGCGTTCCACTCCAAATTTGTATGCCCTTCACTCGCTAACTTCCCTCCGTCATGTTTATCATAAACTTTGACAGTGAACATAAGGTAGCTACAAGTATTATTAAATCTCAACATAATTAATATATTATACACTACAGTTAAGCGCAATCTGCTGTGACATTTCTACCGAGGGAGACCCACAATCCAAAACCAGCATGACTTTCTACTATGGAACACAAAACAAATTTTGGTAGCACTTTATTTTACAGTCCTGTTCCGCATGTACATACTATGTACTTATTGTAACAATTACAATAACTGGGTTATAACTAGGTACTAACCCTGAACATATCCTTAAACCTAACCTTAACCAATGTAGTTACCTTATATTACCAGTACTTTCTTGGGTAACTACACTGTAAGTACACACACTGTAAAATAAAGCAAATTTTGAAGCACTTTATGAACCAAACAACATTGACTTTCATTGTATGGACAAAACACTGAGACATTTTAAAATATATATATATATCTTCTTTTGTTGTCTACAGAACAGAATCATTAAAAAGTTGGTAAAAGGCAGAGAGACCTCTGATGGGTTCATTTCCAGACTCTTTTTTGCTGCTTACAGTCTAGAGCTTCCACAGAGACAGTTTTTTTTTTTTTTTTTTTCCTCAGGATAACGATTTCAATGATATCTGTCTGCCAGTAGGGACATTTGGCATTCTAATAGCTACAGCACATTTACAAAGTTTCTCCAACAGCATCAGGATGTAAAACCCTTTTTGGTTATAATTGAAACCTTTTGTAGAGTGTATGTGCAGCCTGGTCAGAGCAAGATAATGGTAAAAAAAAATGGTAATGTAACAACTGAGTTCAGAATTATTCAAGATCTTGATCATCATAATGCTGAACGTTTGTCTTCAGTCCAAAAAATGTGCATTAGGAAGTTTCCATCGCCAGGAACATTGTGTGTAGAGCTGAGAGTGTCTCTGTTCATTTGAGTGAATGCTAAATCATAATCATGAGTTCCCAAACATTTCTTTCCTAGTATCTTCCAGTATTAGTACAGGAAGGCAGGAATTTTTCTCAGATTCTTAGAAAAGATATGCATCTTCACAAAGATTCCTCACATAATTCAATAGAGAGTCATCTCAATTACTCGATCAATTTAATTACAGACATTGCCCAAGGATAACTATAGATCTCTCTTTATATTAACCGTCTTTTGCACACTGCTCCCTTTTTCATCTATTAAAAGCTTTGTGCGTGCAAAAAAGACACCAAAACCCACTGATTCTCCAATTCAGATTTATTTGGAATTCTGTGAAATGGCTAGCATTTATATTTCTCTCCATGTGTCCTCCTGGCACAGTGTCTGGGAACCGAGCCACTAAAGAAGGTGCGATCTGTGCCCATAAATCCCCTGCCACCTGATAAATGCCTGTTTCATTTACATTGCTTAGGTTGAAACAACACACTCTAATGTATATTTAGCCCCAGCAAAACCACTTCCTGAAAGCTCTGGAAGAGAGCAGTCTGCCTCAGCTAATTACTACAGGAATGTCAGATGTGAGATGAGGACATGTTTCGGGAAAAGCCGGTTCATATTATGCAGACCTGTTGGTTTGTGACTAACTCAGTGTCTTAAAACATAGCTGTGTGTTATTGAATACACACATACCAAACTCATTCCAAAAAACACAGTTTATTATAGATAGATAACTTTCTCTATGCTGCAACACAGCAAGGTATTTATTTTTGTCATTTTTCAAAGTTATTTCCTCAGATAATATTTGCAAAAAGGTGATGTCAGTGGGCTATCTGCCAATTGTTTCAAATTACTTATAGTGAGAAGAAATGTATTTAGAATATAAACCACAAGGTTAAAAGGTCATGCCTGTAAAGCTCTATATGTTGATTTATATAGATTTTAAAAAACATTAAGAAGGTTGCATTTGTTTGGTCTGGAGCGAGTCCACTAATAAATGATCTGTGTCCCTTCTTTCCACTGAGTTATGGTGTGATTATAGCGTTCATCCGTGTGGGTCACGTTTTTAATGCTTCGCACATTGCGAAATTATGCCTAACCGGGAAACATTCTCTCCTCCTGAACACTTTGAATCAAGAGAGCATATTTAATTTTGAAGAGCATATTTAATTTTGAAACGCCACCATTCGCCATGTCTTAAACAGTCATAGATGAATGAGCCAAGAATGAATATTGTCATAATAACCCAGTGATATACCGAGCCACAGCTATCATGCTACAACGTGGAGAGAATGGAGACCGTTGCCTCAGCTGGTGTTTAGAGGAGAGGACATGAGCAGCATTTGAAAACACCTGTGGGTTTAACCAAAGAGATAACACGAGAACTACTATCTGTCAAAACAAGAGCCAGAAAAGCTCTCTCACTCTTTTTAAGCACTTTCTTGAACTCCCAGCCCTGTCATACAACTGTCAATCGGTCTAAGAGACACAACAGCCTCAGGAAAATATTGGTTCATACATACACGCTAGCGAAGCCAGACTTTTGACTTGCGGCATAAACACCGTTCCTCATTTCAACGTATTCTGGCCAAGAACCTCCCACTTAGATAGGAAGAGACCATCTGACTGACATGTAAACTGACCATCTACAGTTTTTTTTTTTTTTTTTTAGAGGCAGAGATATATGAAATAGAATTTTTTATTAGAATATTCTATCCAAAACATTTTTAACTCTTTCTCTGTCATTGATGGAATTTTCCATCAGTTCTGACACTATGCTTTCCTGCCATTGAGGGAATTTTCTGGCAATCAGTGTTTTCACTGTTATATGGTAGGGGGCGCTATTACACATCTTCTGAAAGAGTACATAATCTCCTGATCAAAACACAAGCGAAAAGAAGCAGAAACAAGCAATAGAAGCATTGCTTATGTACATGTAAAATAACATGATCATAAAAACATTCAACATCATATGCCTAACATTACCGAATTATATGTCGACCCAGGAAGTGGTACAACTCTGCAAGCTTGATGGAAGCGATTTACTCCATCTATGTTTTGATCATCATTCTGAATCTGATCCAGACGTAGTCTTTTTTTTTTCTCAGCTTTTTGTTCAAAATGTTGCTTTTTTTATGAAACTTTCATTAAAAAAAGAATGCAAGCTAGAATAAATTTGTTGTTGTTGTTGTTGTTTAAAAACAGAGGCTCTGTTCTTTCTTTTGATATATTGCATGTTCAGATATTCATACAACAATATATTCTGGGGGCCATGAAAATTTTATGAAAATGATCAAAAATGCTGGCGCTAGCAGGGAAAGAGTTAATAAGTACAATTGATTAAGTTGCAGTCACATTTAGCTTTGTTTAGTGAATTTCCGCATCAATGCGGAATGGGTATTGCTTGTGGCGGCAAACGATTTTCGCATGCAGATTTCTTATCAGGTTCAAGTTAGTCACATGATTTTTTTTTTTTTTTTGTTAACTAATAGAAAGCGACTAGTTTGTGAGCAGACCTTCATGCATCACTTTGCTTACAATGGACAGCAGACCTTTTTGCTCGTGACATTTTGCTACTTTTACAAATATTATTTTTTGCAATATTAATTTGTAATATAATAATTCTTATATAATTAATATAATTATCATAGATACAATTATATTATTATTATTATTTTTTATAACAGGTGGAATATACTGCTTATGGATATCTATTTAACATGCATTTAAGTGCCTTCAATTCTGAATATATTTCAAATATTTAGTGCTACTAACCCAGAAAAGTTTGGCAAATTTAGTGAGATTTATTTATTTATTTATTTGCTTAGTCTGTTAGTTTCCACAAAAAAAAAAAAAAAAAGAAAAAGAAAAAAAGCTTACTCTCAATACCTAGGTTGCACAGATTAATCAGATTGGAACACATGATTTCAGTCAGCACTCATCATTTTGGTGTGCAATATGCATCTAGACTAAATACACACACTTCAACCACACACAGACACAAACAAAGTTTCATAAACATTATCTATCAGATTGATATCAAAGCGATTTTACATCCATGATAAATCACCAAAGATAACTTGCAGGTGCTGCTCTACAATCAAAGCACAGATGAAAAACACAATCTCATTGTGCAGCTCTTTCTTTATTGAGCATCTATAGCTTGTCTCTATTATAAACGGCAGCCCCATTTGTCATTCCGGCAGGTCACTGGTCCTCTCACTCAGATACTTCCTGACTTATGTCAGAAGAATAGCTGATTTAATGACTTCCGATATAAGAGGGGTTGCCGTTCGGCTCTCAGCATTGTAATGCTCTAAAGCTAATGTGCGACCTGCTTATTTACGGCGTTGGATGCCCCAAGATTCAGCCCCGATGCTCTCTCTCTCTCTCTCTCTGTTTTCATGGTATTGATTTTTTCCCCCAGTATCCATCATATCAATCCTTTCACTCCGCAAAGAGACTACAGATCCTGAGACATGGTGCCCTAAGTGGGGACGCTGAGACCTGTTCCCATGACCATTTGGATGCTTGATTCATGGCTTCTGGTGGTCATGATGGATGGATTAGCCATCACGGGTAATTCAGTTAGCATCTTCTGGCCTGTAAGTAAGTGGGGGGGACGTGTGGCAAGGTAGATTCCCAGTGTCCATTTATGTCAGGTTGTGATTTCATGTCCTGCACTGACAGCCTTTGACCTCTGCTCCGTAAGTTTGTGCTTGGCTTGTTTTTATATCAGCTGTCTGTCGAGGTCTTTATGTGGTGTTTGGCAGTAAAGCGATAAGGTTTTTTTTTTTTTTTTTTTTAAAGGACATCAGGCTGCTTTATGGTCACAGAAAGTCACTGCAGTCCTCCCCAATCCTTTTAAAAATGATTTATCTGAGATTGATTGATGGAGGATGTGAACAATATGAGCCTTTAAAGTGATTCAGGAGAAGATGGTTGCTGAAATCTGTTTGCTAGCCTTTGTGTCCAATGAGATTGCAATGTTTATGGCTCAATGACTTGATTTTATTTATTTATTTATTTGTCTAATGATTTATTTAAAACAAAACAACAACAACAACAACAAAAAAACTTTAATAAAACCATACATATAATGACTTGAATGCACATTTTAATATTGGATCAACATAGTATTTTTTTAAGGTTAAAAATGCCATGGTTATGGTAAGTCCTGATATTAATGAAGAAAAAAAGTGTCATTAAAAGTATTCTTGAAAAGAAAACCTGTTTGACAAAATTTGCAAAGCAGTTTTGTTAAAATGTTATAAATATATTTGACGAACTTTCGAATCAAGTCATGTGGTGCAACCAACATTAAGAAACATTTAGGAAAAAATGCATAAAATAGTAAATTAAATCACAGAGATGACCTCTGCAACTTTTTACCTTAAAAACATATTTTAATACATGTTGGTTGTGAATGCTCGCATGATACAAAGAACATGTCAATTATTTGTACTTGCTTATGCCACATGACATTTTTTGAGTCATTAAACTTTCATTAAGTCATTAACTTTTCCTGAAAATTATATAAATGTTTTTCAAATTCATATGAAATGAACATGAATACAAAGAGTATTCCCAAGAAACTGGCACATGTGTTTTAAATTAGGCTTTTTGAAGATTTTTCTTCTTTTCTTTATCTTAATATGGGTCAGCACACTTATTTGTCATTGACCCGTAGTTGGCTGTACTCAAAGTCTCATGGTTATGATTAAAATACTGACATTATCGCTGCTTATAATAAAAGAGTTGTTGAAACTGACAAAAAACATTTGTGTTTACAACAGCCATGCTGTGGACTCCAGTGACGAACTTACGACGTGATGATGAATACGATGAAAAAGGCAATGACAATCGCCCACTGTCCCACCGTAGAGACCTCATGATCTGCATTTGTGTCCATGGCACCATGCTAATCTCTTCATTAAGTTTATGGCCGGTCAGCCAACATAACTCTTCACTGCGGCAAGCCTTTGTTGTAAGAACTCAGTAGTATGTTTACCAGTCGCCCTTGTCCTGGGGCCACTGCCAGAGTGTGTAGGAGACAACAGAGGACAGTGTGTGCTTGTAAATAACACCATTCTCTCAGCATGCCTGCATGACCATCTTACTATATGACCACCCCCACCACACCTCAAAACATTAGCAGAGGACCCCTCTATGCCTAAGGACTCGTAACCTCTGTGAACCGAGTGCACTGGAAGCTCCCTGTCTTCTCAAAGAGAGTCTGTTAGTCTCACTCAGCTTGTGTACAACCAGCGCACAACTCTAGTTTTGTTTCTCGTGTAAATTTTGTTCTTTAGCTCTGTCTGTGAACAAGCCCCGGTTGTGTGTGGTGTAGTCAAGAGAATGGCTTGGTGACGGAAAAGAAAGAAAGAGCAGACTGTGATGCACTCAGTCTTTGTGTGGACTTCTGCATTCATGGGCCCATGTGACTCTGACAGCAGGGCCTTTGGTTTGGCACGGCACAACACCAGTGCATTGTAAATACCCAAATGAGTTTGGAAGGCTAATCGCTGAGCTTATTTTCATTCTGGGCCATCGTGGAGTAGACTTTGCCATAGTAAAGTATCTGGGAGGATGCTGACTTGTTTTGAGCTGTAAGACTAGGGACGACATGCACCAGGGCAGGCCTGACTCACTCAGTGGCCTTGGTTAAATAAGACATGAGATCAATGAATCAACATTGAACTGACTTGAACTGTTGTCTTCTGTAGAGCTGCTTATAGCTGAAGTGAACTTATTTGATAACTGATTAACTTTACACACTTATTGAACTGAATTGAATCAACACTCAAGGCAATCTGAGTTTAAATCCTGACTAAATCCTAACTTTTTAAAATTTTTATTTTACACCAAGCAAAATTGTGAGTGAGTTTCCCAGCCAGTGAGCAGCATTTTCATTATATGGAAAAGAGCAGCTTTGATATATTCATAATAACTTATTTTGTGTTCCACAGGTAAAAAGTTTGGAGTGACAAGATGGTGAATAGATACAGTTTCAGTTTAAACAAATAATCTCTTGTAGAAGGTTCAACTTGATAAAAGTGTGCAAATGCACAATTCACATGTAAATGCATAAGTCTTTCACAGCATATTAGACAAACATTTTTTTGTCTACAATAAACATGCAACTTAAAGGATTAGTTCACTTTAAAATTAATATTATCCCAAGCTTTACTCACCCTCAAGCCATCCTACATGTAGGTGTATATGACTTTCTTCTTTCTGATGAACACAATCAGAGTTATATTAATAAATATCCTGACGCATTCAAGCTTTATAATGGCAGTGAACGGGACCAACGAGTATGAAGCTCAAGAAAGTGCATCCATCCATTATAAACATACTCCACACGGCTCTGTGGGGTTAATAAAGGCCTTTTTAAGCGAAGCGATGCGTTTGTGCAAGAAAAATATTTATACTATATTTAACAAGTTATAAAGTAAAATATCTAGCCTTCCGCCAGACCGCCTTCCGTATTCAACTTACAAAAAAAGCATAACTGACGCGCAAGTTGAATATGAAAGGCATAGGACATAGGACAACTGCGAGAGGCGTTACACTTTCTTCGTAAGTTGAATACGGAAGGCGGTCTGGCGGAAGCTAGATATTTTACTTTAAACCTTGTTAAATGTGGATATTTTTCTTACACAAACACATCGCTTCACTTCAGAAGGCCTTTATTAACCCCCCGGAGCCGTGTGGAGTACGTTTATGATGGATGGAGGCACTTTCTTGAGCTTCATACTCGTTGGTCCCGTTCACTGCCATTATAAAGCTTGGATGCATCAGGATATTTATTAATATAACTCCGATTGTGTTCATCAGAAAGAAGAAAGTCATATACACCTAGGATGGCTTGAGGGTGAGTAAAGCTTGGGGTAATTTTCATTTTAAAGTGAACTAATCCTTTAATTAGATACTTTTTAATATTTTGAAAAAACACTGCAGTGTTTTTTTTTTTGTTGTTGTTTTTTTTCAAGAATATAAGTACTGGATGAACAAAGGAGTTTTAAGTATCTCAACTTGTAATACAATAAAAAGTGATGAAATCAAACAGCACAAAAGAGGGTCCGGGCCGTCTCGACTCGCCTGCAGCCAATATGCAGTAGCAGATTTGGGATCTGGCTTTGTTCTGCCGGCTTCTTTGTCTGGCTCGCTCTGCGTGTTGTCTGAGGGCTAGCGCTGCTTTAAAACAGAAGTCCTACTGGGCTCCAATTAAGACCAGGAGAAGAATTAATGAACAAGTCCTCCAAGTCAGCCTCAGCTCTCAACTGCTCTATTTATCAGACTGCTCAGGGGGACACATGGTCTCAATTCAAACCCACAATTTCTGTCTTCGCTAAATTAAATATGTGTAATTTATGTTTTTATAAACATAGATGACCTTGCCATCAGCTATAGAAGTTCTAGTCATTTGAATCTTTCTCATTTTTACCCCTCCTCTCTTCATTGTATTGCATTTCATTTCCCAGCATGCCCATAAGCCATGTTCAGGTTTCTCTGCTGACTATAAAAATGGATGGTTGGAGGGCAGTTGGGAGAAGAGGGATGTTCCGTAGAAACACATGCTGTTCAAAGTATCTTTCAGTCGATAGGTGCACCAGACTTTGCTGTTGTCTTTTTTCTCTGTAAATGAACAGCTTTGTATCACAAAGCAGCGATTTGAAGATATTTATCGTTTTGTCACAAACAAGTGTGAATGTTTTAAATGTTGGATGTTGTTTTCCAGTATGACATGCACCAATTTGTATAGACAGGTTCCTTGGGGGAAAACCTTGAAGAAAGAGATGAAAATGAAAGTTAATGAAGATGTATGTATGTGATGATACTCCATCATCTTCCTTTGATAGAAAAATATTGCTTTTAGATGCTCTATGTTTGCTTTAAATTAATCTTGGGACTTGCATTTATCTTTCAAAATACCAAGATAAATCATTGAATGTTTCAGAAAATCACAATTATTATTATTATTATGAATATTCAGGGTTTTTTTTCTTCTTGAATCTAAAGATGCAAATACTAGCATGAGGTCTGCGTATTATCTTGCATATACAGTGTTGTGGTCTGGATGCATTTATACCTGTCCTCCTGTGTGCGAACAAACATTATTTAAAGTCACTAACTCACGCCCTTTACCTTTCAGGTTTCAGCATCCAGCCAAATTTTCCATCAATTTACATATGCATATTGTTGCGTAAACAGAAGCAAGCGACCCAGAGATGGCATAACGGAGAGGCCCTGATGAAGACAGATCCTATCGTTAACTTTGCACTCACAGAGGGCCCCATGGGGAACTGTGTAAATGCTACTAGCCTTTTCTCCTAATGTTGGTGTCTCTGTTATAGATTGTTTGCCATTTTGAAAAATATGCAACTGCGTCTTTTGCCATTTTTTACATCATTGCATGAGGTACCACCACCACTATGCATGACTGCAACAACATACTCAGTCATGTATGCTGATACTTTTGCTTTTATAAATGTATTTTTTGTGTGTTTCTGTCATATTCATGTCAGTCAGTTATAGTTGTGTGACTAAGCTTAGTTGAGCTTTTCTACTTTTCAACACAATGAGCTAATGCTATCGCACAACGAATCTACCCACAAAAAAAGCTGTGACATTGTTAATGCGCATTTGTATGGCTGGTAAATAGTATCACTGAATGTCTTTCTCTATATATTTTATTTAAGTGTAAATGGTGGGGTACAGCAGGCCCACAATTTTACAATTAAAAAATTGAGGCACCACTTGGAGAATCAGTGTTTTTTAACAAATCAGTTTAGTGAATGATTCAATGGCATGTTTACACAGACAATTGTTGAATTCTAAACCACATACTAGCATACTATTTTTACTATTGTTGTCATAACCTTCTATAGCAGGAATAGTAATAGTTTGCAGTTCTGAATTCAGCAAATCTCTTGTTTCGTTAATGAATAAATCAGTGTTTTTGAACTAATCAGTTGAGTGAATAATTCAATGACTCATTCACAGTCACTTGTTTTGTTATTGAATCAATCAGTGATTTTGAACAAATTGGTTGAGTGATTTCTAAATATAGGCCTATCAATGATTTTGAATTAATCAGTTGGGTGAATGATTCAATGAATCACTCATAACAACAGTTTCTGAATTCAGAATAGAACACTACCATACTAATCTTTATACAATATATTTATATTGCAGAAATAGTATGAGTAATATGCTGTTTCAGATTCATCTAGCTACTTGTTTTATTCATGAATGAATCAGTGTTTGAACAAATCAGTTGAGTGAATGACTCTCTCACTTGGCATGACAAAGTAACCTGCAAAAAGAGTCTGAAAATTTCCCATCAATAATGCATAGACTGACAGTTTGTCAGTAACACAGACAGACACACAAACACAAAATTATTCTACATAGACACATTTAACTATAATTTAATTGGCTCTTAATGTTGTGATATGGTCTGCCCCTGCAGCCCCAACAGTATCCTATATGCCAGTAACCCAGACACTACTTAGTTATCCCGGAAACCACACCAATCACTGCTGTTTGTGTCAAGCTGTCAGACTTCCCAGCAGTACAGGAGGAGAAACGCAAGGAAGAAAGAAACCATCTCTCGCCTCTCATGAAAGAAAGCTAGTGTTTTTGTTTGTTTGTTGTTTTGTGTTCAATCAATACAGCCGCTATTTCTTTACAAGGCTGTCAGCACTCCGTCAACAGCAGATACCTAATATTCTGATTTCATTACCTCCCCCTGTGCTGGGCCTCCAAAGATGAACTGCTCGATATTGACAAACAAAGCTCACAATGCTCCTCATTCATATTGGGACAGCGGTTGGAGGCTGTTCTTTAGCTCCAAAAAAAAAAAAGGTGGGTGCCCGTTTTATAAGCCCTGAGTCGCGGAGAGAGAAAGATGAGGTAATGCAGAGCGAGAAAAGCAGCTGATAAAGAGCTTCTCTCTCCTCCTCTGCGCTCTCTCTTTTTCACCCTCACCCTCTGTCTTTCTTTCGCTCCCCTCTATCTCCAGGGCACAGACACAGGTATAAAAGAATCACAAATTGTTTTTGGCCCGGGCCCAAGTAAGCCAATCACTGTCTAACCGGAGTGATCTCATTCCTATTAAGACCATTTGTTCCGTTCTAAATCCAATATCTGTACTGTCAGTAATAATGCAATTTCAGAGGTGTGCAGGCGAAGGGAACGAAAACAGGATAACTGGGAATGTGACTATGGTGCTTTGACCAATGTAAGCCTGGAAGCAATGCATTGTGGGCTGTATTCAAATTTATACGTAAACGCTAGAATAGATATGACTGAAAGAGGTGACCTGAGAAATCACACTGTGTAACAGCCCTTGGTTCTGTAAGCGGGTCTGTTGACTTGTCTTTAAAAAGTGGTATTTTGGAATACCAAGATGAGGTGTTTAAAAGCATTGGGGTGGTTTAATTGCAGGGGTCAATGTTTAGCTAGTTAGCCTAGCAATTAGCCCCTGGGGAAAGCTATTGTGTGAATCCCCCCTCCCCCCTTATTTTTGCTTATAGGATGTGTTGATATGATTGACTCAAAAAAAAAAAAAAAAAAAAACTGTCTCTAGAATTAATTGCCTATGACCGCATCCAAAGCTGAACGCTAATGCTAACAGCTAGATTTCTCCACTTATTTAAGAGTTCCTTGTCTGCTGTATTGGCTAAGTCTGATGAAAATGTGCAGTTCAAACTTGTTCAGCATGTTATTTGTATTGAAAATAGATGTTAGCTGTCTTATTTGAGTTAAGTATGAGCCTCATGAACTAGCCTGACAGAACTACCACTCAGAGTATGAATATTTCATTCTATCAGTCACTCACTGTCAACTATACAGCAATCCCCTGTTGTTGCATCAACATTTTGCTTTAATGTCTCTCTATATTCTTGACATTTCTTCAACTTATATTGCTGTCTGTGCAGAACTGTAACTGCAGGTATCTCCCATGGTGCCGTGTTAATTGTGAGTAGCTGGCTCATATCTACGAAAGTGATCAATAGTGATTTCCCAGAGTACCTAGTAAATCATGGGAAAAGTCAAACAAACATGTGTGTAAACAAACTCAGCAGTACTCAACTCCAACACAGCACATGTGAATTGGCTTGTCTATCTCTGAGGACCCGTTCAGAAATAATGCTTTTGTTGGGAGAATTTTTGCAGATATGCCTCCGGACCCTGTTTATGAACTAGGAAGTGCTACATTTTGATTACCCGCCTGTTTTCGGAACGTACAGTCCTTTTGTAATTTGATCTAAAAATGCATTCCCTCAGCATTCGTACTGTTGAGAAATGATTGGTAGCTTATGGTGTTAGTATGAAGTGATGCTGGCTCTTGTCTTGGGAGTTTAGAGCCTGGTACTCAACCCACGCTAGCCTTGAGCGGCTCTTTAATGCTGCTGTTGTTGCTCTATGACTCAATTTTCTCTAAAAACTGCAGTTTAACAAGTTTTCATCTGAAGATTGTTAGTTGTAGTCAAAAAGTTGCATCACTTTGACATGCCTCTATGTTGGGTGGTGACCAATTAATTAGAAATAACCTTGTCTTGCACACAACGAAATCTTACACTGTTGTCAGTAACAAGAAAAGTATCTACAGCTTAGGCTCAGTTTCAATAAGGCATTTGATTAAAAATAACTTACTTGAGTGGTGAAATTGTCTAAATCATCATTTTGAAGTATGACTACTTTTCTAGGTGGAGGAACAGCTGGCTATCCATTATCTGTTGTGCATTATTTCTGTTGGTATTACTTTGTGAAACTCAGCTCCATGCAAACATGCTTTATTACATTACATCCTTTCCATGTTCCATTCTGGGATACCGTGCAAAAGTAACCAGATGTATCTTTTTAGCTCATTTCATGAATTTAGGGACTGAACATAATCAAATCTTTTAAAGTAAGTCAGTCTTGATGAAGGGAAAAGGCTATTTTTGAAATGTGGCTCTTGGAAAGAAAAGACATTTGTCCACTTGGCTCCTCAACTGGCTCCTGAATGGGTTGAATAGCTCTAGTCTAGAGAATAGTGATGTTCAGAACCGTAATAAGCTGAATGATTTGCACACAATGAATCATAGGTGGCGTAAATGGCTCGGCTGGTTCACTGAATATATTGTCATAGCAGAGCGAGGACTGCTGCTTCATAAAAGCCATTGATGCTGGCTAAAGTCTTTATAGTCATCTTTTACGAAACAAGGCTTGGCTGGACAAGGGTCATCTCGAGTGAATTAGAAGGCCAGGCTTGATTTATCTGCTGCCATGGACAGCCACTCTCATGTGTGTTTGGCTGCTAATTAGTGCCGGCCCTCCTCTGGAGTGTCACCTCAGCAGGCCCACACAAATGGACAGTGCTTCATCTTGCCCAGAAAAGAAGGGGTTGCCACAAAGAGGGTCTTAAATTACTGCTGTCACTTTAAACACAGGGTCGCCCGGGGCCTGCTGCATGCTGGGATACCTTCAGGAGGCCTCTCTTTGTCTGTGGGGGAAGGCTGGTCACAACAAACAGCAGTTCCTTCACGCTGGCTGCTTTGAATTCCCCTCTCTCGACCTCCCGTACGGACCCGGCTTGAGGCGCAGCACGCTTAGGAGTAATTCAGTCTCCCTCCGTGTGGATCACCATGCTGTAATCCATAAATGCATGAATGTCCGAAATGAAAGAGACGGTGACGCTGTAAAGAATACGGAATAAAGGAAGTGAGGGATGCAGGAAGGAAGAGATAAATAAAATGGCAAACCTCACTTGTGTGGCCCCAGTGTGAGGCCGTGACTGAAAGGCCGACCGAACCACTGCCTGAGGAGAAGGATACAAGAGAAGGGAGAAACCGTTCTAGATGTGTTTCCTTTTCTAGTTGCACTTTTGGTTCTCCCTCGGTGTCAGTATCTGTTCTTTTCTCACTGCTGCATGTGCCGACTAAAAGCAAGAGGTGAAGTTCAAGAAGTTTGGTTTTTACATTTCAATGAGTCTTATAGTCTTCCTTGAGTGTGGTACCTGACATTGCGGTGGTCAGCGTCCCCTCCCGTGTTCTTCCAGGTGGGCATTAGGTGAAAGAAAAGAGTTTTAAGTCTTGCCTCACCTTTTCTTACATCTTTTGAAATCTCGGAAGTGGCTCCCCTACCTTGCACCCCAGCTCCAGATAATGTATTGTCTCTGTAATTGGTCTTGAAGTTCCCAGGATCTTACTCTCTCACTTTTAACAACGATAAAGACTGTATTGCAGCTGGTAAGGTTTTGAATCATTAAGATTCTCCTTTAATCTTCTGTCTACGTGCTGAATGTTTTAGGTGTGTGAATGAGGTATGCTTCATTGTGAGAATCTACTCCTTGTGGTGCTGTTCACAGTTCATCTCGAGTTCACTGTCAGACCTGTTTCTCTCATCATGTCTCTTCTCCAGAGGGTTCTCGTGTTGCGGAGGAGTTTTAACTTTGGATTCTCATCCTTTAAAATCTATATTGAAGTGTCATTAATCACTAGGATTTTGAATTAAACACTTTGGCTATGTCCTATGTTAGTCCTTGTTTTGTGATGTCCCACATTCGTCAAGTAACGGTACCAGTTTCCAGAGTTGAGCAAGCAGCTTGGCAAAGTAGAAAACTAAACTCAGTAGTCTAACTTATGATGTTAATTTAGGCTTTTCCACAAGCCCATTCACACTTTTGCCAACTAGTTTGGCTGATTAAATGAACTCACTCCAAAAAAACAAAAAATGAAGCATGGTCAAGTGCCTTGTGTCACTATTGAGATGTTAAAGCAGGGTTCTTCAACTCTGGTTCTGGAGGGCCATTGTCGTCCAACTCAAATCAAATCAAACTTACCTGCTTGTAACTTTCTAGTAATCCTGAAGCCCTTGGTTAGCTTGTTCGGGTGTTTGATTAGGGTTGGAGCTGAAGAGTCCTGCACTAAAGGGACCCCTATCAACAACTAGAACTACCATTGCTTTTAATGAGAAACCAATTTTAATGTCCATGGGAATTTTAATGTCATGAAATTATGTACAGTACTGGAGTATAATTTTGTTCTTGTGACATCTATGTTGGGATATAATTTTCAAAAGCCACAATAATTTATTTACTTTTCACTATTTAGACATTTTGAGCAAC